>VWZO01008645.1:0-87895 GCA_013396975.1 Bucco capensis
TAACATACTAAAATAGTCTGGCTTGAAAGAATGGCTTTTCACAAGAAATTCTTTGCTTTCTTTTAATTTCTCTTTATACTGTCAATTATTCTTCATTTCAGGCTAATATTTGGAGACTGATTTCTCCTGAATTTGTTTCTAGACATGAAACATCTGTGTGTTAGAGAGTGTCTCTCTCTATCTAACCTGTACTTAGGCTAAGTTTACAGATTTTTGAGTGAAAGGGAAGATAATACCTGTCTCAGTAAGCCCTGGACTGATGTGTCAGATTAAATTATTTGACTAGTATTTTGTTATTATTATGGCATTTCTGATTCCATAGGAGAGCATGAATTAGAAAGCGGAGCCTTTATAAAATGTATTTGCAGAATTGATATCTCAGTCCTTAGAGCTGGGATTTGCACTAGTAGAGTTAATTGTATAGTTGCAGGAGTGAGTAAGAAATTTAATGACTGCCAGGAAGTCCAACTTGTTCTTTTTTTCCTTCTAGCTACTTCCAAGAAGGATGGTCTCTGACAGATAGTTTCCAGCCAGCACTAAAACTGCAATGAGAACTGATGGTGCAAGATTTTCTTGTACCCAGATGGTGGAAGTGTCACTTCAAATAGCTTTCCAGCGTGATTTCCCATGTATCTTAATATAAAAAGTTATTCTGAGTCTAATCAAGCAGATAGCCTTACTCAACAGTACTGAAGAACTGTGTTCTTATGTACAAATCAAAAAACAAAGACAGTTGGAAAGAAAGGCTTTTATCTTCAGTGAAGATTTTATTTACTGGTTGCATTTTTTTCCTTTCTGTAATAATACTCCCATTTCTCATAGCTTTTAAGATCTGTGTAAATGCATCCCACTTACAGGATGATAGCTCTCCTTCAGTGCATTTTAGGGCTGGAGGAAGGGCAAAAAGAGGAGGGGATGGGTAAAAGCTCAGGGAAGTTCCAAACTCGCCCCACAGAATTGCTTTCTTTTACAGCTGTTGGCACAGAGTTGTGCACTGTGTTCCTGTGGCACCTTGATCCTAAACTAGCAGGAGGAGTCTGACAGGCAATTTATATCCTGGTGTAATGTTAAGACTGCTAAATGTAGAAAAAAAAGATCGTATTTTTCTCTTGTTAACATATTGCTTTTGGAAAGTTAGTTTTCTGGATTGAGCTTCACTTCAGAAAAGCTGGTTTGGCTATGCTTAAAGCAATACCCCTCAGGATTATTCTGCACAAGAGTCAAATATAAAATCAGCTATATGATAAAGGCCTGTTTGTCTTAAGTTTTTAAGAGAGTAAGACAAGAGTTCAGAAGTATCAACTGGTTACAGCCTTTATTGGCATCAGTGCAACTAGAGAAATAGCAAAGCTGAGAGCCTGGCCAGCGTGGAGGAATATTGGTCATATTGTGGACAGCACTTTGGGGCAGTGCCATGCTACCCAGGTAGCTGAGAAAACAGTGTCTTCTTGAAAAATCTTGCTTGTCTTTAGATCCTGAATATTGTTCCCTTTGCATTTGCCTAATTACAGTTGTTGAATGTCTCAAGATTGCTGAAGCTGGCAAGGGAGAGATGCATAGTCACATAGTAACAAATTTATTCAGGAACTAGTCTTTTGGCTTGAAACCAGAATTCTTCTATTTCCAAGAATTTTGCTTAGTTGTGAAAGGAGTTGCTCAACTACTAATCATCTTGCACCGTTTTTTTTTCTGTACTCTTCTGGGAATGGGGAGCAGAGAGAGGAGGAAAGTAGGAGAAGAAATTTAGTATAAGCTGCTTCCTTACTACAATGTCTATAGTACAGAGTGAGGATGAAAACACTGCATTTTCACAGCTTCAGTTGGAATAGCAGTTAATGTGAGCAACACTTCAATCCTGTGAGGTGGTTTAGCTTACTTAATACCTTCAGACATCAGGATCTACCCTTCAAAGTAGCCTGACACTTCAGGCTTTAAGCTTTCTCAGACTTGGGTTACTAATCCCTCACAATGTACAGTCATCCACTGTCAGTGTGTGTAAAGGAGGTTTGCAACCTTACTATTTTCTGCTTTGTTTTTAGAGTAGTATTTTTCAGTTCTAAAGTATATTCTTCCAAGCATATAAAGTAAACCATCTTCTCCATGTAATATAACAGCAGAACTAGCAGAAAAGCTGCACAGGTCGTTGTTGGAGTTGAGGAAGCTAGTGATAATGTTACATATCATGGTCTACCATTCACAAGAAATAGTGTTATGTAGTATCTCTTTTTTTCAATCCAGATACCAAGCTATAATGGACAGTGAAATATATTGATCATGTCAGAATTTAGCAGATCCTCTGCTGTCTTTTATTTTCTGCTCTAAAGGGCTGGATCCCCAGCAAATATCTGGTGTCACTTTCACATTTGGTCATCTGAAAGACGCAGGATTATTCATAAGGCAACTAATAGGAACTTTCAGATTCCCCACACTCCCAACTTAAATTTACTCTTTATGTTTCCTTGTCATCAGCTTTCAGATAACTTTGATTCGTTGTTTTTTTCACTTTACTGTGCTTCTTTGTGTGTGTTGCTTGGTGGAATGTCTCATGGTACAAGAAGAGTACTAATACATAGCCTTTCTCCATACTTCATGCCAGCTTCTTTCTGGAATCCAGTATTTTCCTGAATGCCTGTGGTTCACTGCTAAAGCAATTACAGGGATGCCTGCAGTCCTTTCTTACCACTTCATTAAACATTTCACTTCTCTCAGATTCCTGGAAATTGGTTATAGATAAAGAGTGTCTTTCTGCATTCCCACCTGGCTGTAGTTGAGCATGTTGGTAGCCCTCTGTATAAAATGAACTTCGATAAAAAGAATAGTTATCCTTTTTAGCTAGCTTTCCAACCTCCTAGGTTTTGAATTATGTATGGTTTTCTATAGTAAGTATTGTGGTAAAGGAGAAAATGCTCCAACAACACACCAGTACCATTGACAATATAAATGCTACATATGAAGCATGGTTTCTTTATAGAGTGCTTCTCTAGGCTCTAGTTACTCTCTGTTATCATCCCTCCTTCAGTTCAGAAATAAATGTATTCAAACCAAATGTCAAAGAAAAGCTTTCCTTTTTAGAATAGCAGTAGATTCAAGACTGTGTAAGGACTTGTGCAGACAGTGGACTAACAGCTTTGCACAGAGTGAATATTGTACTTACTTATCACTCAAGAAACTATTTGAAGAAGCATTCTAAGTCTTTGAACTGAACTGCTGTCCTCTGCAAGTCAGAGTGCATTATGCTTTGGTTAAATGATAACACATGAAGCTCAAAGAAAGCCCTCCACAATATTGTATAGTGCTTTCTGTGCTCATTTTCTTTAGAAGTTGGGGCAGAAGGCTATTTAAAAAGTATCAAATTCACTGAACTTAGAACAAGAATAATAACAGCAAGAAAAGATTCTTGTGGTTTAGGAGTGAGTTTTGGCTAATCTCACAATAACCTTCTGTCTGCTAAGCTTCTGGTCATTTATTCTGCTATCTTGGGTTTGTATTGAGTGCTTACTTAAGGCTGCTTGCAAGAATAATCTTAAACTTCTAAATTAAAAAGGCAATCAGTAATTTTGATTCAAGTAAAATAGCAATATGTATGAAGAATGGAATAGTGAGATCTAAGGCCTACTTTTAGAGCTGTGCCTGCAAATTGCTGAATTTCTGCACATCTGATTTTAACTTCCTGGAAATAACCTTTCTCAATTTAATTTCATTATATGTCTGTTCTGTAAATTCTCTTCTGTAAGTTGCTGGGGAGGTCAAAGTATTTAACCTACTTAACAAAGATATGAGCAAACACAGACAGTGGAAACAAAAAATGGTTTGTCTTACGTATATGCTTTTTCCTTGGTGAGTAGAACTTGAAGATAAAATAATGCCTTTATACACTATCTGCCATCCTGTGGCCAAAATGAATTTTACAGATGTTTTTTGAAGACAGAATGGGGTCTGGATAACAGAAATTAGGATAGACATAATAGCTGCAAAAATATTTAAACATAATACTTAAGAAAGTGTTAGAATTCAAGTCTGTTAATATGTTCACATTTGGGCGGTGTGCATTTATACATGTATACCTAAAAAACCCATGAAAAAATACTTGCATATTCACATTTTTAGGTGGTAGTTGCAAATCATAACCTGAGGGATGGTGAAGTAGTGTCTGGTAATAGAGCAGTACTTGTATAGCCTTTCATCTAAACTCATCAAAGTATTTTGTAAGTAGATGGGAAAACCAAGGCTCATAAAAACTGATTTGTTCGTACCATTTGGCAGCAGATCTGGAAAGACACTGCAGAGTCTTAGTTTGTAGTCTTGGCTTTGCCCAAGAGTGACTCAGTAGCCAGGCACTTGCTGCAATTCATCCAACTGTCTTTCCAGCAGCTCTGCTTAAGTGTAGGGGCAGTGGGACAAGAGGGGGCTGTGAGGAAGAACATGCTTTGAATACTAGACAGAGCTTTCTGCCAGCTCAACATGCAGAGCAGTAAGACAAAACTTTCCCAAGAAGCTGATGTCTAGTGCAGGATCTCTTCCCTGATCCTATTCTGTGCCTTTCTAAAAATGTCTTCTGGTACAAAACCAAAATCTTCCAGACTGTAGGAGCCAAGAGTGACAGGAGCCAATATAGTGCTGTAGGATCATCTCTTCCTTTCCTTCATCATGTCTGCAGGGAGCCTTCCATCTCCCTACACTACACACAGTCTCTCCTCCACTTGCTACTGATGCACTCATTTGACATGTCTAATGAAATATTATTTCTGACTCTCATGTTGCTGTTTTAATAGTAATATATAGAGGTCATATTAATACATGATGGAGCAAATAAATTGTTTATTGTTTTCCTAGATGTGTTGGTAACCATTTCAGTATGGTGTGTGTGGTAAGTATGGAAGTACCTGGAGTGCTGGGACCCATTTTCCAAGCCTTACTGCTAATTATTTGGATATGAGAAAGTAGATGTTACTTCCAAGAATTAAAAGTAAAATTTCATTTTGTTTCTTCGAAATCTCTTACTTTTTGAAGACTAAAACTCTGATTTTATTTTGGGAGTTTGTTTTTTGTTTGAGGGGTGAATTGTGTTGTTTGTTTGTTTGTTTATTTTTTTTAATATCTCTTGTCCTTGCCAAAACACCATCAAATATTTCAAGTGCCATATTCATATATTTCATATGACCCCTGACATACTGTGATACTGTAAGTGACCACTGATACACGTGTTTGGTACCTTGTCAAAGCCAGGTTAAAAAAAATACAGAACTTAAAATTATATATTGAGAAGTATTTGTACAAAACCAGTTCTTGAAGTTTTTTTAACAATAAGAGGTAGATGGATAGAACCTTTTTTATCACCTCTAATCTGATGGATTTGTCTACTCATTTTAGTCAAATAGGACAGTTAAATGGAAGGTCTTTGTATACTACAGTGAATATGTTAACTGGTTATGTGGTTTATGTGCTGTAGAGAAAAAGACAAAATGGAAAAATTAATTACATTTTACACCTTAAAGCTGTAAATGCTTGGCCTCTTACATTTTGTAAGTATTCATTGTTAATACTATTTCTCTTAACAGCTTTAGGCTAGATCTGGAGCTGCGGACTCTGACAACAAAATTACACTGAAACAACTGGAGTTTGCCAACAGAGAATTTATGAGTTAGAAGTGAAATCTTTGTGCTATCAAAGTAATTACCAGAAGAGACAATTTCTTAGTGAGTAAAGCCATTTGAGTTTTTTGTATTGACATTGGAATTTGCAGGTGTGGCAGTTCAGAAAATACAACTGCAGAATTGTTTTATTATTAGAGATTATTAACACTTCAGCTCACGTAGGAGTTAGAGTTTTGAACCACACTGAGCCTTTTCATGCTTTGGGATTTGCTTTCTAGGTGTGGTGAGTGGGAATAGTGTTTTTAAAATACTAACTGGAAAATAAATCCCTAAACTAGCCTTAAAGACTAATACAGCCAAAAAATCCCTTCCCTTGTTTTGTGATTACTTGAGGTTCTGTTCCTTCTAAATGCACTAAAAACCAAAGGACCATAAAGGGTTAACATTTTCCTGTCAAAATAGAAAATGCAGCAAGCAAAATACCCAGGGAGTTCTGTGGTTGCTTGTACTGAGTCAGGTTAAGCCAGACTTGTGGGGTGAGGGGAAAAGAGAACAGCTTTCTCTAGCAAGAAAGCAGGTTACTGGAAATAAGGTACATCACAAAATCACTCTTGTGCCACGTGTCAGCAGTCTTTCATAAATTCCATGATGCTGGGCTTCTGCAATGTCCTTCTGGATGCCCTGGTTATGCTACAGCACTCTTCAACCACAGCCGAGCTGTTAGCTGGGTAAATCATGCTGTGTTTATCTTAAGAGATCATTCTTGGCCAGGAATGAATACAGATAGTTTTGAAAGTATGAAGCAGTTCTGGAGAGGCCAGGGTTTCATCACATTGGTGAAAAGTCTACAGTTGCAGGGTGGACTCGGTGCGCGTGTGAGGCTGCTGGGCAGTCATGGGGAGACCGGTTTGTTGTCTTGCTCTCAACAACCATCCCTGCTGCAGGAGCTGAGGAGGAGGTGCAGATGCAAGGAGCAGCACTGCTGTGATGCTGCCAGAGGATCTGCTTCCTCTGTTACCTTTTCAGCTTTGTTGGTTTTGGGTGACGCGGCTGGGAAGCAAGAACAATATAAATGTCCTGTTACCATGTTTAGTCCTGACAGACATTTATAGCAGTAGGCACAGATGATATTCCTCAGTTCTGAGTGAATGAAGCCTCTAAATGGAGAGCTGTTACAGCTGGTAATAAAGCAGCTGCTTGCTCATCATATCTCACCTCCTCACAAATTCTTCAGAGCTCTGGTCAGGTTTCATTTCCTAGATGTGTGGAAAGTATAAAGTATATGTCCATCAAGGAAGGTGCAATTAAAGACAAATAAATACATGCATGTAGAATATTTTATTTGTCGTTTTGGATGAAGGCACATTCAGAAATGGCTTTTTAACTGGAAGACTATGCTGGAGCTGAAGTGATTCGAAGGAAGAATAAAGCCTGTGAAACTTGCTTCAAGCAGGGCTGGAAAAAGGCAGTAATTTGTCCTTTGCTCCATTATATAATTTGACAGTAGGTTAAAAGTGCTTTCAGCTGCAGAACAGCTCTTCTAAAAACAGTTCAAACAGGCAACAGATTTTCCTGAGTCCTGACTTTTTGTGAGGGATGTTGACTTCTGTATTTGCACCCTGTGAGGAAGAAGCTCAGCTCAAAGGCATGTGCCAGAGCTTATCCCTGAGGACACAGACAATGAGCCTTGCCTGCAGCTGGGCAGTGGGCTCTCCCTACCTTGATGGAACCTCAGCCTCCTGTAGAGAGTCACTGAGAGCTGTGAAATGGAAACTGCTTCCATGGTGATTCGTTCCATGATCTTCCCAGGCACAGAGGTGAGACTCACTGGTCTTTAGTTTCCTGGATCCTCCTTTTTACCCTTTTTGAAAATGGGGGTGTTGTTACCTTTTTTCCAGTCACCAGAGACCTCACGTGACTGCCGTGACTTCAAAAATGATGGAGAACAGTCTTGCAACTACATCTGCCAGTTCCCTCAGGATTCTGGGATAAATGTCATTGGGTCCAATAGACTTGTTTAGTCTCATCAGGAGGTCTCAAACTTGCTCTTTGCTGACATCAGGAGGGTCTTCACTCCCCCAACACTCACCTAGGGCTGAAGATTCTTGGTAGGCATGGGGAGCTTGGCTGCCAATAAGGACTGAAACAAAGAACTTGTTGAGTAGGTACCTCAGCCTTCTTCATATCCATTGTCACCAGTTCTCCATCCTTGTTTATCAGAGGGAGAACACTTTCCCTGACCTTTCTTTTCCGACTAACTTTCTCATTTTCTTCTTTCCTCATTTCTTAGCCACGTATGTGCCTTTTCATGTAGTCTTTTATTCCACACAGATGCGATGGGCTTTGAATGTAGGCAGGGGAAAACCCCTTGTCATTAATTTTCTTTTTTTTTTTTTATTTCTTCCTTTCTTTGGCAGTGAAGCATTTGGCCACGTCCCACATCTCCATGGTCTGTTTCTATTAGTACTGCTTCCAGATGTTTTCTCGGTTCTTCTTTCTTGTTTGCGTTTGCATTGTCACTTGATCATTACCACTCTATTTTTAAGAGGGAAGCCTTTGACTTGGTAGCAGCTAGACATGAACCCAAGCCACAATTGTCTGACCTCAGCTTCCTCAGTTTGAGGTTACATTTGGATTTGAGAAGTTGTTTTGGCCTATACCAACAGTCAAACCCAGTGACAAAGTTCATTTCATTTCTGAATTTGGAGGTGGATTTTACCAATGATCCAAGATTATGTAACTTACTGCTTCATGTGGACTACATGTAAAGTCAGGCTCTATTGCTAAAGATTTAACCCCCCTTTTTTGTTTGGAACAATGCTATGAGCAACTTGCATCTTCAGTGAAAATGAATCACCTGGAAGTCTGAGCTTGATGTAATTTTGTTCCAGAGTGCCATAGATCTCCCTAAGGTCTGCAGCAACCTTGGTGTGGACCTGAGCTGTGCTACTACTCTCATAAGAGAAATTGAAACTCAGTTTCTGCCTGCAGCTGTTGTAAACATCTTTTCCTTCCCATACCACTGTGCAGGTCCTGGAAAAGTCTTGAGTGAATCAGCCTTGCTGGAGTGACAGATGTGACAGCACTATGAATAATTGCCTAGGGACTTCGATGCAGGAAAAATTAATTACAAACTTAAACAACAAAACAAGGCATATTACACTGTATTCCTCATGGCTCTCACTACTTACACATCATGGATGATAAAAGGAGGATGGTCTTTTCTTACGTAGCCCAGATATTCCTAGCTCTTGCTTCAGGCATGAAGAAATCAATTATTAGCTTCCTAGTCTTTAAGTGCTGTCTGTGTTTCACAAGTCACTGGTTTTGGAGCATTTCTTATCTCCTGCCTGGGGGGAAATTTTCCTCTTAGGAAGTGGAAGACTGACTGGAGACCTCTCTGACTATATGCTATCCCCAAACAATTCATCCATAGTTCAGAATTCAGAGGGGTCCCAAATTCAGTTTGTTAGAGAAATGAGGACTTACAGTCCCCAAGTGACAAAGCCGTGGGAAATGTCACATGACTGACAAACACATAACTGTTTTAATGAAACTATTGCAGATAAATCCACCTCAGCCTAGGCAAGGGACAGGACTTCATCAAATGCAAAGAAAAATGGTTTGTATTGGGTTTATCAAGACTGAAGACCATATTGTCAGGCACTTGTACTGTCAGGAGAGGAAAGCATGAAAAAAAATAACTCTGCCATTCAAGCCTGCTTAAAAAAATTGAAGAGTAGTTAATCTGTTCCAGCAAACTTCATGTACCACATCTCTTGCCTCAGCTGGAAGAAGGTTAGCATAAACACAGTATTGTAAGCTGTAGCTGATTTGGCAAGATGCACATGTTTATTTCTACGGCTGATCTGGAACAGACTTGTACCAAGAGTAGTCCAGATATGATTAAATCCAGAGAACAAAGTTACAGTTACGTGATTCACTGGGACTCTGCTCAGCTATGCTTACTCCATCTCAGCTGGAAAGGAGTGGATCATGCCTAGATTTCTCTTGACAGGCAAATGTGTGAAGAAAGGCACTTCTCCCTTTTATCAGCCCACAGGAGGGCAACATCGAGCTGTAGCTGAAACCAACAGGATTTGCCAAAGCAGGTGGACAGTTTTACTAATTTAGGGATTAATGAACTGAAACGAAATAGCTAATTTTGATATACTATATACTATGGCTATGTAGTGGTGCATCATCTGTGTCCACTCTGACTGGTTGTATTTGTGGTTAATTTGTGATTGTCCTAAATTCCTTGTGCCATCTGTGACCAACAAGAATGTGTTGTGAAGAATAAGGCAAAATCAGTTATTAGATTGTAGCTCTGTTGTTTGTTTTTTTTTTGTGCTTCTCTTCCCAAACTGTATTGCATAGTTAAGTGTTGTGTTGTCTTGAGGAAAATGGACTCTTAGGAATATGATTTTGAATGGTAGAGTTAGCTAAGAGTACATGTATGTTAAGGACTATTTTACAAGGGTTGCATGCTGAGAATTGCATGGCACTTGTAGTTTGATGTAAAGTTATTTGGGGAATGTGTCAGCTGTAGTGCTTAACACTGGTGTTTTTCAGTAGTTGTAGTAGTAGGGCAAACGTAGCTGCATAAAGGATTCCTGTTTTACAATAACCTGTAGTCTCCATAAATTGTGATCACAGTCTGGAGCTAGATACTGTGGGAGGCTGAGAAGCCTGACTCTAGAGGAGCTGAGAAGTGAGGTAGAGATATGCCAGATCCTAAGAGGCTGAGAAGCTAGATCAGAGGGACTGTGGCACCCATACTTTCTGAGATTCTGGGCGTGCTGTTTTCAAGTTGCAGTCAGTTGCTAAAATAAAGTATTTCTTTCTCTATACAGATAGTGGAACATGCTAGAAATAGTATGGCTAGGCTTTGCAAACGAAGCTCCAGGGAGGGCTCCATCCACACTCCTCATCAGNTGCTAGAAATAGTAAACAGGAGCAAAGACACATAGGGCAGCAGTGGGAGCAGGTGTTCAGTACCTTACCTGTGTTACTATGCAGGTGTGAATAGGTTTGGAGCTGAAGCATGGAGGAGCAGTCCTAGAAGAATGTGCAGCACCCTACCTATCTCAAAGCTGTGGGATAACCAAGTGAAATGAAAGCACTGATCATCATGCTGATACCTTAAAGTGTGTGGAGACCTGCAGGAGGGCAAGATGAACAGGCTTCTTCAAGCACAGCTGTGGCCTCAGGCTGGATGAATAGTGCAGGAATGAGGTATTTGGCTTTTTCTATCATGGACATTGAGAGACCTCTGTATCGTTATTGCCACAAATCCTTTGTGCTGATAAAACGGGGGAAATGCAGGGGCTTACTCTGCAGTCTCATTTCCACTGGATGACGCTGAGCCCCAGGTGATGGCTGAGCTCCTAGTGAGACATAAGTAAGGGATAGAGGGCCAGTGACTGCACAGGGACACCATCACAAACCTTTCTTTAAACTTCACCTCTGCTGTATCCCAGCTGTTTTTCCCAGGGAAATTACCAGGGTACCTAAAATTTCAGGCCCTTTTCTGCAAGGAAGATGGAGATCCAGGTGGAGTTTGTGGTGTACCAGACACTAATAACATTGGTGTTACTAGCCAAAATGATCTGGAAGGAAAAAGGGGTAAAGTTATTTAGTAAAAATGGTGGTTTTTATTAGGCTAACTGATCCACAGTCAGACTGAGGAAGCTTTCAGGTTTTATGCCCTCCATGGATGTTACTGCTATGGTTAAGAGATCTTCATTCAGGTGCTTTGCAGTCTCATAGAGACAATGTGTTGCCAATTCAAAAAAAATACATAGCCTACAAGCTCCCCCCCCATGCCTATATGAGAAAACCAGTGGTCTGTACCAAGGCATGGATTTTGTGCTAAGTTCCATGGTTCTGCAAATGGATAATGTTTCAAGTCCATTCTGAATGTTAAAAGCAGAAAAGAATGAGCTAGGACTTCCCTCCCTCTTTTATTTTTTTTTGTTCCCTGGAGAGTTCCAAAGTATATTCGTGTATAATAAAAGTGCTTTGACAGGACATTATAGATGATGGATTGGCATATAAAGGATACCTTCTAGTATTTTATTACAAAAGTGGTTGCTTGGATGCTTACCACTTGTAGTTTAGCTAGAAGTAGATACATAACTTCATATAGCTAGTAAGATTAACTCACTGTGGATTGACTTTCTGAAAAACTATCACTCTTGCAAAGACTCAGCCCCCACCCCCCTCAAGAATAAGATGTTCATTAAAACACAGCCCACCAAAACAAAACCCCTTTTCTCCATCTTGAAAGAACATCAAGTATTTGGACTGGGTGCAGTTATAGCCCAGGTTTCTACAATAAATTGTTAAATGGCAAAACCTAGAGGAAAATCAAACTGAAGGAGAAGCCAGGATAGTGTTATTACAGGGGTTAGTGTAATGTCAACATAAACATGAATGACTTCTCTTCTTTATTCCGTACCCTTAATAAACCAAAAGCTTCAGATAACATCTTTTGAAACATTAAACAATGATGACAACCTCTTGGATAAGGCTACACACATCAAACTTACCAGTTAGGATGGTATCCAGTCCAGTAGTTTGCCACTAGCAAGTACTTGTGAGTATTTTCTGGCTTTGTTTGATTTGTTAAATTGAAAAAATCTTAATGCATTTTGAAGAGAAGCATGTGGTTCTGTATGCATGTATGTGTATTTGTGTCTAAACTGACTGCCTTCAATTAGTTCCTTTGCCTCTGGGCCTTTGGTATTTGTGCCAGGACTAGGTTATGATTCACTGCTGTGGAGACCTTCAAGAGTAAATAAGGATGTGGCAGAAATCCATACAGCTGTAGTGATAGTCTTATTCAAGATATGCAGGTTCTATGTCTAGGTCAGTGAAACAGATTAAAGGATGAGAAAAATTAATTGATGTTTCCAAATTCTGTCACTGAAAATTTTGTTCAAGATGCACCTGCACTTGTGTGTGCACACACACACTTGAATTGTTCTCCATACAAATCAAGTGCTCAGCATGCACTGCACCCTCCATATGTAATCTCTTAGAGTCACTCAACTTCCTAGCCCTTGAACATTTATAAATGATCTGAAATTTATTCCCCAGCAGTGATTTCCTACTGTGGAGCAGCTGTCAGGGACTCTACAAAATGTTTTGGGACCAGTACTGAGTGTCTATAGGACAAAACCTCAGCTACATCTATGAAAGGCTGGGAAAATGCAGAGGGTTTTGTAGAGCAGGGCTGTTGGAGGCTTGGGATGATAAACTCATTGGTAGGAGGCTGCACATCATGGCCACAGGGAACCTTGTGGCAGCAGTGAGGTTAATAAGCAGAGCTTGTACAGCTAAATAGCACAGATCCTACTACTGAAACTAAAAGGAGATTACCATTGGTTTTTGACAACACAGACTGTCATTGCTCAGCTGTATCTTTTAAATCTTTCCATGATGCAGCTGTGCTTCACAAACTGCTGAGCCTACTCTCTACATGGGTATGGCGAAGTTGTGTGTGGCAGAAACAAGCGCACGTGCTGAGCCAGCTGAGAGCTACCTCACCATATTAGCATGGCACTGCTGAGTCAGTAAGTCCTGAAGAGAAACAAGTCCATTAGTGTGGGCTCTGTGCCACGATCACGCTGTCAAATGGCTTTTAGATCAGGGCTGGCTTGTGTCCTGCCATTCCAGGGCACAGGCAGAGTGAATCCAACTTGGCTTCAAGTGTCATATGTAGGTAAAAGACAATTTGTTGATTTAATTGTAAAAATGATGGGAAGCTGTCAGGTGGGTATAAATACCTTTAATTCTCCTGAAGTGGCTGACTGTGTAGCTCCTACAAACCTCTTGCTGTGGGAGTTTGGCACTTGGCATGTCATGATGAGTTGAAGTCTAGGAATTCTAAAATAGTTAATAGCACTAAGGAATTAAAATTCAAAGCTCTGGATCATCAGTGTAAAAAAGAAATACTGTACATCTTAACTTCATAGAGTTCAGAATTTTCATTCCCTTCTGCAATAACGGAAATTTAAGCAGAGAAAGAGGTGTCCATTTTAGGTAGTTTAAATAACGTGTCAGAAGAGCAAAGGAATAAGCATGGAGTAGGGGGATGATTGATGAGTGGGTGGAGAATTACTATTACTCTGATGTTTACTATTATGAGCTAGAAGAAAATGTAGATGGATGTTTTCATTACATTTTCTGTCTTCAAAAGATGGTAAAAGGATGGTCCTAGATAGAAAGGTCCTTTTAAAAAAAAAAAGCAAGGGAACAGCTCTGAAATGGATATATTAGTCATTCTTTATTCTCTGGAATGAAAATGCAGCATGCTGGGTTATGGAACTCTGCTTATGGTGTAATTTGTTGTGAAAAACTGTGCTTTCTTTCTCCACCATTTCTGTTAATAATTGATACCTGTGCTAAGACCTAAAAAACTTAACATTCATATAGTGACAGAAAACAAACCCTCCAATAGAGAGCCACAGATGATAAAACAACCTTTACTTATGCTTTTTCTACTGATATTTTGAGCAGAAATGTCACTTCTGGAGAAAAGACTTACAAAACCATTTTAGAATGAACAGTTAAAGAGCCAATACATCTGGAAACAGTAACTACAAGGAGCATGTGATGTTCCCATTTTGAGGAAGCAGTGGTGTAAGTGCCCTTATGTATTTTCTTTACCTTATTAGTTCAAAATACCTGCATTTCTAGGGGAGAAAACAATGATTTTTCAAGAATAAATACTGTAAAGGAAAGAAAGTAAAACAACTATTATTTTAAGTTTCTGATTATCTAGGGGTTTTAAGGATTTTTCAAGCTAATTGACAGAAGCCATTCTCTGCCCAGCACGTATGGAGAAGTCTGTGCCCTCAGTTGTCAAATTTGAGTCAGGAACCATTAAATCCAGCAATACACCAATGTAGTCTTGAAGAGCAGAGCCTCAGAGCTGGTGTTTGTGTCTCCCTGAGTATTCACAGAATGTTAGGGGTTGGAAGGGACCTAGAAAGATAATTTAATCCAATCCCTATCCTCTAACAACTGCAAGTAGTGACCAGAAATCAGTTCTTGACTGCAGGATCAAGTATTTGGTGCCAAACTCCTTTATCAGATAAGGCATCTGTAAGTCTGTAAGCTGTAGTATCCTTTTTGGATAGACACAATTATACCACTAACCCACAAACCCAGTATCCTTGAACACATGGTAAGGGCCAGATGCTGTTGGTTAGAACTGATTGGACTCTTTCCCTTAGGAGCTGTAATGGAAGCACTTGAGTTTAGAAAGCTGTGCCAGACTTTTTGTTGTTTGAAAAGCTGCTCTTTCAGATAGGCTGCCAAAATAAGGATTTCTCTTTCATTTCTTCCTAAAAAGAAATTCTGCAGAATGTCAGCAGTGATGGTGTCAGTGTATGCACAAAATGAACCATATCACGGAATAGTTTGAGTTGAAAGGGACCTTTAAAGGTCATCTAGTCCAACATCTAGTTTGTACTCAGTCTGAAATGAGCAGACCACCCTCAGGGACTCCCAGCCAGGGAGGATGTTGGCCCCATGGCACATGCCCTTGTCCCTCACCCCTCCTGGGCTGCTGCAGCCCAGTGGCACATCATGCACATGAGCCTCCCCTCTGCACTGCCTGCAGGTGATGGTAGCCAATATTGGCATTGAGCACTGGCAAAGATGCTCAGCTATGTTTTGAAAGGGCCACCTCCAGGAGCAAAACTGAAGTTCAACAACACAGCTTTCATAATATTTTCCAGAGTTTACTGTGAGTGCTGATGTTTTTCATACTTTCAAGGCTTACTCCATTAAGCCATCGAAGGAAATACCACTGACATAAATGTCAGAATAGTCTGTTTGGATCCAACTGTCCTGGGATATGGGTGGTTTATGTTTTTTACATCACAGCTGTAATGGTTAAAGCAAGGTATTTTGACTGTCATGACAGTGGAATTACTTCCAGCAAATGCTTTAAGAGACCCTAGAAAAGGATAAGCAAAATGGGTGGATTACTAAGAGTTCTAAATGCACATGAGAAGAATCTATTTTAGGATTCTAATGACACATTTGGATTTAGGCAAAACCCCAAATTCGTAGTACTAGACCGAAAAAAGTATTGCATATTAGTTTTAATTAGTGGCAGGAACCTAGTAATCTTCTTCCTAAAAGCACAAGTTATTTCAGTGTATATGCAAGAAGGAACTGCTAATTCTGGTTCTTTATTAAAGTAAACAAGGGATGAACATCCATTTTCCAAAGTTTAAGAGCTAAAAAGTATTTGTCCTGTGCATTTTGTTGGTCTTCATGTACTCACTAAGTTTTCTCTCTTCTTTTTGGAGCAAACAAGATCCTCATGCTAGCACAAGCCACTAGCCTTTAATTTGTCTGCATACAGGCTCATAGCATTGCAGAAAGGTAAAACTCAAGAGAGCTTTGATGTCCCTTAGTGGAACTCCTCGTGGCATGAATAGGGAAAGCAGACAGAGACTTGCATACTGTGCACATGTATGTTTGGGAAAATCAATTAAGCCAAAACTTTGAATCAACTTAATATTAAATTTATTCCCTCTTCCCCTCGAAAAAAAAAAAAAAAGGGCACTTGAAAATCTTATTTTTTGTTGAACAGATTGTGTCAGTAAACAAACCTAGAATGTCAATTGAGATTTCAGTTATTCTGACTGTAACCCACAAGATTTCAGATAGAAGGATTTTTGAACAGATAAAAAAAATCATTTTTGTGATATGGACATTTAAAGGCATATATCTGATTTTGTGAGCCTGTTTTGTGACTTGCTCTATACATCTATACATATGTATGTGTATTGCAGAGTCAATATAAAAACAAAATAGAAACCTCTCCCACTGAAGGAATAATTTGAAGGGATGCGAGCTGCTCGTTGGGTAAATTTAGCAATCTTGCCATAACATAGAAGGGTTGAGTTTCTTAACTTTCAGCATTTCTTTGCATATGTGACTATTGCCTTCTGTACTCTTTGGTGAAGAGAAGATGCTAAAATGAATGTCTTTCTGAGAGTAGGCTTGCCTAATGGCACTCAGCATTCCTGACTCTGCTTGAAATAAAGTTTAGTAGACAGTAATTTCAGTAATTAGGATGATATCCATGTTTTAGTCATGAAATTTAAAATGTTTAACTGAATCATCTTATTTCTTTCATGTGCTCTGGAGGTCTTCTGACATTTTTCAAATCTTGATTACTTAAAAGTCCAAGCATAATACCACATTAGTATTCAGAAAGAATGTTTGAGTCTTCATGCCTTATTTGATCAGGCTAAGCATGCATCCTACTTTCATTAAGACTTCGTTGATCCTGGAGTAAAATCATTAAACATTAGTAAATGACCATTGCTTTTTCTCCTTAAGAATGTGCTGACACGTTTTATGCAATTATTTGTCTCAAGTACCATCCTGAACTTTTAACCCTCTTTTACATTCTGCAAAAATCTTCATTTTAAAGCCTTTTTAAAAGCTAATGTACAATTCATGTAGGTTCAGTGAATGTAAAATTATGAAAAAGCAGCCTGTCATGGAAGGGCTCATTGCTAATTAACTACATGGGTGGTTTCCTTTGAGGAATAATTCCTCTCAGTTCTTTAATTCTCAGGTTAAAATGCCTTTGAGTCCAGGCTCATCTTTTAGAAAGATGTTTCTGGAAGTGATAGGTAGATAACGTTGTCCTCTAAGGTGCAGTCTGATATCTCTTAGATCTCCTGCTCACACAGCTCAATGGCTTGAGGACAGACAGGGAGTTTAACCCACCAGGCTTTTTTTTTTTCCCTTTAGCCTAGCTTCCTAAGTACACAAAGTTTAGCATT
This sequence comes from Bucco capensis, assembly GCA_013396975.1. NCBI lineage: Eukaryota > Metazoa > Chordata > Aves > Piciformes > Bucconidae > Bucco > Bucco capensis. The sequence goes on from VWZO01008645.1 coordinate 17,420, forward strand.
CCTCTAACCCGATGCCTCCATTTTTTCTCATTATTTATGTGTGCTCTGACATGAGAGGGAGCAGGATGTTTCTAGGGCTGCAGGCTGTGCACCACAAAGCCCTGAGTCTACATCAAGCCCCAGGCTGTGCTGCAGCTGCTGGACACCATCTTCTTTTCCCAAGGGCAAACAAAACCCAAACCACCAGAAACCAAGCTTGTCCTTGTGGCATTCATGGAGCTGTAAGCCTATCCCACCCTTTGGGGTTTGTCTGGCACTGTATGGAGGAGTTGTCTATGAGAACTGCTCACAGTCCTGTGAGATCCCTGAGCAGTAGCTTTCCCTTCCTCCTCTGCTTTGTGCTCCTGAGCTGGAGATGTAAAAGCCCAAAAGAAACAGATGTAAGCCATTATGTTCAGGACCTGCAATGTTTTAATGCTGAACTACTCAGAAAGCAATCTGAATTGGTAGGTATGCAAAGCTGGGTCAGTAACCAGCCTTTTTCTATCATTTATTCTAATTGTAAACATTCCATTTTAGAAATCTATATAAAATGCTCTTAAATATCCAGTCTTTTTATTAAAGCATCTTTATTTAATGTGTTTAAAAATATTCAGATGTGTTCTTATTACAATTAAAACTGATGAAAAAAATTCCCATTGGCTTCAAGACTAGGAATTAATCAGAATACTTAATTATTCATTATTGGAAAAACATCTGCACAGAATTTTAGTTTATCAGACTTGTTTGCTTTTGATGCCTTGGTTTAAATTATGTACATTGAAGCCTAGGTAGGATTTTGGTACATTGGAGAAAGAAGGTGTACAGTATGTATTGGTTGGCTCTGTTAAGTTGGACTATAAATCTTACTGTATTAATGGCTAGATTCTAAAGCTGGAGAAAGATGGTTTTGCTCCTTCTTTTTCTTATGGATTCTTCATTGCCCCCTCCCTTTTATGCTGCTTGCTTTAATTACAGAACTAATGCAGTATAGACATCAGAGATACCAGGAAACAAACCTCTAGTCATTAAGAACAAATGAGAGTTTTAATTAAATAATTTAAAATAATTCAGGGCGGCTTGTATTTTAAATACTTTTTTCTACCAGAAATCAAGAATGGAATAATTTCTTATGTGTCTATGCATTCAGAACACAGGATTTGAGGCTATAGTAGTCATCCTTGATTCCTTGATGCTGGAAAATGAAAAATGGGTATTGCTGATACTTCTCTTCATAGCTTTTTAAGGAGGAAAAAAATCTTGAGAAAACCCACATAATCTTTTTCCAGTCCTCCTTTAGAGTCATTAAGGCTATAAAGCAAAACTTTTAAGTGGTTAGCTTGCTTTTACATATTTAGGACTTCTAGCTTGGCCAAGAGAATCGGAACATTTCCTCCTACTCCTCTGAATATGTTGCTTACAATCATGTGTAATCTGAATATAGTCAGTATAGCTGAATACTAAGAGTCAAAGGATTTTGTTTCAGAATGAGAAGTGAAGTATATCTTTTGGCAAGCCATTACTGAGACTTGTTTTCAAACATTTTGCAATATTTTTTTCCCCCATCCATTGCTTTGCTGTCTTATTGACATGTGTTGTATCTCATGTTTGATTTGTTTTATTTTTTATTATTTGACTTTCATATATTTATTTGATGGGAAACCTGTGGCAATTTTACCAATTAATTTTTCTCCTGGCTGAAGTCTTTAGTATTACAGGCAAAGGAAAATCAGAAGTCTTAAAAGATTACCATTCTTAATACAGCTATCAAAAATAGCTTTTGTCCAAAAACTGCATCAGTTACTTTGATTTTCTTCAATTTTCTCAAGGTTATCTAAGGACAAATGCAAGGGAAAAAAAAAGTCAGGATAATCTTGGCTTTGGAAAAAGAAAAAAATTGAACAGAATTTCAACATGTCTTTTATAGATGAAAATAAAACTTGAGGACTGCTTTTCCACATTTTTCTCATTTGAACCATAGGATTTTCTGACATTGTTTTTTATAGCTATAACAATGCTATAAGTATCCATGCTTAGTTTAACTATTTGCAAGTATGACTTTCAAAAATGTATTAAATCAACAACCTGCTAATATTTCAAATCACCCTCACATATCTTTTTTCCGCCCTTGTTTTCCTTGTCCATAATTTATCTCTTGATGAAAACCAAGTCCTTCTAAGTAGATTTTTTTACCTTATTTACCTTCTTTAACCTTATTAGTCTTCATGTGGTTCCATTTATCTTCAAGAGTTGTTTTGTTTTCAGGCTAGCTTAAGAGTAGTAAGTCCATTTAGTGCAAAACTCTACTTGCTGCTGTGGCTGAAATGGTGTTTCTGGCTAGGGTGAAATGTTTGTAACCATGCTTGAAGTGGGGCAGCATCCCCTACTATCATAACTAACCTGGCTACTATCCCCATTATAATCTAGTTTTCTCAATCTCCCACATTCTTATTACTGCAGTGTCAGAACTGCTTTCCTAATTGTAGAAAAAAATCTTCCTATCTTAAAAAGTCTCCCTATTGCCATTGGACAGCAAACACTTTCCTGTAACATAACCTGTTGTGCTCTGAAAATGATATCCTCTCTGTTGCGTAAAGCTTTCTAGGAAGCTTTGGACTGGATGAAAATTGTTGTGACAATATTAAAGGTATAATTATTCCCATTGCTCCCTGCCCAATCCATTCTTTCTGTTGCTCGTGTTGACACACAAGTTCAGTGATGCTGTGGCTGTGTAAATTGCTCTATCACTGTTTCCATGGCAATAAAAAGGATCAGTAAAATACCTGTTTGTGGATGTCTGCTGGTTTTCATTTAGCAGCATCTACAGCCATAAAGGCCATAATATTTAGGTGGCTTCTGTGGCAGAGAGAATTACTGGTCATTTAATAATGAAGACAAAGTAGAGTCAAGGCAGAGATTCTTCATCATAGTGGATAAAATAGCACTTAGGTACCAAATACACACCATTAATGCCCTCAAACTGCCTAATTAAGCTATTTCAGTACCTGGTTAGTATGCTAAAGATGTAGGATGTATTAGATCAAATTTAATGATATAAAATGTTCACTGAAATGTTTTGAAAGAGTTACAATAAGAAGGCTTTAAAACATAAGCCTTTTATTTCACGATAAATATTCTAAATGAATTGGTTGGAATCAAACTGTTTCTGTCACTGCAGCAGTGAGTTACACAGGTTATACTCTGCATTAGGTGATACCACAGAATATTACACTTATTACAGAAACCTCTGTTACTGCAGCATAGTATTTGCACAGCAGGGGGGAAATGTCCTATAGTAACTCATGTTTTCTCTCAGATGCTTGTACTTGGATGCTTTGAAAATCCTCAGACAGAAGATGATCTGGTTTGTGTACAATGTCTAGCAAACCACATCATTCTCTGAAGCACTTTCTTTCTCAAATAAAAACATTACTCCTTTCTTCCTTGGGCCTGCATGAAAAAAAACCAACAAAACAACAAAACCCAGATTGGAAAAGACTTTGAGACTAAAAATAACCAATGCAAAATCTATTGATTAGTTTTTCCCTGTTTTTGGAGGGAGGTCCTTCCTCCTGGAATGCAGGAAGCTTGCATTCTGCAATAGGTGCCAAAACATCCCAGTGTCGTTCTGTGTTGTGAAGAAATTAAGTGCAGCTCTAAAATATTTAACTCTCTATATGTATGTGTAATGTTTATTGGGGACAGTCATTCCAGATGCACTAGGTGAGTGTGGCAGTTTGAGGTCAAGGATGACCATTGTTGATTGTTCTCTTCGCTTTCCTAGGAGGTGAGGTTCTGGAAGCAGGGAACAAGGCAGTGACTCCATTGGCCTCCTTCCTTTTATTTTCCCATGGACACTCTATGCCACCTATGCAATAATGCAATTCTTAGGTGTAAATGCAGCAGGAAGTGCTTAACTGCAAGACATATTTTAACCATTCAAGTCAATAAAATATTTCATGAGGTACTTTATTTTTCTGAAAAAAAATGACCTTTAGAAATTGGCAAGAAAATGTTGAGCTTTGGGATTTTGTCATTATACTTACTAAACTGCACTATTATTGTTGGAGCTCATGCTAGTGTTGCAGAAGCCGCTGGACCAGTACATTTTTGGAAGGAAATTGGGAGGAGAATTAAGTCCTCTGTTTATATTCATTGACCTGCAAACATAAATACATACCTTCAAGTGCACTTAAGGGACTAACAATAGCTTGCCAAATACAATTTTAATTCCTTGTGATTTAGCAGAACTTCAGGGCCTTGCACTTACATTTTCCTGCTGTTTTACTTTCTATTTTGCAGGCACAGTCTGAAAATCACTTGGGGTCTCCTGTGGCCCCTGGTGCCATAACTGTGCCGACAGNGTGCAAGCTTTGTGTTGTTTGTATTAGCATTTTTAAATGGTTACAGACCAGTAGTGATAACCAACTCAATCCTCAACCTGTTCACAGCTGGAATTCTTCGTTACGATAAACAGAGAGTTGGTATTGGGACCAGTGGTGTTTAACATCTTTGTCAGCAACGTGGATTGAGTGGGATTGAGTGCACCCTCAGCAAGTTTGCTGATGATACCAAGCTCTGTGGGGTGGTCAGCACACTGGAGGGAAAGGATACCATCCAGAGGCACCTGGACAGGCTTGAGAGGTGAGCCCTGCTTTAATATATGTTCATTTAGAGGATCTGTATCAGGTATTCCTACCATTGGGAAAAAGAGTAAATAGATTTCTGTACATTGTAACACTTTTTATTCTACATTTTCTCAATTCTTGGCAAAAATAAATTGATCAAAAATGCACTCAGTATAATGTTCCAGATTTCCATATTCAGAATTTAATAAAATAGTTTAAAATAGTAAAATTATACCCAGATAATAATTATATAGACTAGTAAAATGAAAACCAGCTAGGGAGTTCAATTAATGGACTGATGATTTTTATTTTTTTTTAATAAATAAGGAAGTCCACATAATAAGGTTTTATATTAGTTTTTTTTTATGATGATTGTGATGTTATATGTTACAGACATAACACTAATGGCTATTCACCGAGGTAGTAACAGGCTTCAGGAATTCCCTTGCCCCATATTGTGTATGTATTTAGGTACTCAAGTATATTTCTGTTCAGAGACTGATAAAAAAATTTAAAAGCTGTCCACTAAAGCGTAAATCCTATCAGAAAACTGGTTTTGTGAGAGATGCAGAGAATGTATTAAAAGTAAAAAAAGGGTACTAGTTTAAAACCAGATGTGATAGGCCCCTGTGAAATAATTTCCTACTGCTATCATGCTGATTGTGTTCCTGGTCTCTTGAACAGATGGTCTATGCTCCTTTTCTAAAGTACAGAATTACTGGACAACAGAGATATTTAATTTTGAAGTCCTTTAAAATAATAATCCTGTTTTAGTTTTCTTTAATGATGAAGGATTTTTACTGCAGCGTAATATTTGTCCAAAGCTTAAATCCCTACCACTTTATTTCTGAAATGATTCCCATGCTTTTTCTCCAACTTCTGCTGCGTTATGTTGGGCTGGCTCCCAGCTCTGGAGTGCTTTGTTTTATTTCATGTCCAGTGAAAGCTACACTCCACCCATCTCTCTGTGCTGTTGAAAGGAAGGCATCATTAAGCAAACTTTGCTTACAATAGCATCTTCCAGAAGAACTTGGATACTTTCAATCTTTCTGCATTTGCTTTCTGGGGCAAAAAAAACCAAAAACAGTTGTTTCAATGACTATCTAGTGATCTTCTAGGTAAATATGAACAGCTGCATGAACCAGCTCTACAACTATGATCAGTCTTCGTAAGACACAATCCAGCAGTTCAGAACAGAATACAAGCTCATTCCCCTCTGTCTTTATGTAACACTTGGTTTTATCTGGCAGGGTGGATCATGTGTATGTATTTCAGTATGTTTAAATATTTCCTGGCAGTGTAAGATAGGACTGCAACAACTATCAGTGCTGCAAATTGCACTGACCATTTTATGAACTCACAATTTATGTTGCCATTTAGTTTTGTTTTGCTTTTCTACCATGAGTTTTCTTAGAAAGGCCTTGAGGTGACAATATATCAAGTGAGTTCTAAGTTAATAATTTTACTGCCTTATTTTTTATTTCTAAAAATTATGTTGGAGATTTAGTATCTGTGAAACTCTAATAGCTTCAGGGCTAAATTCAGTACAAGGATCTATAGCAGCACAGCTAGCACTCACCAAGGCAGATGCATAAAGAAGCTGCAAGTCCCATTTGCTCGGAAGGAGTTCCATAAGTCTAACCTGGTCCTCAAGTTCCAGAGCCTCATATCTGTTAAGTAAGGGCACCCAGGAAAGTGATGGAGGCCAGGAGGAGATTCACCTCCTGGTGCACCAGACCTGCATCCTTCTGGTGCATTTGACTAAGGAATGGCAAGTTGTGGCTCCACCAGTCTCTCTCCTCCTCACACTCCCTGATACTCCTTAACCTTTCCCTCTTCTCTTTCAGCCTTACCACCAGGCTGAGCAGAACATCTACCTGTTCACTCCTCACACAGGTGTTATCTCTGCTATTGTGCATGACCAGTGACAGGCTCAGGCACTCCCTGCAGCCAGAGACAGCTGTGTGTTCAAGTGGGAGCTCTGTCTGGGTTGCCAGTCTCCCTAGTGACGATTTTGTTACCAAGTCACAAGCTTTTCCTACAAATCTTTATTAGTTAAATTGAGATGCCTGCTCTGCAGCAGAGGATTTGTCTATCCTTGTCATCTGTGAGAAGTTATATTCAAACATCTAAATAGTTCATCTTTTTTTTTTTTTTGTAAGAAGAGAAGGTCATGGTATAGATATATTCATTATATTTATGGTGGCTTTAGCTTGCTCTTTTTCATGACTACTACTCTATGTTCTTCTCCACAGGGAAGTAATTTCAATTGTAGAGAGGTGACCTTGTGTATTGTTATTAATTAACACTTACACATGGAAGTTAGCACCTCTGTTACAGTCATGCAGAGAGCCTGCTACTCGAGTTGCAATTCAGGCAAGCAAGTTACCAGCAACTCTATCCAAATGGGACCAATGCCTTCCTACAGGTTCTGCTACACTGAGCAGAAGTACATGCAAATACAAGTCTCCAAGACAAAGGAATATTCCTGAGGACATTAATGAGAAAGTAAGTTATCTTGCCAGAACATGTGATCTTTAACACAAGTCACATTTACTGGTCCTCTCAGAGTACCAAGGGCTTCCCAAACTGCAGGAATCACATGGACTGAAAACTCTCCTGGAATGCCTAAATATGGGAAAGTTCAGGGTTTTTTTACATCTCCAGGACCCAGAAGATTTCTTTTTCCCTCAAATACATTTTTATTTGCTCTGTCAGTCTATGTGGTTATGTCTTAGTTGCATTAGATAATTTAGAAATCTATGGAATTTCTTTACAATATTGCTTGAGCGGTTCTGGCACATAAGTCAGACTCTAGAGTGACCAGCTAGCTTAGAAATTATCTCAAGGCTGTAGCAAGAACATAACTAGTTATTTTTTCAGTCTAGCTATTCCTTGAACCTTCAGCTTGATTGCACAGTGTGGATTTATAACCTCCTTGATGCTAAACTGGCATTTTCAATATTGTCTGGAGGAAGGCCATGGATCTGCCCACTGCAGGATTGATCAAATTAGCTTTCTGATAAATAGTAGGCAGTTAGACTGCCAATAGTGTGCAGTAATACTCAGGGAACAAAATAAACTATCTGTAGAAAAAACAATTATCCTTTATTTCCTTATAATAAATGACAAAAGACTTGCATTGGGTAGCAACACATCTGACAGTAAGGTCTGATACATGAACATAAAAAGTTCTCTGGCAGGTAAAAAGAGCTATCTAGGAAAAATCTAAAATACCCTTGCTGTTTCAAATACTTCTTTCCTGTATTCAGTGTCACTGTGGCTTTGCAAGAGGACAGGGTGAGCTGCTGAATATGGTGTAAGCAGCTGATACTTGGCAGAGTAATCTATAAGCATCTATGTTACAGAGCCACTGGAGCTCCCTCACATGCTTTCTTCTGGACAATTAATTTTCTTCTGATCTTCTCTCACTGAGGGCTTCTCGGAGACTTTGCTTATAGAGGGTTGGCTTTGCTGTTCTGGGGCTTGACAACTCCTGTATCAAAAATAGTGTGGCTAGCAGGACCAGGGAAGTGATCCTTCCCCTGTACTCTGCGTTGGTGAGGCCGCACCTTGAGTATTGTNAACCAGACTCAAGAAAGAAATGTTGCTGGTGCAGCTTTTACTGTACTGAGTCTATTGGACCTGGATAGGCTCTGTGTATCCTGGATGGTTTTAGGGAGCATCTGAAGCAGACAGTTTCTTGAGGCAGAGATAGGAATCCTGTGCTACAAGACATCCTTCACCCTTTGAACTGCTCCCAAACTGGAGGCAACATCTGTTCTTCTGTGATGCCTCCCAGAGCTTGGCACATCAAGTCTCAGAGGCTGAACATGGGCTCTGTTGCACAGCCAATGCTTGTGCAGTTTTAAACTTTGGCTGCAGGAAGTATTTTTAATGTATATTTAGATTAGGTAATAGTTCCATTTGTCTTATGGAAACAATCTTTCTAAATGAGAATAAATGGTACCTGTAAAATTAGCCTTCCTAACCTGTAAAATAGATCAAAAATGGGTAGAAAAACGTTTCCTGCAAGCTCCTTTTCAATCCCTTCAGAAGAAAAACAAGTTTGTGGTTAACATCTATACAATCCTGAACCCTATGAGTTTGTCATTTACTAGCTTTATGCCAATGAGAGAACCACAAATGTACATGTAGCAGCTGATCTTACGGAAATGTCATCTCCTTCACCCTCCATGAGCCAGAAATGTTTCAATTTATGAAAAAGAGACCATCAAGTGGTTGTGGTGGATCTAACCACCACAAATGAAGATCTTTGATGAAATCACATGAATAGGTTTGTTCAAACTGCACAGTATATAATTTGCCTGCTCCACAAATGGAAACAAAAGAAATCAGTTTCAGATGGTCCCTGTGGGCCAGTGTTTGTCATATTGTTTACTTAAAAAAAATTAGTGATTCTTGGGATCTGTTGCACAGCTTAATTTATACTGGAAATAGAGAATGGATGGTAAATAATTCAGCAGTTGAATAGTAAGACCCTGGGTTTTTTGTCTTTCATTTCCTGCTTGAGGGCTATAGTTAGGAGTAAACATTCCCACTAGGATGTAATGACTAACTGTAAGTGTAACCAGTTCACAGTGGTAGTGCTAGGTCCCATTTAGTTCAGTCTGATGGCACTGTCCTATAGGGAGAACTCATTTAAAAAGATATTAATCATGCACACTTATTTTAAAGCAATTATTTAAATTACTGTTACTGTCCTATTTTCTACATAGCCTGTCAGAATTAAACCAGTGTAATTTTACTTCAGGAAAACCCATGGAAGTTTTTAATTTTGCCAATCTTAGAAAAATTCTTGAAGAAAGCATCTGTAAAATTTGTAAGTTAGAGACTAAACTTTAGGCAGAACAGATTCTAATAGCACTTTAAGCCAGTAATGTAATTTAGCAACAGAAGTGAGGTTTGGTAAATAAAAATATAAAAGATAATTCAGAAAAAGCATGGAAGTTTTTAGGTAATTATCAAGGGGATAGCCTGTTTTGTGACTGTGAGCTGTTAGTGCAATGTCTTGATGAAGTACAAATAGTGTGTTCAATTCTGTTAGGAAGCATGGGAAATGCTTTCTAATGCATCACCACTGGATTTTAACGTTAGTGTTCTTTTTTAAGTACCCTTGCTACTTACTTCTTGAAGTTATATTAATTTTTTCTGTCAGAAACTAGGACTGAAACAGCACCAAAACTTCTAATCTATACACTTCTTTCCACTTTTGCTGGGTAAATTTCAGAAAGCATCAGGAAGCAATGGCTCCTTACGAGTCCTCAGGGAATTGGCCTATGTTAGGTGTTCAGATGATGGAACCTTTCTACTTTTGCTTTTATTTTATGAGAATAACAGACATGAAATGTAGGTCACTCAGACAAAAGTGTGTTATTTGAATTAGAGAAAACTACAGGGCAGTTTTCTAATGCTACTTTGAAGTGCTTCTTAAACCTCCATGAAGCTTTGTTAAGTAGGGTCTCATCAAATAAACATCAAAAACAGTGAAAGCAAGACAGTCTCAGGTTCTGCCCAGTAATGAACTGAATGAGTTGGGATGAAAATTATCTCAGACTAAACAAAGATATTAGATGCTAAAGATGTGATATTCTTGTGTTACTCTTCTTTTAAATCGTACTCAACAAAAAGCTTTGGAACTAAAATTGCTTTTAAAAAAAAAGAGTAATCTATAAGCATTGAGTCCATAAAGGCAAGTGAGTTGTAGTATTAGCTATGACTTTTCTCTATAGTTAGGAAATGAACTGCATGTAAGAGGAATAGAAAATATGTCTGGATTCCATCACAAGTTAAACAGTGTAACCTCTGTAATCTCTGTTTTGAACAGATGCAGAACTGCCAATCTGGACCTGAGCAGCTCTCCTACCCCATGGAGAGAACCAGGGAAAATGCTGCTGAAGCTTCTCAGCTGTCACAGCCTGTGAAGGCAGGGCTCTGCTTAGCTGGGCAATGAGGAGCTGCATGCTCAGCTTTCTCCTTTGTTAATGTGGATTTTCTTTATAGAGTAGAGATGCTGAATGGAAAATGTTGAAACAGGAATAACTGCTTACTCTCTACGTGGCAATCTACTGCAAGACATGTCTGTTGAAAATGTAGTGAGAGCAGTTCCTAGGAGACACAGAACAGAACCACAATAAATCAGAAGCACAGGAGACTGAAAGGAAAAAGGAACATCCTCTGTGTGCTCTAAACCAGTTACCTTATTATGATAAGCGAGTGCTGTAGTAGAGCTGTGAACCTTGTCAGATAAGGCACCCCACAAAACTTGACATTTCGCTACTGCTTTTTAGTATGTCATACTTCAACCAAGTGAATAAAGGCTTAGATGGGGATGGCAAGCAAAGCCAGAGCCATGACAACAGCAGCCAGTACTGTGCCTTACCAACTCAGCAGGACATACAAACTTCCTGAAGGACCTGGCTGACTGTGAGTGCTGTTGTGAACAAATGTTCCACTGTAACTCTGATCTTCAGCATCTCTGATGGATGTCTCAGCAAGAGACATAATGCTGGCTGCTACCAGCATTACCATCTGACTGTCTGTACAGACACAGAAGAAAAAAAACAGCTCTGTCTTTTCTTGTTTGATGTCCATGGCCAGAATGTTCCTGTCCAGATCAATGAAGTCATTGCTCATTTAACAAATTATGTCTTATTTATCTCTTTATATAAATTCTACCTTTGTGGGGATAGCTAAGCAGCAGGACATTTTGGTGCACCACCTGCAGCAGCCTGCGTAACAGCCACCCACTGCATTAACCAAAAGACACGGGCTATGTCCAGACACCAACTGTAGTCCTGTAGGCAAAGCAGCTGTCACTGCACTCTAGCTGTACTTACAGGTAGTTGGAAATGTATAATGCTATATTAGTAAGTAAAGCCTCTAGTTAGGCTGACTTGAAGTAGCTTTTAATCTCTGCTAATAAGTATCTGCAGTTATGATCCTAAGTCATCTTAGGTAGTCAAAGTATATCTCAAATACTTCTTGCAGCTTGGGGTACAATCCAATACCAATTGACTGAAAAGCAAAAAAAATCTGACTGGAGAAGGGCACTTCTGTTGCCAGTTCTGTACCAGTTCCAGAGACTGCCCAACATGGGAGGAATCCAAGACTCAACAGGGTCTTTTCCAACCAGCCTAACTCTCCCATTCAGGCACAGTCTGAAAATCACTTGGGGTCTGCTGTGGCCCCTGGTGCGATAACTGTGCTGACAGCAGAGGGAGCATTAAACTCATTGCCCACGGGAAAGTGTGGGGAGTGATACCCATGTTCCTATAATCCTTGGATGGGTAGGATGAGCTCATTAGCCTTCTGGCAGTCATCCTAGGAGAAGGACAACTCTGATTCCAAACCCGGGCAGATGGAGCTCGTTTAGCCCTGTAAGGCCTTCCATCTAAGAGGTTAAACCTCTGTCCTAAGGACCTCGCTGCCAGCGTCCAAGCTTGCTAGGCCCTGGCAGATGAACCTTAGGACTAAAGGGTGGGTCCAGCTCTGCTCATGCTGTGTCTCACCTAAAAAAAATCCCTAGCGCAGGCTCGAGGGTGCTATCTGCTATCCTCTTTTTATCAGCGCGCTTGGAAGAGGCGCTGATGAGGAGTGTGGATGGAGCCCTCCCTGAATCTTCGTTCGCGAAGCCTCGCCATGATTTCGACGACGAACTCTCCCATTGTACTTGCCTAAGCCTGCTGCACATGTCACTAGCAGTGCAGAGTCAGCAGGCACTGCGCGTTAAGCTATGGTGTGGGATGAGATGTCCAGTTTTTCTCCTCTACTTGGCTTGAAGCACTGTTGTCACAGTTCAAGTGCTCTTTCCCTTCCAAAGCAATTTTGAGGGTTTTGTACAACTGAAGCCTTGGGTTCTAGTTTTCACAGTAGCAGGATTTGCATACTCGTGGGCTGAAAAAAGACTGATCAGATCAGGTTTGTTTTGGTTCTATTCTTCTGTTCAGCCAGAGCCTCCAAGCAAAATAATCTGCAGCCTCAAGGGACCTTTGGACTTGACACTTGAGATTCACTTCATTAGCATCCTTTGTGCTAGCATGTATGTGCTAGAAATAGTAAACATGGGCGTGACAACTGGAGAAAATGAGAGCAGATGAGGAAGCACTAATGACTGAAGTTCACTTTCAGACTGCCCCCATACCTGATAGAACTAAGTGTTGAGTTTTGACTAGAGTAATGTTAACGCATCTGCGGCTTTCCCTCTTCTGCAGTCCCAAGGCTGCCTCCCCTGGGACCAGAGCATGGTGCTCTTCTGGTGCTCTGTCACTCGTGTATTTTCCCTTATGTTGGGAAGATGTCTCTGCAATTTGTTAACTTCAGTTTCAAACTACTCAACTCTGCAGAGGAAAGCAGAGCAGCCTCAGGAGGGCCAGCATGTGCTTGGACACTGCCACTGTTATGCATGGCAGAGTTGTGCAGAGTGGTTCCATGGATAGGACTGAGCCTTTTCAACTGAGCATCAGCAAGCCACTGAGTTAAAACCCCTTTCACATTAGTCATTGTATCCTTATGTCATAACTAGAGAGACAGTGACAGGGAAGAAACCTGGCTTAAAACTCTTCAGGAAGACACCACCTTCACCAGAGAGATGGGACCTTCATCTCTGCAGCAGAGCACTGTTCCAGCCTCTGTGCTCAAGTCCTGAGGTAACGTTTCAGCAGGCCAAAATAAGCCAATTTAATGAGGTCCAGGGGGCACTGTGCCTCTTGCTGGCTCCTCATTAGTGAACTGACTGCACTACAAATAGGCAAACCCCATCAACCTAGTACAGTCTGCTGCTGGGTCTGTTGCTGATTTACAAAGATCAGCTGTTCTGGGTAAAGCAATTGCATATGGAAACTTGTCAGGAATTTCCTTGAAGTAAGCCCTAAAGTAAGTTACATCTTTATGAGGAAATGTTTGAAAATAAAACCATATGAAGAAACATGCAGAAGTAAGGTCTGGAAGTGGAAAAACAGCTCTGTTTTTATTTAACTACTCAAAGTGAAGTTACTATTTCAGGGGTGAAGAAAACGGATATCATTCTAAAATTAACATCAAAGATTTTTGTTGATCTTAAAATTATTCCTTTTTTTTCCCTTTTTTTTTTTTTAAATCTCTATTCCATGAGCAGAACTTAAGTATTTTGCTTTCATTTCTGTTAGCTAGAGTTGTCATGACTCTTCCACAGCCATGAGTATTTCAGTATTAAGATTTCATTTGTACAAGATCATTGTAGATACTTTGTGTGGGACAGTGATTGAATAAGGACAAGACAGTCCAACCAACCTTGCTTGGTTTCAATGCAAGTATAATATCTTTGACCTTTAGAAAAATGTTGCATAGACATGTGACTCTAGCATAGCTACACTACCAGTAAACTCCAACAGGAGAGAAGCTGTGATACAGGACCCATAGTAGAGTCCATCATACATGAACTGTATGTGAAGGACAAGAATTCATACAGATTGTTCTTATCTTACACTTTGCAATGAGCCTGAAGGAGCTTGCTTTAGGTTCAGATTGCTACCAAATAGGTTAAAGCATAACTTTTCTGCCAAAGGCCTGTAATTCTTCTTTTTTAACAGGTCTTATCTCCTTTACCACCTTGTTTTCAGTTTCTTTAAGAGATGTGATTTGGCAAGCTGAGTCTGTGGTGGAGTAGTAGCCCATGGAGTGTGGCTCTGAGTGATGCATGGACTATGTAATGTCTTAAAATGATTTTTTTCTTCCTTTCAGTCGGTGCACTGTCATATAGAAAGAGCAGGGTTTGCCTTCAAAGGAAAATATTGTGACACTGTTTTCCTTATAGAGGATATGTTTCTCATTTATTTCAAAATATAGGAGACATGGCACACTGTCTTACTCATCTCACCATCTGCTAACCCACCATGGAGTTACTGTGACTCACAAGCTACAGAGACTGTGCTGATATTTTAGCACTTCAGCAAAAATGCATATACTATTAACACTTGACAATGATACTGGGCCCATGCATGGACAGTTGCTGATCATTCTTAGATAACTGTTTCCTCTGTGTCCAACAGTCCTTTAGGAGAAGAGGTGCCAGGATTTGGCTATACCAAATCCAAAATAGGGAGGGGAGAACTGAAATAAAACCTTGCCAACCAGGAAATATTCTGTTCATCTGCAAACTAGGTCCAGTTCCTTTCACATATAATAAGTTTAAGCACCATTTTTTAGAAATATGAAAACTTTTCTCTTTTATTATGGAACTGAAATAACTATTTCCTGGTGTTGTTTGCCTAATTTTGCCAATGTTCAATTGGATGACAGTGGAAATTTTTGTCTCTCCAAGGCACCTATCTGAAGAAGCATCTTTCCTCCTCCTTCTTGGTTTGTCCAATGTATTTATATTTGAAAGTGATGGGAGATTGACTGCCTCCTTTTGCATGGCCATGGCTTTGCCCAGAGGAGTTTCTAATGTCACTTGGAGTCCTTTTACCTTAGGTCATAGTGTTAGCTGTGGTGTGATGCTTGTTTGTAACAGAAGCAATTACCTGCCCTTGAATGTGAACTCCTGTTAGTGAGGGAATTCTCAGAAGACATATATACTTGCTTTAATGTTACGTGTTGAATATTTCTGTTCAGATTCTTGTAGCATATTGAAACATCAGGAGATTATTCACAAGAAATAATAAGGAAGCACTTTTCTTCATACCTGAGTTAAATGGTTCTCACTATGAGAGTTAAAATTTTTGGAAAAAAACCCCAGAACTTAATTTTAGATTATTTTAAGAGTATTTTCTGTAAGTCTACTGCGGGCCACTAAGTAAAAAATTCCCTAAGAACAAATATTAGACAGTCTAAGCTGTAAACAGCACAGTGAGATCTGTGCAATGCATCAAAGCTTCCTCTGTGTCATTTGCCCCTTTCCTTTTACTGAACTCACAAATTCTAAGATACTCTGCAATATGAAGTTCAGGATTTTCTACAGTTTGTAAAAGACTCATGAACAATCAGAGAAACTAACTTAAAGCATTTCAAAGCAACACTGTGATGGACTACAATGCTAGGACACTATAATGGACTATAATAGGCTGTAATGATGAGAGAGTTTGCTGCAGAAAGAAGGGAAAATGACAGGCAAAATAACATCGTGAACAATGCAAAGTGTAAAACATCATCCCATTCATCATTTAGTTTAAGTTTTGTAACATCAGTATTTATTGGCTGCACTCATACTCCCTGCCTAATTCTCTTAACACATCTTGCAAGCTTGCATGTGTTACAGAGCCTTCCAGATGAGGAGTATATTTAATGGTGTGCAAGGACAGCTTAATGAAAGAAAAAAATCAACCCAAAACCACCCTTTCATTTTCCCCTTAAGAAAGGTAAGAACTAATGTGTTGGGAATGCTTTTGCTGGAACTTTTATGAAATTCTATATTAAAAACAAAGTCTTTGGTGAAATTAGCCTCGGAGACAAAGGACTGGGATAGTTGCTGTCTCCCTCCAGGATGGATGGAGACACTTCAAAGCAGCACACTCTTCTAGAACCCTTCAATTCTTTACTGGTAATGACATAGCTAGCCATGGCTATTATAAGAGCCATTGTGTAAGTCCAGGATTTCTCTGAATAAAGCAGTCTCTGCCTCTGTCAAGTATCAAAAATAATTGTTACTTTAATATATAAATGAAGAAGGAGGAAGGTATACACTAGGTGTTTCATGTGACTTCAGCAACCTTGGCTGCTGGCTCCAGAATTGCCATGATCACACACTCTGTCTTTGGGTGGGCTGAAATTCTGTGAAGAACAGTGATGAGTTTCACAAGGGAATAGTATAATAATGGTCAATTTTGATCTTTTGTGAGAACATTTTCAGAAAATTGTTCTACGCAAACATATCTTGGTAAAATTTAGTATGAGCAATAGTATTGCTGACATACTAGCAGTTTTATTACCCATGTAATGGAGGGTCAGGAATCTGGAGTTTCTATCTAATTGGACTTCATTATCTTTCCTCCATTAGCTCTCAGGGAAATAAATCATCGTGACAGGGTCAGAAACCAAAGACTTCTGCATGTGCTTTGCTGTAAAATCACATGTATGCCATGGTTAAGTTTATCCACCCTGCATCAGTCAGAAGCAGCCCTGGCTTGTTGTGTTTCACAGCATGATATATGAGACATGCAAAGTGAATTTGTTCCCTAACAGGGACCCCATACACATCTGCATTTTCAAAGACTGAGAAGGTTATTACACATGATCATTAGAAGTTTTTTGTTAACTAAACACATTACTCTGTGACCCATGAGCTATTCTTTTTGAAAAAGATCCCAGCTGAGACACAAAGCCAAGTAAGAATGCCCATTAAGAAACACATGACATTCAAAAATATATCTCATTGTTTTATTAATACTACTGGTAAACCAGTGTTACTGTAACTCTAAAGAATGCTCAGTTTTTCCTGATCTGTTATTCAAGAAGCTTCATACATTACTCATTGCTTTTAGTACATGCTGTGAAATCAATAAGCTGCATATTCCTCTGCCAGTGTGGGCTACTTGAGCCAGTAGTGAAAGGTTTATCTAATTTTGGCCGATTTGGGGCAGAATCATAAGATTCCACCAGCAGCCGACAGCCTACTCTGTAGTACTTCTTTTCCTAAATGGACCAGTTCAGGGTGTTACAAGCAACTGCTAATGAAGGGGATTTAAAACCAACTTCCACCAAAGAATTATTTGTAAATAATTTGTGAATTTCTGTAATACACAGATCAAAGGATTGAAACAAACCAACCGAGAAACACTTGCACATCTCTTCTGCTTGGATCATGGTACTGTGGACTAAGAAGCTCGTACCCTATAGTGTCTTTAAGCCAATGATCTTAAATGAAGCTTAGGAAGATTTCCAGGCTAACTGGACCCAGGCCAAGGTTATTCTTTAATTAAACAAGTGTCCTAGTTTGAGTCAAAATAAGGTATTCCATGCCATACACGGTGTGAAAAAATAATGATTTTTTATTATTTTTTATAAATGCCTGATTTGAAATCCATGATAGTTGATGAGAGTTTTCATTTTTCACTGTGATGGAATTCCAGAAATCATAGTATTTTTTCAAATTCCTGTTATTGCTTGCTCTGGGATTTCAAATCTTCCCACACAGTAAAGGAGACATCAAAATGGCTAATCTAGGAAAGAATATAACTATTAAACTAAAACTCTGGCAGCTTTCTTTCAAATCAAGACGTTTTTATTACCAAAGGTTTATAATATCTAGAGCAAAGGTTTAAAATAAATCCATATATTTAGGTCCTTGGAGACAGCTTCAAATTCCATTCTAATATGAACTTACCTCATTGGTTTTAGATCCATTTTTTTTTCCCCGCAGTACCAGTCACAGAACTCAAACTGTACAGCAGATTTCTTTTCTTTTAGTTCACTTCTCCTAGTCAGGTATTTCCATCTCTTTTTGACTTGCTGTCAGTACTTCAGCCTTTGGACACTCTTATAAAGTCCACTGAACTCCTCAGGAAAATGCCAAACTCAGCCAGGAGAGCTTTCATACAAGTGTTTTAAACAGAGCAGATCACACTGTTAGATGCACTTAGTCTTGGAAAAAACATTTGGTTTTCTATGGTCATTAACTTTTATATGTGGAAAATCATGGATTTGGATACATCTCTGTCTCCTGTGGGATTTCCAACTGTAAAATCTTTGCATAGCAGAATAACTCTAATAAATTGTTTCCTGTAAAACTTTAGGCCACAATGCTATTAACATAAATTCCATCCTGGGAGCTACTGCAGTACCGCTCACTAGTTTCTGTTATGAGAGACCATAATGGAAGTTCTCCTTCTCCCATTATGCAGAGGAGGAAAAAAGTCTTCCTTTAAGACTGTTGTGCAGCAGGGTTTGGAACAGGCCAGCACAGGGAAGCTTGTAGTGTTTCTGCTTATGTAGGGATTTTCTGATATTAGAATCTCCTCTACAAGAACCACCACAAAACTCCTCTAGATTTTAGACTTAATCCAAAGAGTCAAAACCACAAACACAATGAAGATGTAGACATGTCTGATCAAGTCTGTTGAATACTTAGAAAAATAGCTTTCAAAGCTGATGGAATGGTTTTAAGTTGAAGGAGGGGAGGTTTAGACTGGAGATTGGGAGGTGGTTTTTTACCAGGAGAGTGATTAAGCACTGGAACAGGTTGCCCAGAAAGGTTNTTTTTTGCTTTCTCTTGAAAGAAGGAAAAAAACCCACCACTATGAAAAATTAAAAGAACAAACCCCCAAACATTCTTATTGTAAAGGTTTTCCATTTTCTACTTTAATATTGCTAAAAGTGAGGAAAACAAAAAGGAGGATGATACCTGGTCATAAAATTTTGGCATTATTTATGAATGCACTCTGCTGATGGCAACACACTTCTCCAGCAGGGTAGGAAAGTCAAAGTCCTTCAGTGCTGCACAATTTCTCATGGTTAAGGTTTCTGTGGTTTTTTCAGTGCAGAAGAATTGTACTTCTTCCTCCCCAGACAATCAGAAAAGGGTTAAAACCGAAGAGGTTATTCAACATTCTTAGCATAGCCAAGTCCTACAGAAGAAAGCAAACCTCAGCACAAATTCAATTTCAGAAAAAGGCATATAACCACAAAATGGGTGCTAGTGGTGACATAGGGACTGAGTTTTCCTCTCATGCACTGCCCAGAGAAGTATTGCCCCTTTATTTTCAATGATAGTTCAATCTTTGGCTGTTTCTGTACTTTTCTGCATTCTGTAGCCTTGGTCAAGACATGACTTCTTATACAAAATTCTGTGAGGGTACTATGGTGAACTTCCCTTTGTTATTTCTTCAGTGATGAGATTTATTGCTGTGTTTATTCTGCTGCAATGGTGAAACTTGTTTGAAAATGACCTGATATGTACAGGAATAATTTATTTTGTTCTAGTTAGCATGGGGAGCTATTTGCATTGTACTGCATATTCATTTAGTTGTCATCACTGTGGGTGGGTTTCTATTTTCCACTGTATATCTAAGTAACGAGTTGCTAGAAGACAGTTACTTTGAGAACACAGGAAAAAGTGATCTACAATAACTATAAAAACAGGCTAAGTGGAAAACCATCTTACCTACAGGCACTGACATTTCATTGCACAGTTCAATCCCTACTGATCAATCACTCATAGAAATAAAATGCTCTGGTTAAGCTGGCAAAGACTAGAAATGTCATATATATTGCAGACTGCAGGCCTGGGGATGTAAGAGTCCATCACTCAACTATAGTCCCATTGTGCACAACATGTAGATCTTACACACCTCAGATAGCATGCCTGGCTGTGGGAGTGTCTGTAAATGATAAATATGACACAGGAAATAGATAACAGAAATATGTGAAGATCCCATATCCTGAAATGAAAGTAGAGATGATTTTTCTTAGCAAGAGTTTCCTATTACCACAGGGGAAAAATACCCAACCTTTCAAGCCTCTAACTATTGCTGATATTGAAATGAATCCTTTGCCTGCATGATGCTCTCTGTTGAATGTCATTACAGCTAACAGAGATGGAATAGAACCAAATTAGTTGTTGCCTGTGCAAAGATCTAATTTTCAATATCCCTTGGTAATAGTTATGTATAAGCATTTAGTTGATTTGAATAATATCTACCTTGCCATTTCTTTTGCTGGGCTTGTCATTTATTGTCTGTGCATAGCACACAGTGCACATGCAATGCTTATCCTTTATGCTGCCTGTGCCACTTGGGCAGCACTGTTATACAAATAAATAAGCATTCCTTCAGAGTGACATTTTTGTAGTAACAGGTTGAAACATGACAACAAAAGCACTGAAACAATACTTTTTCAGAAGGTTCAGAGAGTTTTCTACTTCAGAATTTAGTGTAGTTGTGATGTTTTAGAGTTCTAGAAAACTACAGAAAAAATGATTTCTAGTTTTCATGTGGTTTTTGTTGTGATTTTGGAATAGGTATTCTGAGCAACACAAAGCATTATTTGCTGAAGCTGTATGTGGCTAATAGAGGTCTACAGGATATTTGGATTCCCCTCATAATTGCATCACTTCTTGGTAAGTCTTCTATATAAACATCTCACTGCTTGGAAGAGCATCTATTTTGGTCTTCTCTATTCTTTGCCTTTATGCTGCTTTCATGGCTGAAAATCTTTCCTGAACAAAGCAAATTACAAAGTGTCATTGGAATGTCCAAAGTCCATGGAAAAGTCCTCCAAATAACAGACTTAGAACAACCACAAAAAGTTGGCAAAAAAATGCACAGTAGTAGTAAGTAACCTTTTCTATTCTAGAATAAGCTCTACTGTGCTAAGGAAAGAAGGTGGGAAGGGGAGAATTAGAGTCACTTTGCAATCAAGCAATCTTCTTTTTAAATGTTAAATCCTGTTGCATAAATTTATTACTTTGTTAAATAAGATTGTTCTTTGCTTGAGATTCAGAGAAGGATAAAGTTGAAAAGTAATATTGTTGACTTAAATCTATGAATTGGGGTTAGGCAGTCAGGGGTAGGCAAGCTCACTTATCTGTCTCTCACGTAAAATCCTCATAAAGAATGGTGCAGACCAAGACAAGAGCATTTCCCAGCACTCATTGCTTTTCCTGAAGTCTAAAGGCTTTCTCTCTGAGTGGGTTTGGCCTCTCTTACAACACCTTACCAGTCTAATAAGAATGAGTACTGAGAGAGATGAATGAGGGGAAAAAAAAATCCCATAAAATCCTCTTGAAGAGAAATAATTAGGAAAACTTGCATGTATTAAACTATATGTAAAAAACATTAGAATAGTAACCATGTAAGTAAATCTCATTTTCACTTTTTTAGAGAAGTCCTCCTTCTCTCTCAGCACCTTCTGTGCTGTTACCTGCCAAGGTAGCACTGCTGTCTGCCTCTGCCGCCTGATTTCTTTCAGCCCTGTGATCCCAAATCACCTGAAAATGTGCTTACCCTCCTCTACACCTTCTTTTTATTCTTTCCCTCTTATATTTTCATGTTTCAGTCCCAGCTGTGCCCTTTATTCCAGCTGTAACTCATTCTGAGATGCAAGCGAAGAGTAACAAGCCATGCCACTGAAAGCTGCACAGGGACATGATGCTGGTGTAAAGCTCAGGACATGCCTGCAGCTGTGGGGCTCTGAATTAGGGACTGCTGCTTTGCCTCAGAGAGGGAGGAACTGAACATCCTGCCAATGTTTATGCCTATCTCAGAAGGAACTGTGCACTTAAAGACTCCTGAGACGTAGGCTTTGACAAGTTAGAACTAGCTTGTTCAAGCGCTGAAGGCAATAGATGAAAATAGATGAAAAGCTGAGCCTCACTGAGAATAGCATAAGCCAAAAAACAAAAATTCATCTCAAAGGCCAAGGGAAGATAGAGAATAACTTGCCAAGGCAGACCCTAATTTATTATGCAGATAGTGTTCCTTTGGTA
Source organism: Bucco capensis (assembly GCA_013396975.1). Taxonomy (NCBI): domain Eukaryota; kingdom Metazoa; phylum Chordata; class Aves; order Piciformes; family Bucconidae; genus Bucco; species Bucco capensis. Next base: position 39,446 of record VWZO01008645.1, read on the forward strand.
ACCTACAGTAAAGTGATTAATAAATTTTCTAGGTGGGAATGAAGCTTTAAACAAATTGAAAATATTGAGCTTGGTGTAGGAACACCAAAAGCAAGACACTACTTGAAGGAGCCCAATTTTATGTATGAATTGCATCTAATAAAAAATGTATAATTTTTATGACTCTTTATATGCTTGTATCTTTGCCCTATCAAACTTCATACCAATTAGTTGCCATTCTCAATAAGCCGTTTCTAGCATATTTGCAAAAGATGTATGCAATTTATGCTAAGCAAACTTCTGCCAAGATACCTGATGAGAAAAACTAACTTACCTAGAAATAATATATTTCTTTTTACTTTCTATTTCAGCAGTCCAGTCCTCATTCCAACCTTCTTGTGAAATTTCTTACCAGAAAGGTCTATCATGACAGCTCTTCTGAAGCTAAGTAAAGAATAATTAAAATGAAGAGCAATAACCTGTCTTAGGGAAAGCATCATAAGGTTAGTGCTGCTTCAGGGGAATTTCTGTTGTAAAATGAAAAAGATATACAGGAAACAAAATAATATTAAAGGCAAGCTGCCAGTCAAATTAAGTTTGGACAAGTTCAATACAGTTGATTTAATGTTCCTTGGCCTTCCTAGTCAGAGTCATAGCTTTGAAAGAACATATTAGGAGCATCTAAGGAAAGATAATTATGTAGAGGATATAGGATGGAATCAAAACAATATTGCAGTTTAGATCTAAGCATTGGCATCTCATCGATTAGATCTAAGCATTGGCATCTCATCAATTATATTTTGGTGCATCGGAGAGATGTCCGCGATGTCTATCGCAATCGTGTGATGCCTAGTGCAGAATGTCAAACAGACCATCATCTTGTGCCCTGTAAACTTAATTTCAATCTTAAGCTCAAACTTAAAAGGGGTGGTTTCACAAAAAGGAGATTTAATGTTAACAATCTCCAATCAGCCACAGTGAGAGACAGTTTTCAGGCAGTTTGCAGTAATTTAGAGCCCATGATGTTATTTGTGAAATCATAATTTCTCTTTCCCTCATCTATATAATTGCACACTTACTTTGTTGAATTTTTTCTGCTGTTTCAGTGACCAGTCACCTATTGCAAAGAGGTTTTTTCATATTTCTCTAGTGATGTTTCAATCTTTACTACTCTTTGTTTTCAGCTCTTTAATCCTTCCCTTTTGGTTAAGGAGATTCTGAAAGCCTTTTGGAAAGCCAGATAAATTGTATCAACTGGATCTCCTTTATCATACACTTTTTGATCCTTCAAAGAACAACAAATAATAAAGGCTCTTATCTATAGTATAGGTTATCAATTTCCATTTTCTTGTACTTTCTAATGATTTTAAAGGTATAGAGATCAGATTTACTGGCTTGTTAATTCTGTGGCTTTCACATGACAGACATTTGTCATATTTTCTGTCTTTTACCCCTCAAGTACCAAGATGGCTTTGAGCTATAAGCCATGAAACAGAGACAATTCAGTTATTGCACCTGAGAGTAACTTTAGAATAGCTGGGCATGGTACTGGCAAGTCTACCTCCTACATAGACTAGTTGTCTGGACAGTAACTATTTTTACTGATGCTTATGTTGATAGGTTTCTAACTATCCTTAGATATCTCCTATGTACCGTATACTTGAATAGTCACTGCTGTGACACCACAGACAGGCAGTGGGCACGGGAACTTTAGAGTGCAGAATGGGGACCAAACTATGGTGTAAAGCAGGAAGACTGTCTTGAGGGAAAGTTTGGCCTTTGCTAAGGTGCCTGGAAGTTTTGCTGCTAATTTCAATGGATATAAGTTGCCAAATTCCAGAATTTACTTTTCCAGCTCAGTGGAAAAGTGGAATGAATAGAAGCTATAGGAAAATCACTTTTACAGACAGAGGACCAGCAAAGTGTTCTTTCCATTTCTCTTTTTGTCCATGAAGAAAAATTTGCCTGCACGCACGAACACAAATATTGAGAAAAGTTTCTTACTGAAAATCCAATCTTTTCCATTCAAGAACACGGACTCTTCTCGCAAGAAATTCTGGAGTTGTTGACAAGAACAAGAGTGCCCATCTCTCCTTCATCTGCCTTACTTAAGCAGTAACAGAAAAATACAGTAGGGACTTGATCTAGCATAATCTCTCACTGTATCTCCTTCTGTACATCTTAAAAACTGAAAGGTTTTCCAACACTCAAACAGAAAATATTCAGACTACCACAGCCTACAGCTGCATGGGATTTTACAGAGGGTCTTTGATACTGTAAGAAATACTATTCAGCAGTAGAGACCACGAGCTACTTAGCTGTAAGGTCACACAATTAGATTTAAGGAGAAAGGAACAACTGCAATACTTGTTCAGTAGAAAAAAAAAACCACAAAAAACCAAAAAAATTTTAAAACCTCAAGAGAGTAAAAAAGGAATTAGAATTTCTGCTGCAGGATGAGTCAGATACTGTAGGGACAGCCAAATAGCTACCATGACCAAGACATGGGCTGATGGCTTGTATTGTTAGGGAAGCTGCTGAAAGCTGGAGTTACAAAGAATTTATCTGCAGCCAAAGCACTCTGGAGAATTAATGTAGATTAATTTATTTTGACATTGGAAAGAACACCTGTCCTAAATTCTTTGCCTGTTATGCTTCTCTTTTGCTCAAGCAGCCTGGAAGAGGATAAAGTTAAAAAGACAAATATTACTACAGAGATAAATACTATTGGGATCTGTATTATCATTAAATAGTTTAAATTCTCAAATGCAGACTGGAGACCAGGTATTGCCAACAGCATTCACTCACTGCAGGTTATGACAAATGAATAATTTCTTCACCGTTTCCAAAGCACAAAGTGTTGTTCATTCATCCATGAATTTCAGTGATGGGATTGGTTTGAAACTGATGACTGTAGCAGTGATGTAAATTGAAAGATCAAACACTAATTTTGTTTAGTCAACAAACAGTAAGCCTCAGTTTCAAAAGGGCAAGCTTTAAAAAGTAAGAGAAAACAGTTAATAAAATGAGGTTGGATGGAGAAGTTAAGTTATTTCTGAAATAAAGGCAAAAGCAGTCGACTCTGTATCCCAGTAAGATGTGTAAATTAGAAGTTGAGAGATTATTGGACAAATAATTTCCTCCAGTAGGACAGGAAAGAGCAAACAGAACACCTACATGGAATAGAAAAAGAGTTTGTTTGTTTGTTTGTGGCTTTTTTGTTTGTTGGTTGGTTGTTTTTTTTTGCAACTACAGCCAAATCTTGGAGATTTGGAGAAAGAAAAGGAAAAAAGAGAAGTGAGGAAGTGGAAGTTGCCAGATATTGTGAAGGAAATGAAAGATGCAATAAAAGTCTTGGTTAGCCAAATGAAAGAGAGAAGATAGGAGCAAGATAGCAGATTTAAGACAATGCAGAGGACCCCAACAGGGAATGAGACTATTACATTTTCAGTATGAATATGATTGAAGTACATGGTTATGAAGATAGCCTAGCTAATACAAGGATATGTTAGGCAGAAAGTGTGACAGCAGAGCTGGCAGTCAAATATAAGGCCCTCAAAATGCTCATACTGAAGGGTTTACTATTCCACACCCACGGTGCTGAAGAAGCTGGCACATAGTGCTGCAAGACTATAAAAAGGAGTTTAATGATTCTTTCAAACGGGAGTATAAGGGGGAGATGACACCTCACAGCTGTGAATATAAAATAGAGCAATGACACTGAAGAAATGAAGGAGGAATTTACATGATGACTGCCCCAGCCAGGGGTCAGGGAAACAAAAAGGGAAGGAAACTGAAGACTTAGCAGGAAGAGGCCTTGAGAAGCAATGCCAAGAATGCCAGAGCAATCCACTCCTCTCTTTTAGGCACAAGTGTGTTAACTGTACATTATCTAGGTTTTAAATAAGGCTTTGATATGTAGCTGTGCTGGAGCTGGGAGTTAAGGAAGGGGAGATGAGGTTAGTGTAGGTACTGTGTGGCGAACCAGGAGGAGAAAGACAACTGGTCTGCTTCTCTTTGGGATGGAGTCTGGGGAAGTCATTAGTGTTCTTGCCTGCAGCACCAGGAGTTGAATCCAATAGCTCTTCAGCCCTTTGCCTTTGATTTTGTGTGGGTTTCTCAGCTGTGTCTCAGGAAACTATTCTAGTCTGGAGTGTGAGCTCTCCTTTTCCACATATTAAAGAACTGCACCTGTTCCCATACTACACATTACCATGCACCTTGAAATATCTGTTCACATGGACCTGATGATCACAGATATTTAGGTGCTGACAGGCAGCAGCTAGTATGAGTTCTAAAAAGTAATGAGGGGAGTTTAGTGCCTAATCTCATAACAACATTCACCAACTAAGATATAGTACTAATGTTTATAGCTAGTTATGGTGTAAGGCATTTTTTTTGGACTAGAGAGACATTTATCTATTACATTTGTCTGCTTAATACTGATCTTAAGTGAATTTGTACAAGTGACAGTAGCAAGTTTAGTGATTATTTTCACTTCAATCTCTTGGATTTTGATCTATTTTACATTTCCCATTCTGTGGTCAGCAGGACCCAATCATTTTTATCAGCACTTCATGTTCTACAATAAGTCACCAAGATTGGAGGAAAATAGGGATATAAAAGTAATCTCTGAAACAGTTAGGGTTGTTTACATATAGATAGCATGTTTAGTTTGATAAATAGTTGTTCATGTACTCAGATATTTTTCTAAATATCTGCTATCAAGAAAACATCCAGAAGGTGCCAAATTCCATTTCTATTTTCTATATACAATAGAATGGACTGAATTTATAAATGCCATTCATATGCCACTTCTAACATTAAGTTCTGAAAATTGTGAAGAAGAATGACAAATAAGAGGTTATTTCATTTAAATGTAGAAGTGACAGTTCCGTGACCTTTCTATGTCATTTCTCATATGATCTTACAAAGTAGCTTGAGTGGAGGTGGCATTTGGAATGAGAGTCCAGCATGGTGACTTGTTGTTTTCTATTTTTTCCCAGATATGTATCTTCAAAAAAAGGGAAATCTGAAAGTAAAAAAATTGTAACTACAGCATAAACTTGAATAAAATTTTGTGACAGATCTTATTGTACTAGTTTGGCCTGACAAAAAAAGTAAATGGGGTTTGGATAGCTGTGAGAGCTTTAATATAAAATAGGAGAAGATATAGTAGGAGAAGATATAGTTTATTCTTCTAAAAGAAAACATATAAATATGTAGAAAAATTGTTAAAATGAAAACAAAAGCCAGACTCCTGAATTTACCACTGTATTTCTGCCACACTCACACGTCTGGGCAGGGGAGAGGAAGCAGGGGACAGGAAGAGTCAGCAGATCAGAACAATATTTCCCCAATAGTTAAGTCTCCTCTTTGCCTTTGCAGCAATTCCCATTATCTTCATGCCACAAATGTACTATAACCTAGTAGAAAAACTGACTTTTTCTTTCACTTTTTAAATGAAACTATATAGGTTGTTTTCTCAGTTGCTAAGAAAGGAATAATTGTGGTATTTATTTTAACTGATCATAGTGTGCTAGTATAGGCTACAGCTGCAAAACAGTTTTAGCATCCTTCTCAAGATAAATTTTATATTTTACAGCTCATTAACTTTGGTGAACTCTGCTCCAGGCTGAAATTTTACAAGATTCTATCAGTAAAATGTTTTCTTTAAAAACTGGTAAGTAAAAATGGTTGGTAAGTTTAATGTTATATAAAAATAAATAAGTTATTAATGTTAGAAACTACTTATTAACAGGGAGCAGGCCAGGGCTACTGAAAAAAATAGTCAAGAATACAAATAACAAATTTTGTTTCTGCCACTACACTTTGCTTTCCATTTTTCAGAGCTTGGCCTTCTATTCCCTGCCAAAAAATACTAATAGTTTGATATTTTTATACTCCCTTTTAGGAAATGATTTGGGGTTTGTCTTTTTGGAAGATGTGGAGAACTAACTGCCTCACTCAAAGCAACTAGGACCTTTATTTTCACACATTAAAGATAATGCTTCTACTATCAGGTCAGTTTGAAAAAAAGCTTTTAGAGAAATTTTACCAGAGAATCCAAATCCTAGGCAATATGTTGTCTTATCAAACTCAAGTTACTTTGCAAAAGTAATACCTTAGAAATTGAATTTACTGATTAAAATATAGGAGAAAGGTAAATCATAAAAATCTTTAAAAATTTTAGATCTTTTTCTAGTCTTATTTTGGAACTGCCTTTCATGCTGTACTATGTATCATACAACTGAAACTGCTGGAAAGAGAGTAAAATGGCTTCAATATGCATAAGGAAAATTAGATAAAACCCAAAACATTTGTTTTCTTCTTATTTCTCATGGTTTCTCAAGATTTGCATCTTCTGAGGTGCAGCAGTATGGCATCAGCAAAGTTGTAAACAGTTTTAAGTAGCCAGTGAGAATGAGTGGTCCAAAAGACCTGTTTTTCAAAGCCAGCTGTAATGCCAATTCTCATTGTGTTGGTGACTGGCAGGCAGCATTTTCCTTGGATTTGAAAAAATATGATCTGTATAATAATTTCATGGCATTTTATCTTCCTTTCTTCCTCTCTTGTCTAGCAATTTTGTGGTTTTTTTATGTTCCTGACGGTGATGTTTGGGACCTGGTTTTCTTCTTTTCCATTTTTAAAGATGACCTTGCTGGTAAAGCTTTTTTTAAAAGGTCCCTCAGCTCCTTTTAAAATATAGACCTTTAAATGTGATCTTTAATAGTTGTCAAATGTCCTTATAAATTCTAAGCTATGTATTTCTCTATTGTTCCTTTATGGTTCATTTAGTGTGACATTTTATAAAAAATTTAAAAGGACATTTCTCAGTCACTTTTGAGTGAAATGTCTGGAAAAATCACTCTTACAACTTTCTACTTGAGCCATTAATTAACACACTGCTTGTTAACTGCTGCTGTAGCTTTTGGGTCACTGGCACCAGCATGCTTCTGTAGTGATGGATGTGCTGGAAAAGCTTAGATGGATAGGCTGAAATGTATTTACATGTCAAAGTAAAAATGAGATATGAGCTTCACTTTCAAAATTATCTTTAAGAGAGAATACTTTATAGAAGTGAGGATGTCATCCTGGATACTGCAGTTTTATAAGTAAATAAAGTTCATGTGTTTTATCAGTCTTTGTCAGAGTAACCTTTAACATAAAATCAAGACAAATTCAGTGCAATATTTTAAGATGAAAGGGGCGCTATCAGAGATATCATAAATAACAAGCCAAGAATGTATACAGACAGCTATGAATAAAGATATAAAGGTTTCCTGGACATTAGAAATATTCTGCAGTGAGGGGACAAGGGACAACCTGTGGATGTGATCTATCTGGACTTGTGCAAGGCCTTTGACACAGTCCCCCACAACATTCTACTGGCCAAGTTAGAGAGCTATGGATTTGATGGATGGACTGTTCAGTGGATAAGGAACTGGCTGGCTGGTCGCATCCAGAGGGTAGTGGTTAATGGCTCAAAGTCCAGCTGGAGATCAGTGACAAGTGGTGTCCCTCAGGGCTCTGTACTGGGGCCTGTACTGTTTAATATTTTTATAAATGATATCGACAGCAGCATTGAGTGCACCATCAGCAAGTTTGCAGATGACACCAAGCTATGGGGTGCTGTTGATAAGTTGGAGGGGTGGGATGTCATCCAAAAGGACCTGGACAAGCTAGAGAGGTGGGCCCAGGTGAACCTCATGAGCTTCAACAAGACCAAGTGCAGGGTCCTATACCTGGGTCGGAACAATCCCCACTATCAATNTGGAACACTGGAACAGGTTGCCCAAGGAGGTCGTTGAGGCCCCATCCCTGGAGGCATTCAAGTTGAGGCTTGACAGGGCTCTGGGCAACCTGATCTAGTTGGGGATGTATCTGCCCACTGCAGGGGTGTTGGACTAGATGACCTCCAGAGGTCCCTTCAAACCCAAATGATTCTGTGATTCTGTGCGATTCTGTAATCAAAAAGCCATATGAAGTGGAAGGAGCTACTGGAAATCAGACCTCTTGAGAGGAATTTAATGGATCTGTATTTGTTTTCACTCTGCTCCTATAAAATAAAAAATGTTTTTAATATTGACCAAGAATTATCTATGTGAATTGTGTATAACAAACTGTGATGTAGAAAGCTTTTTGTCTAATGGGAATTAGCAACCGAAAAAACAGAAGGAAGTTTGTGGAGTTAGCACAGCACAGGTCATCATCCTCTTTCTTGTCCTGGAAAAATGTCAGGCCTTGGGACACTTGTCTTCCAAATGTCCTGTAGCACTGTCACAAAGAATACTGTGGGGGTGCAGGGCTTCAGCACAGCACTACAGATGAAAAATGGGATGCAAGACTTACACAAGAAGGTAGCTGAGTGAGCTTATGCTGAACTCCAGGCTATCAGCATCTGCATTAACGCTCTCCCTGTGGTGTGGTTTTACTGCAGCTGCAACTCTAGGTATGGCATTGAAGACACTGGGTGATTAAAGGCAATGACGTGCTAAAATGCCACTGTAATGAAAGGGCTAGAAAAGTACCTCAGAGAGAAAAAGTAGCCTGAAAACAACAGAGAAACTCTAACCGATTGCTGTTCTCAGGGGTTTTTTGATCTCTAGGAGCTATAACACAGCAGTAAATAGTAAGGCTTATGCAACACCTTTTATTTGGCCATAATGAATAGGCTTTGAAAGTAGTGCTGCTGCTGGAGTGAAAAGCTACCCTGGTGCTGCAATCTTGCATGGAGGAACAAGGCTGAGTGACTGCCTGGCTCAGCCTGCTCGACCCTGGCAGGTACCCTTCTGCCGTGCCTCTGGGACACAGCTGCTCCCACAGGGCTGCTCCTGCAAACACTTCTCGGAAAGCGACAGCAACGCAAACAGCATTAGAAAGGCTATAACTAGATGTCTCAGAGAATTATCAGGGACATTGATGAATGACATAGGCATTTAGACTGTGCTCCATGGGAGCTAAAAAGTGAAAAAGCAATTTCATTCTGTAGCAGGTTTTCAAAATTCCTGGAGGCAGACATTTCCCTGGGTCAAGGCCTAGTCTTGCTAACTTCCCTTCTGCAACCTCCTTCTCTATTTAGTTCTTACATCTGGTGCACTTACATGTGGCATAATAATAACACGTTTGGGGTAAAGCAAGCTTCCACTGACAGTAATAGTGCCCCTCAGTTATAGAAGAATCATGCAGGATTTTCTTTTGGTCATTACAAGTAGAATTAATGAAGGGCCAATTAGATAGTGTTGAAAGAAATAATAGATGCTTTTGAAAGCTGGATGAATCTAGTGATTAATCTCAACCAGAACAAAAAAAAGAAAAAAGGAGAAACTATTGTCAATGCCACATCTACCTTCTACAAAACTTTCATTCTTGATTTTTTATTTTTAAGAAAACACAGATGGCTAGGTTTTGGCAGTCAGCATTAAATGTAACTTTGTGTGTTACTGTGCATCATCTAAGGATGGAGAAGTACTACACAATACTTGATTTAATGGATTCTGCCTGTGTCAGTCAGTAAGTGATAGTATGTCCTGTTTAATTAAATCCAAATTTCATGTGCATCTTTTGTTTACTGTCTAAATAATGGGAGCTAACTTTAGTGTATAAAAATAAGATAAAATTGCATTTCATATTAATACGGTGTGAGGAAATCTATAATTTAGAATATATCTTAGGAAATGTAATCTTTTTTTACATATTGCATACAGGTCTGATATTGATCACAGTATTCCTGGGAGTGTATGGTGAGAGGAGAAAAGGAGTAGGTTCCGTTTCCTCTAGGAATCAGTTAGCTTCTTGCTGATCATTCACACTTTTTCTTTGAATAAAACTGGTTTTGTTTGGTTTAGTTTCTTCTTTTTATTGTTTGAAGAAGGTTAGTTTCAGAAAGGAATATCAGAATTTAGTCAGCTTCTCTCCAGTTGGACATATTGCAGAGCAATGGGTGAGCAACCCATGGCCTTCTCAGCTCTCTCCATTTTCTGATCCCATTGGAAATGAAACACTACATCTAGTATATAGTCTCCTAAGACAAACTTTGCTTTATTTCGCACTTTCAGACAAACAAGGTCCAGGGGAGCCAACACTGTCTCACCGACAGAAGGATGGACAGTGACTGGACTCTATTTGAAAGCTGTCCCGGGCAAGAGGAGGTGCTGCAAAACAAAATGCAGTTGCTGTCTTCAGGTAAGGAGCACCTGGATACCTTGAATCAACAGGTCAGCATGTTGCAGAGGGTAGCTGCACTTTAACTTTGCTTCCAGTTTGAAAATTCAGAGAAAATTTAGAGACAGAAAAGACTTTAAATGACTTCCCTGAACACTGCATCCTTCAGGATAGTGTTTAAACAGGCTAGACTCAGCTCTTTTTATTGTTTTGGTTCTCATGTCATTCACACAGATGTAAATCCTCTGAGGTCAATGGAAATTGTGCCAGGCACAAATGCAGTAAGAATCAGGTCATATATATTCATGTGCAGGATCTCCTCTTCCAGAATCTGACATACAAAAGTTACCTATTTGTGACTAAAGATTTGGGGTTTAAATCGTAGTTTTTATTTGTTACAGAGTCATTCAAATATAGCCACATTGTGCGAAATTCATACACATTTGTAATTAAAGCTCTTTAAAATAACTATCTCTCATTCCTTATGAAAATATATATAATAGTAAATCCTCTAAAACGAGCTCCATCTGCCCGGGTTTGGAATCAGAGTTGTCCTTCTCCTAGGATGACTGCCAGAAGGCTAATGAGCTCATCCTACCCATACAAGGATTCTAGGAACATGGCTATCACTGCCCACACTTTCCCGCGGGCAATGAGTTTAATGCTCCCTCTGCTGTCGGCACAGGTTATTGCACCAGGGGCCACAGGAGACCACAAGTGATTTTCAGACTGTGCCTGCCCATGTAGATAGACTTGAGGTATACCTTCAGTGCTATTAAAATTAAGAAGGGCTTTCCATCTGCATTCAGATCTGCTGTTTTGGGGCCACATGCAAAAATTAGTGATGTAGGAATCTGAAAACTAAAATTTAAAAATGAACTCACAAAATAATGACATAAGCATTATTGCTTATGTTCCTGGATGTAATCAATCTGAAAAGTTAAGATTTTTTTGCTTTTCCATGAAACAGTTGAAAATGTTGAAAGAACAAAATTATCTGAGAAAAAGGAAACTTTAACCATTTTCACTCAGTGTTGCTTTCCCTTGGAGAAGCATAATTATCTGCCAAATGTGAGACAATTCCTTTGTTTCAATCCTGACCGGCAGGAAAAAGTAAAATCTGCTTTCTGCTAGAATTATCTAATTTTGTAACTGCCTGAAAGATAGATTTGCTTTTATCAAATGATGCCCTTTCTTCCTGCTGGTGGAATACTCATTGTGCTCTCTAAACAGTCACTTTGCATTATGTAGATTATTTCACAAGAAAAGTGAAGTGGAGGGCTTTTGTCAATGATGGAAACAAAGAAGCATGAAGAAATCAAAGACCAAAGCCACTCATTAATTTAGGTGGTAAGAAATAGAGCCATTAACAATAACACACTATATTTCTTGGTACTGTTTCATGTTGTATAAAATCTAATGGTTCTTGCATCAGAAAAAGCCTTGTTTTCTTTCCAATAATCAAATATTAAAAGAAATCCTCACGCATTATATCACATGTTGTAGAGGAATCTCCTCATTTATTGTACTACTTTGATGTATTTTTTTATTATTTGAAAGACCAATTCAAATTGCAGAGTTTTTATGAATATTTTATAGATTCAGTATTCTAAGTGATCAGAAATATAACTCTCTGAAATGCTTTGGGCTTACATCTCTGCTGTGCTCAGACTAAGCCCAGCACAGGGATACACCGAGCAAGCAAAAACCTAGTTGAATCATATTCCATATTCCTATATTTCTAAGCCCACCCAACACTGACCCTGAGCCTGCAGGAGAGTGGAAATGGCAACTGTGTCTATTTGCTTTAAATTCCTTCCTTCTCCCCCATCTCAGGTAATGGACTATTTATGTGAAACAATCAGAGAAGATAGTATCTTTTTCTTCAAAGGATTTTTCTAAGGGAAAAAAATACATAATCCATTTTACTTAGAGAGATATGTGAGCTATGTGATTGTTTACAACAGGAAAACAAACATACAAGCTCCAAGTATCTAAGTTGATTCTCCGTATTTGCTGGTGGCATGAGAATGCCACAGAAAGGATCACTGTCTTTTACAACATGGGCAGCTTACCATGCATCCTGGTATGCATACTGAATCAAGCAAACTCTTTACTTATTTATTTTTTTTGCTGTTTCTGGGTTTTATCAAGCAAATGAGGAAAAAGCCTTAAAACTCCTTTTTTATAATGCTCTATTTGTGCAGATTCAATACAATGAAAATCTTGCATTCTTTAAGAACTTATTGTAATGCCTTTGTTACAACAGACACCAAGTACAATAAAGGAATTTAGAGTATTTTCTTGCTAGTGATACACTGCCTGTGGGAGGACCAGGAGCAGGTAATCTGTGTTCAGTCACTGCTTTAGTTTAAAAGTAATTGAAATTCAAATTAGAAAATACATCTTCATCTTCTGTAGTAATATAAAGGAGCAGGAAAAATAAGACATGGTTTTGCAATCCTCATCTCTTTAGGAGAGCAGGAGTCACAAATAAATCAGACTATCATGTAAAAACGTATCACTAAAAACCAGGATAACAAGAGAGCAAAGGTGACTAAACAAAATCAAATTGAGCGTAACAGAGATGGAAGAAACATCTTACTGGAACCAATAGATAGCCCATGTAGGATAAATGTGGTATATCAGTATTAACATTTTGAATCACTTCATTTTGCCAGCTTTTAATGTATTAGTATTTATTCACACTCACTTTACAACACCATATATTAATTACATATCTTTGCATTCACTCATTTCTTGTCCTCTCTTATTGTATAGCCTCTCTGAAATGGAATACAGACCCAAAATGTACTAGACAAGACACGCATCCTTCCACATTTTTATGGAGACAATAAACCAAGAACTAGGAAATATGTTCTGATTATCTCTTTTAGGCAGACTTAAAGTACTTGTCTGGTAAAATTATTGTTTTATATAACAGTTTGTTCTTTTATTTGATTAATGACTACACTAGTTTCTAAGCAGGAGCAGCTCCTACAGCTACATTGAAGAAAGCACATTTTTGGAGACTTCCTTTCACTGCTGGTGAGAAAGACTGTCCTGCTAGCACAATTAAATTCAATTAAATCTTGTCCTAAAATAGAAAGTGGCTAGTGCAGTTTTTAAATAGGTAAGAATGTTTGAGGATCTTGTTCTTGTTTTTCATGGCATTGTACACCATGTGAATCTCCAGACAATGTAAATTGTTTCTGTTAGAAATTAATTTACTATAAAAACGCCACATATTCTCACTAAGTACCTTTGGAAGCACTCATACTTCCTCACAACTACTTTTGGTATCTCAGACAGTTTTTATATCTTAATTTTTATTTCAGTCTCAATGCAGTAGAAGTATACTGTGCATATGTCCTTTAGTGTATGATCTTTTTTTATTTACAGAGTTTTGGTACAGAACAAGGACACACAAAGACAGAGTTTAATTTCACAGGCATATAAAAAATAAGGAAACTGAATAGACTTTCACTATTGTAGAAGCTTGAATCCTGTTTTGCTTTTTACTGTCTAAACCAGAAGCAGAAAACTGGCAGAGCTACTTTTGGTCTAGATGATGAGCTGTTCTGAAATGTGATGGACAAACACAACTTGAAACCAATTGCTTTCACCTTGGCAGCAGTCTCAGGTAGCTTAGCAAGTAACAGGCAGAACAACCTCTGCAACCAAGTACAAGTTGTTGAAACTGTGCTTCAAAGAAATTGGATGAAGACAGAGGAAAACTGGGCAAAATGCTGGAGTTCCCATACTTTTTAAAGAAATATCTTCCAATATTTCTCTTTTCTTTGGAAAACTGGACGGAGTAAGAAAACAGAACAGCTAATTTCCAGGTCACTGTGCTTTGAATGAAAAAAAAACTGGGAATCAAGTCTTTCAGAATTTATTTGAAATCTATAGCAGGAAAGAAGATGCTTTTATTTCCAGCTTCCAAAAGTTAAAGTTGCATGTGCAAAAATCTCTTTAAAAGCTGCATAGAATGAAAAGCACTAAAGTGGTAGCCAGCTTTTGAGAGCGCATCTGCCAGAGATTCATGTTCAATTATATGAATTGGACATACAGATTGAGTTACATTATGTGAAAAGAGTTTGGCACGCAGAAGCTGGACTTCTGTAAAAAGCCAAGGAATATAATGCAGAGGAGCCAGGAGAAAAAAAGTATTTCAAACTAAGGTAGAAAGTGAAAGGCAGGAAGATTAAAGAGTTGTGGGATCTTGTGTTCTGTAACAAAGGGAAAGTAAATTTCTCAGAGCATTCATGAATAAATCTAGTGCTATATTCCAAGAATAAATCAGAACAATCTGTGTGCAGGAGAAGTTAACAGCCAGTCTGCTACAATAATCTTATTTGGTTTTGTTTCAGATCATATTATTTTGAGTTTTAGTTGCAGCTTTTGTTGTTTCTTGGTTTTGGGGGGTTTACGCCTTGCAAAAGACCTTGAATTACTTGTTTTCAATCCATATAATCTTCAGTTGCCTCTAGATGAGGCAATGACTTTCTGACCTATTTAGTCTGATCAGAATGATAAGATCTTTGTTAATGCTTTTCTCATTTCAATAAACACTCATCCAACTCCTTGCAGTTAGATCTTCATTGTATTTCCTAACCAATGGAGTTGAAAATCATAAATGATAATGTAAATATAATGTTACATTGTCACGAGTTTATTGTGCAACCACCAACCTCTTCATTCATAACAAAAATCCCATATATCAAAGCCTGAACATTCCTAAGTAAATCTTTTTGTTCTAGCTGCTAAATTGCTCCTGTGATCTTCCAGTCACATCACCTGTGCAAGTGGGACAGAAACTTGTATTTCCTTAATAATTTTGTTCTTGTCTTTTTTCCTGGCATCACTGTAAAAGAACGAGTTAAAAATGGTAAAAATGCCAGGATCCTAAAAGTGGAACTCTCGGGCTGATTACTTCGGCCTAACAGAGGATAAAAACCAACCTTGTGTTTAATATGAAGTCTCCAAGTTTGTCTGTATATTATTTTTCAGTAGCTGTGGGCTTGGGACTTCTAAAAAAAGACTGAGACATGGAGAAAAACAATTAAACAAACAGGACTGGCTGTGCCCAGCATACGTCTGAGGAGCTGTCGTGCATCACAGGAAAACTACAGAGCAAGTTTGACTGAAGACTTTGACCAATTCTATCTTTGACCTTTACTCAGTCTCTGTAATTATTGTGATTTTCTTTCATTTTATTGCGGTTTTTCGAAACCTATCTGCACTTTACAAATGCTCTGTTTGCTTCAGTAGAAAGAACCCAAACAAACAAGCAAAAAAACCAAGCCAAAAGCACAACCTCAAGGCTTGAAACTACATATTAGAAGTAGGAATGGCCAAATTCTGTGCGCTCAGACATCTCTCTCATTGCCAGCTGTATGTTTAGAAGGGAGAAAGTGAACAAAGCTGGCCATGTTTGTACAGTGCTTCATCTGACCCTGCCAATCCAACCAATGTGTGTTAGTGACTACACAAATAGCCAAGCACTAGCCTCTACAGCTGGATAGGTCTGCCAGTAAGCCTGTGTTTCTGGTTTGCTGATGAAAGGGCTGTGCAAACCGAGTCTGGACATTCAGCCTGCCTTCCCTCAGGTAAGGGTTTAATTCATGCTAAAGTGAAAGACAAACTACTATTAAACAGAAGCCATAAAATTTCGACTTTCAAACAAGCACCACAGTATCTCTGTATTATCTACAGAAAAGATACAAGATTTATGGTACTTTCTTCAGAAGTAAAACACAGATGGGGACTGAAAAGCCATTTTTTTTATCCTGGTAATGGAACAGTGCTCTGTGATCTGAAACCAGCATCTGCCAAAGAGGTTATGATTCACATGTACAAATCAACTACACTGCAAGACTGAAAAATTAATTAAACCATTGTTTATTCAGTTTCATGCTGTGTCCCTGATCTATCTAGATAAACAATCTGAATTAACTTCTGAAAGCTATTAGCTTGAAGAGCCTGAATTGTTATCATCTGTTAGATTAAACATTTAGAAGGCTACAGTCCATGAAAGGATATTTTCAAGGACCTGTGGTACTTCTAAAATAGCACACTTAAAACGCTTTGGTGTTTTAATCAAACTTACCTTGACATTTTTAAGAGCCTAAATATGCCTGCAAATGAATTAACTTCCATTCAGTGTTTTTCTAGTAATTGTTATGTGGTAAAATCTTGAAGTAAACTGAAGGGAATCAGCCAATGCATAAGACATAGTGTGTTTGACAATGTAAAGTTTTCTTACTTGAAATCACAGAGTACAAAACTTCGTACCTCTCTTCCTTACCCAGAGCATTGTGACTACCCAGAGTAGACTACACAAACTTCATGCTTCTGGGCTGCCACCACAGTCACCTTAATTATGCAGACTATGTTCTGTGTTAGTACTTCCATGACACTAACAGGAGCATAATTAATTTTACTTGTGAGGAGATACTACAACATATCATTAATAAAAGTAAGAGGGAGACTCAGGCCCAAGACCAGCAGCATTTACAAATAGAAAAAGTTACAATAACAGGCAGTACAGATGTACTTGAGCACAGAAACCACCTGGCAGGTTTCACTTTACAGCCCAGCATGTGCAGAAATGCTTCCAGAAGTGATGAAGTTTGCAGTGCCACTGGAATCATACACTTGTACTACATGAGAAACTGGCAGCAATAGCAGCTGCAGGACAAAACTTCTTCCATTGGCCAACTATACTCTTTTTGGGGGGGGGAGGAAGCTCATGTGTTCAGAGACTGAAACCAGAATATGATACATATGTGTCATAGGAACATCCACTGGTTTAGCAGCTTCAATCATCAGCATGGAAGCAAGTGCTTCATATTTATATTTGGCTCTTGGACAGACATTTTATGAAAAAGATTAGCCAAAAAGGAATAGTGAGAAAAAATGTATCCCACAAAAACTTCTGGCTTCCTTTAACCAAGAGAGAGCATAAATCCTGAACACCTTTCACCTTAAACCAACCAAACAACTAAACAACCAGGAAAAAATATTATCCTTGCTAAGTAACAAAGCAAAGGCAAAAGTACTTCAAAAATAGGCACACTACTTACTATTTCTGAATGGGCAAAGAGAGTCAGTATGGAAAGTTTTACACTCATCCCATTGCACTGTTGTGTATTTTCTTTATCTGCAAAGAAACACTCAGGTTTATTTTACATACTGTTCAAAAACTATAGCAATTTCCCCCCACCTGGAAAAAAGCCTCAGAATCACAAATCTGAATCCTATGAGAGCCTGTTCCCTGTTTTTCTCCATTATTATTTATGTGGGTTTGCCACGAGTAGTAAAACAGCATGGCTCTCTCCAAGAAACAGGTTGGACACTGACTTGGGAGGGTTCAAGGATATTGTTTATGCAAAATAACATTTTTCCAGTGTAATATACCCCTTGACTTATCACTGGATGAAATAACCTTTGCTCAGTAGTGAGAGTGGCAAGGCATCACATAGCTGCTGTTGTAGTCTGAAAATTTATGTAGCACAAAGAAGAGTTAGGTTTTGCAACAACAATGGCAAAGCAAAGGCAAGGCAGGGCCCCCAGTCCAGAGCGAGTCACAGCATTTTTCTCCACTGTCTTGTAACAAGAGGACAGATTCTGCTCATAGCAGAGGTCAGCTTGTTTAGTGGGGCCTTTTTAAAGCAGTAGCTTCAGGCTGAGCCTGTGTCAGAGGAGCTCTGTGGCTGGCTGAGCAGAGAGATCCTGAGAGCCATCATTGTTCCCCAATCCTGTTAGTGCCAGTGGACAAAATCTTGCCTTGTACCATTAGGTCTAGGGCCCAACTTGTATTCAGCACAGCACAACAGTTATTCTCACTTTTTGAAAATGAGTAGATCTAGCAAGGTCATTGGCATCTTCAGGTTGTTTCATGTGTGTGCAGTGTGAGCAGTTTGCCACACATGATTCAAAGGCTTTTTCATGGATGTGTGAGAGGGGCTGAATTTGACACTGGAGTGTCAAGAGGGAAAGGAGCATGGGTTAAGCTCAGAGGCACAGAGATATTTATTCTGATGCTTGAAATTGAACTCTGTTTAGAGTGCAGCTCAGGTTTCATAGCATTAAAATGCTTTACTCATTCTTGAATGAAAACAGTGGGCAGAAATCTGACTTGGATGATTAATTCTTAAAAGTTCAATGTTATTAAAGTTTAGCAAAGAAGGTAAGTACAACACAAATAAAAAAGCTCTGGCTGTAACTGAAATCAAGAATTCAAAGATGTTATTACTCTACAAACTGAGCAAGTAGAGCTGAGCCCCAGTGAACCCTCTGAGGCAGGAGTAATGATCTACTCTTGCAGTTGTTGGAGGCACTGTAAATCTAATAATGTACTGAGCTCAGTAGATGAAATTAGCCCTTACTGTCTTCAGAACAGGGTACTAATAGTGTTTTAGTCCTTCTAGCTTGCTCAGTGACACTTCCCTATGCAGTACATATGGGATTTCTGGATAAATGACACACCAGTCAGAGAGGCTGTACAGTGGATTTGGACTTCAGCACAAGCTCACAGCTGTCCTGGAGCCTTTAGGGCCAGCTTTATCCTGAGTGGTTTGAAGGTTGCTGCTCTCCTTTTGTTTCCATGCTGCATTATTTTTTGGGGAAATTCAGTGCTGCTGTGCTTCACCTCTTCTTTCTATGCTACTCTGTGAAGCAATGCTGATCCAGTAATGGTGTCTTTTTTTCCAGAGGGGTAACCCTTGATGCTTATTCTGGGTCTTTAATAACTGTTATTATAAAACATAATAATATAAGTTATTATAAAACAGCAGCATAAATGAGGCTTTCTGATACAGGCTTCTGACCTGTTTTTTATATTTATTTCTACAGAATGACCTTTTATTTCACTTGAAATTTTACATTGCTTATTCTAACTACTCTCCAAGTACTGGGGTAGAGCTGGCAATAAAAATGGAGGATAATAACATAAATCAAGATCTGGCATCCCTAATTTTAGCAAGTCCAAAGTGCTCATTTGTTAGCCCTCTCTCTTCCAAAAGAAGAAAATCTCTCCTTTTGCATCTCTGATTGCTTTAACAGACAGCTCAGAAGGAAGACAGTTGTCAGTGGATACAGCTATCTGCCTCCTCTCTTCAATCTACTGCTGTGGGCATTCATTTGAATGTAAGACTTGGTCCTATCTCTGCAACAGATATGAAATTGCTTTTGTTGAGTTTATCAGCAGATCTCACACTGTCTTTTTATGAATGTGAGTTCTTTCATAACCACTATTTAAAGAAATAGCAGCAATCTCCAAATGTGCATGATCAGTTTTTTGAAGATTAAAATACATATCTCTTCATGAATAGTTTTACCTAACCATAGCTGAGGTCAGTCCAGTCCTCATCTTTATAACCCCAATATATTCTTGGAAAACTTATAGGAATTCTTCGACTCTTTTACATATTTTCCCTTGTGATTTAACTTTCATATAACATGTTACTTTCTTGGGTTTACTTTCTTGGGTTTACTACTACTCGTCATCAAAGGATTCAGAAATGAATCATTCACCATTGCACCTACATGAAAAGTATTGAAAAGGCAACCAGAGTTAACCCCAATTACATTTACTTCCATGCTTCACATGGTACAAAGAAGTCATACTTAGGAATCATTTTTTTTTCTATTTGAAAGCAATTGTAGCATATCCAGAGATTACACCTGAGACTATCCAGAGAATAATAGCCTAACTGGTAAATATAATGATTAAACACCAAAATACTTACCAAAACAATGCATTTAAGCAGTTAGTCCATTGTTAAAAGAACATGAGAGAAGTGACACAATAATTTGTTGCTGTCTTTGTTTCTTTAACCTGTTCTTGAGGTGTATCTTTGCTCTTTGGAATGGACTATCGATGTGTATTTCACATAAGCCCTTAAAATTGGAAACTAGTTATAAAAAGGCATTTTGGCAATGAATGCTAATACCAATCAAGGCTTTCTGCATCAGTCCCTTTTCAGCATCTGTTTATCCAGGGAGCAGCTTTCTTGTAGTCTCTCCTGCAGCCACAGTGACTCACAATGGCTCCAGTGATTCAGATATTTCTTTTGAGAGACTCTCTCCAGGTCTGATTGCAGAACAGGGGCTTAAACTACAAAATAATCCCCTTTGACTCAAGTCAAATTGTGCTGGTCTAATATAAAACAGGGTAGAAGGAGGCAATGATCCATTAGAGTATTTAAACACTTCTTCAGTCTGCAGTCCCTGCATTGTTCTATTGGAATTAATGTTACTTTTCTCCATGTTTGGACTTAAGGCTATGCAGTTCGTCAGCTTGTCCTTACCATGAGATTCAAGAGTTTTGACATCTCCTTCAATGTTCATGTAAATTGACAGTTTTAATATACAGTCATATAATCCAGCCTGCTTTAGATAGCATTTCTGAATATAAAGATAAAGCAAAATATATACAGGGACCTTGATTTGAAGAGAATGACTGCATCATCTCTTAAGGAAATACATTAGATCAGAGTTTGACAATTTTTCCTTCCCAATATCCATTCTTAATAATTTTTACATTGCTTTTGTTTTACATACCAATAAATCACAGTTAGCTATGCAGGCTGATGTAATGTTGCTGTAATGCTCTGAGACAAGTGCTGGTGTGTTAGTTATGAATATGAGAGTGTGTAGGCAAGCACTTATTAGCATTAACTAATGAATCCTGTAACAAAGTCACAGACAATTGAGTGGAGCATAAAGTACTGAAGCCTTGGGGTTTATTGTACAGATACAGTGGGCTGTCAGGGTAGGGGTTTTTGTTTATTCATTTTTGGTTTGATTGAGTGAAACTACTTGTGGCCTGCATTATTTTGTAAGAGGCAGCAGTCCCTGAGTATGTTTCTAAACTCAGCTGTGGTTTATGGGAGACCTTACTTTTACATGGAACAAAAGCCAAATCTCAAATGCACTCTCACTGTGCTGTAGCAGTGTGAATCTATGTGTTTCTGCAGAGATATACAGGTGTACTTTTCTGAATATATAAGTAACCTCATAGCACCATTGAAGCCCCTAAAAGTTAAATGAAGCAGGTCTTTGTACTTTGAAAAACAATCAGTCCCTTGAAGAGCTCAGGGAAAGCACAGATGAGCTTTGGTTTCTGCAGAGGCTGGGAAACACAATAGGTTATAGGTGTGAAAGCAGCATGGAAAGCTGGCATGAGCTAGTCTCTTGCCTTGTGAAGACTGTTTCCCCTTCATTTCATACTTTCCCTATTGCTGTAGAGAGCTCTTCTCATTGTTTAGCATTTTTTTCTTTAGATGAAGTAATTCTTTCGACCTTCCCACTTGAGAAATGGCCTCTACAAGGGGAGGATTTGGGCTATTTAATTTTTGCATTCTTTATTACATGCTGTATTCCTTTCAGAAATCAATGAGTTGGGGAGGAAGAAAGGAGACAGCATCTTTTCTCAAAAGGCTCAGAGCAAACAGGGTAAGAAGCTTCAAGCACAGGGGAGGCAAAGCTTAAAGCTGGAATACACACTTTGTTACAGCTTAAAAATTTGTGGAGAGTTAAAAATTACTCATAGAAGCAACAAGCATCTTGCATAGACTGTCACAGCCATAAGCCACTGGTTTTCAAGTCCATTTTATTTCTATTTCCTCTTACTTTGCTGTTTTTTTTGCTTATTTAAAGAGTTTGAGATTTTAGTGTAAGCAGAGATTTTGGTGTAAGTCTTGAGTCTGTCTCCCAGGTCTGTAAAAATCTGGCCAAGCAAGGTTACAAAGCATTTCCAGGCAATGCTGTCCTAGCAATGAAAGAAGAAGATAGATAAGTAAGGCTCATAACATCAATAATTTCCAAAGGAGCAAAAGCGAGAGGCACCATGGAGTAGGATTTGGGCACAAGAGAGCTGGATACAATTTCCAACTTCACCATGTGGCAGTTCACTTAATCCATCTCACAGTCTATGCCTCCTCCTATACACTGGATATGTACACTCTACTTCCTGTTGTTAATTTACTGATTGATACCCCTTGAAAGCACCAAGAAAAAGTTTACTGTTTGAAACCTTTTCAGAAATCCAATCTCCCTTTCCCTCTAGCTTCAGTTTAAAGACAAGGAGTTAGCAGAAGTCATCTCCAAGTCATGGTAACTTGGCCTCAGTACAACTGGAGGAAAGAGGAGGTTCCCTATCAAGCACACAAGGACATGTAAGAAAAGGATGCATCTTCCTCTTTCTTATTAAGTCATAGCTACACAACAACAAAAAATGTTTTCCTGCCAAAATACTCTTGCTTTTCTTTCACAAATAGGATAGCAATACATATTTTGATCATGGGGGAGTAAGAACACTGGTGAAGTCTGAGTGAACAAACAAAAGTATTACAGAGTGCACATTATACACAAAATGAGCTACCTTCAGAAAACTGGCTGAATTAGCATTAGCCAATACATATATATTAGGCTAAAACATTGCTGGTATACATGGAGTAACATACCAAGTAAAGCACATACCAACATTAATAAAGTACACAAAGAAGCATATGTCTAGCATCAGCAAGAAAATGCTATGTTCAATCTGGATGTCATTGAGGATTCACTTGAGAATTTAAGTTAGAAAACTAATCCTGACATCTCATCTTGAATGAATACAATTTTCTCCATGCTTCTCTTTATGTGACTGGAAAGCTTTATGTTTTCATTAAAAATCTTTCCTAACCGAGACAGCTTGGAGTAGAAAAGGATAATTTAAAATAAAGTTGATTCTTGGAAAAGCAGTTCTCATGAAAGTGTATCCTTCACTATCCTACACTTTAAACTATTTATAAAACCACAAAGTAGATAATGGCACAACTGCTTTGATGTTCTGCTCTAAGGAACAATTACTATAAACTTTCATCAGTGGGCAATGAGTCTATAGTGTGAAAAGTAAAGGAAGACTATCTCCTCCTAACCTATATTCCTGCACAATTTTTATTTAAAATATCAGGATATATGTCTTACAAAAACATGAAATAATAACAAGAAAAGTTAAAATCTCCTTTCTTTTAAGGGATAAAGGGCTTGTATACCACAACTGGCTGTTGAAGAGAAAAGCAATAAAATCTCCATGGAAATAAAATAGCTTATAGTTATGAATAATTTATGATTGTAGCCATCATCGTCTTGTTTTATAAACCAACAGAACTGGAATATAATGTGGAAGCTGTAAAAGGGCCAAAGAAAACTCAATGCCAACTCTCTAGTGCTGTCAGCTTGCAGACAAAACCAGAAAGGCTCCTGGTGAGGACACACCTCTCTAGGCTAGCAAAGAGCTCCACTTACTGGCTGATGCTGCCCCTGAGTTATTGCTTCCAGTTAATTCCTGAGCCAAAAGTAAGCAGCAATAAATCAATTACGCAGTTGATAAACTCAGAATAAAAGAGATTGCTTGGAAGTACCTAGTGACAGCTCACATCCTTTCAAACATGCTTCCTGGTTTTAAATGAAACTTCTACCATGAAGAAGTACATGGCCAAAATGTAAAATGGCACTTAGTCAAAGTAGTGACACAGAGTGAAGGATAATACAAAGCTCACTGGAGTCTTTCTCTTGTCATCAATAGTTCGTGGCTCAGTTCCAGTATAAGACTAAGATTTAGATTTTGACACTACCAGTACTTTCTGTGAACCTCAGATGATTATAGTCTGTTATATTGACATTTTGTGGTCAGAAAATTAATCCAGATTATAGATAAACTGCCTATGTTTGGGCATATTGTATTGCATGATGTATGCAAGTTACAGAATTTTTTTCCAAGGCAGCATAATGCTGCACAAAAAGATGCTGTTCTTTGTAAATTGTTTTGTAAATTGCCTTTGTGAGCATTCTCCCACATCTTTATCTTTCATTATAACATTTTTCTTTTTGTCTTTACGGCAAAGTTGAATATGGCCAATAATTTTACCCAACACTTCCAAAGCACCTCATCAGTGTTCACTCATGTGGATGAAATTACATTTCATGGTGTACTACAGGGTATTTTGCATATAATGAATGATCAAAAAATATTTTCCTCTGTGCCAGAAGTATGTATAAAAGCATGCTACTTTTCACATTAATTTAATTAAAAAAATAAAATTGCCTTTCAATTACCTAGGAGGATGCTGTGGAATAACACAGTGATAGAGAACTATAGCACTTTGCTAGGAAGAAGATAAGAATGTTAAATATTCAGGAGAAACAGAACAAGGACTAGAATGAACCAAGAATATTTTAAAGGACATTAACCATGAACTATTTACATACCATCATCTCACAGTGTGTACATAACTGGCAGCAAAGGTAATTCAATGAATTTTACCAAGATCACTATGAAAACACTCTATTTCAATTAGCTATCTAAATTGATTTGGCTTTTTTTATGGCGAGGTTTTTCAATCAATCACTGAAGGACAGATTGTTACACATTTCTAGTACTTCAAACACTGTATCCACAGTCCCCTGTATTCACAGAGACTGCTGATAAACTGGCATTATCTCTGTCCTTTAAGTCGATGCATGTACTCCACTAAGCAGATTGTTCTGAATGAGTCATTGGAACAGCAGTGTTCTCAGGCCCAGGGAGCATTTCATGTGGAAAATTTGTCATAGACAGTGTTCAACAGGCATGAACTTAATCATAACTTAGGAACTGTATTGAATTTGGGCTTTTTATTCCAGAAGCAATATGAAGAAGTAACGTGAAGAAGCAACGTGAAGAAGAAATCTCTGTTCTTTCCCTTTCTGTGCTGAGCACTGTTCTTTCCAATCAAACTACTCGTCATTGTCGTCATGGCTAGGCTTCGTGAACGAAGATCCAGGGAGGGCTCCATCCATACTCCACACCAGCGCCTTTTCCAAGCGCTCTGATAAAAACAGGATAGCAGATAGCACCCTCGAGCCTGTGCTATGGATTTTTTTTAGGTGAGATACAGCATGCACAGAGCTGGACCCACCCTTTAGTCCTAAGGTTCATCTGCCAGGGCCTAGCAAGCTTGGACACTGGAAGCGAAGTCTTTAGGATGGAGGTTTAACCTCTTAGATGGAAGGCCTTACAGGGCTAAACGAGCTCCATGTGCCCGGGTTTGGAATCAGAGTTGTCCTTCTCCTAGGATGATTGCCAGAAGGCTAATGAGCTCATCCTACCCATCCAAGGATTATAGGAACATGGGTATCACTCCCCACACTTTCCCGTGGGCAATGAGTTTAATGCTCCCTCTGCTGTCAGCACAGTTATCGCACCAGGGGCCACAGGAGACCACAAGTGATTTTCAGACTGTGCCTGAATCAAACTACTCACACTTTGGCTAATTGCATGCAGTTTTCCACCATGATGGTGGCCTGTCTTTTCTTTTACAGGTAATTGATGTTTGACTTTTCACATGTACTTAAGAAAAATGTCACTATACTTGAGCTCAGAATCAGTCCCCAAAAGGTATTTGCTTAAAATGCACACAGAGAGGAAATAGTATCCCTTTAGTTGGCCTGTTTAATGAGCTCTTTGGCAATACTACTACACATGGAAAGCTGTCTTTCTGGTGCCTCAGTTAGTGTCTGACATAAACTGTCCTCAAAACAGTTTTCAAGGAAACTTTCATATGGAAATTAGTTTAAGATCCTGAATCACAGCATTGTAGAATCATTACCAGTCCAAAACCAATTTAAGTCCATCAAATTTAAATGTCTGTTGAATTGTATTTCTTCTGTTAGAGTACTAATAGATGTTCAAGATAGAACCACAGTACTGTGGCATGGACATTTGGCTAGAGTACAGGTGGTTCATACAACCACTAAACACAGCATCAGATCCACAAAGATAGTTACTCTTTCCAATGTGCCTTGTTCCAACCTATAAAATGCAATAAATCATATTCCTCCTGACAACAATTTTGTGAAGATATTTGTTAGTATCTGGAATGGCTTAGCTAAGTGACTAGACCACAAATTTAGGTAGAAAAAAAACCTCAACAAATTAAACCAGATTTCAGATTAAAAAAAGGCAAATTGGATCCTCCTCCAGTGTAACCAATGACAGTGTTTGTTTCCAACTTGAAAAGGGATGTTTTGCATTTAAAATCTCCTGCTGATGATTTTTGGTTTTAAACTTCAGCTTGCAATGAAAAAATATTTAATTAAGAGTGCTAGTATAAGCCAGGCAGAGCTGCCTTGTGCTTTATAGTGTGTTTAGAAAAGCTGTAGAATTAAACATTTAAGCTTCTTCCTGAGGGTAAAATAACAAAACAAACAACCATCAATTGGAGTCTAAACAAACATTTCTCATTCTACTATATCTGCTGCTAGCTGAATGACTTGATTACACCTTCTATCATTTAGTGATCTAGACCATGGAATAACTTCTGAACAAACTAGTTTCATAATGATTACTGTGATGGTTCCAGTGAAAGATAATGTAAAGTATTTTTCAATTCATGGAGTAAGTAACAGATCTCTTCCTAAAATAGGAATGTTTCCTTTGTTGTCCTGCTTATTATTTCCAATGAAATTTTCTCTCCCTGTAGTTTTTTAGGATTACCTGTAAAAGCAAATAAAATTTGTTTTCCTCTAGTTGGTACTCACAAAAGTAGTTAAAAGGTTAGGTTTTTCTTGTGGGTTTTTGTTTGGTTGAGTTTTTTCCTAACCCTCTGGAACCTGAATCCACATTTCTGTTACTTAGCCAGTGCTTTTTATACAATTGTATGGTGTTCTGGAATGGCTTTGATAAGCAAATTCTCTCTCCTCATTCCATGGAATTTTCAAATGTTAAAAAAAAAAAGCATTTCTGCATTGAAAGAAACAGCATACCATTCCCAGAAGACCACCAAGTATTTTGCATGTGCCTTCCCACTTGGACAGTGCTTTAACTTAACAGTGGGACTTGGAAACTTCAATCATGCTGGATCTCTGCTCCATTCAGTTCAGAGGTCCCAAAGATCCCTCAAGGCAGTGATATTTTATAGCTTCAGTGCACAGTATCTCAGGCCCTACATATGCCCAAAATGCTGCATTTCTGTCATTACAGACTACCACAAATCAACCTGGCAGGAGGAAAGAGAGGATATCACATCACTCTAGGAATAAACCCCACAAACCCTAAAGGTAGGAACTGTTATTACTGTGTATTCTCTCCAATCTGAAAAATACAATGATGAAAATACAATACTGACAACTGCCAGTCCCATCACTACCTCTTCCCAATAGCAAGACTCAGTAAGAATGCTTCATATCCTGTAAGTTTACTCACTTTCTTTGTAGCTCTCTCAAAAACATCTACAGTTTCAGGAAATTCAGCTGAGGTCTTGATTCTTGGGTTCTCAGTATATGGCATGGAATCTTTTTTTTTTCTTTGGGAAAAAATAGTGAGAATGTTTATATATTTATCTTTATTTTAAATCTTTACAATTTTTTTTTAGTGAAATAACAAATTCAGATGTTGAGTCCTCCCTCCTCATCTGAATACTCTCTTCCCATAGCTACTTTTGGTTTAGCTCTTCCCCAGAAATATGCATGTGCCTGAAAAGAAAACATACCAAACTTTTCTTGTATTCAGGCATTGGTGTTAGAAAAAAAAAAAATTATAATAATTTGAATTATTCTCTTTCAATTACACTAAATTTTTAAACATGCTGCCTTATTCAGGAAGTTTATTCATTCTGATCTGGCTTCTTCTGGTCAAGTCACTGTAGTTTTGTGTTGTTGGAAGCATAAAGGATTTAGAAGCCTAGCCTTCTGCTAAGGCTTATGTGCTATCTTGACACCAAAGTTCCCACTTTAGTGGAACAGTTTAATTAAGTAAAGAAGAAAAATGTGTAACAAGAAGTGATGTAAAACCTCCTTCTCTGTGCAATAAATTGTTTTGCTCTAGGAGAAACTAACATTTCGGATTGAAACAGTATCTCTCATATACATAGGTGATTTACTACCACAATGTTCTTTCCTCTTTTCATGATCCTGGGTGTTTCCTTGCACAACTACTTGGCTATTAATATATGGAAAAGTTAATTGCATTGCAATTTCCATTTCACCTACTGACATTTTGTTTTATTAGGATTGTGAATCACAGCAAAACAAGAAACAGCATCTAGCTTTTTCTCCTAAGGAGTTTTTATGGACTTTTACTGTAATCCAACGAAGCCCCAGGGAAACATTTTGATTAAGTTAAATAAGAGTTGTGATCAGAATGTCAGTCTTGGCATGTTCCAGTGAATTTCAACCAAAAGAAACTGTGATTCTGGAAAATCTGCATGGTCATGAAGCACTTTGTTTCTAATGATTAAGTCATAAAAAGTGCATGGAAGCATATTAAGCCTTAAAGCAAGTCAAAATGCATTCTTGCCCAATTTAGGAAAAAAAAAAAAGTCTTAGAAATACTGTGAGAAAAGTAGAATTGTGGATACTAAAATCAAAATAATGAGACTTCATGCTTTTCTCCACTAGGAAGTTCCACTAATTTCAATGGTGTTTTCGAAGAAGTAGTCACTCCATATCTGATTGCCATGAACTTTGATAATAAAATAATAATGAATAAATTAACATTGGTATATTAAGCAAAAGTAAATCAATATATCTAGTCATGGTAGAATTTCACACACAGCTTGTTGACACATTCCCTGGAGCGATGGAGTACATTGATTTCTGTATTTCTTTAATGCACAGTAAACATATACATCAGCTAGAGACATTTTCCTAATTACAAAAGATCCCTTGATTCCTACCCCATTCATAGAGGGAGTAAGGAGGCATGCAGACTGCACTGTTGTCCTGCACTAATGGCAGTTTTACTGTTAATATTACAATGGAAATAGCTGCTGTAAAATTTTATATGCTTAGGGCTAGATCTGCACCGAAACTACTTTATCATTGATATTATTTGTTAAAAGATAGAATAAAAAGAATTATTCTTAGAAATATTTGAATGAGTATGTTTTCTCTGCGTGATGAATACATCAGCAGACATTACTGCTGAGGTCATTTCACTAATATTCAATTCTTGTCAGATGATAAAGCATCATGACAAAATGAAGCACTAACGTAATGGGATATTTTTGTATGGATACGTGAATATTTAATAACAAACAACATGATGCTGTAGCAAGTGTAAATGTAGTACAGATAGACTTAAGTTCTTGCTCTTGAATTGTGGACAAGAATATTCTCAATACCCTTGTTTCTAAATCTTTTATTAAGTGTTTAACTGAATCTGCTGTGGTTTCTACTTTTTCTAGCTCAGTGCTTTAATTTAAAGAGGATGTCTGAATTCCTCCTTTAGCTGATATGACTTACCCTCAGGAGATTTTTGCATTTTTATTATCTCCTAAAATTGTTCTGAATAAAGTGTGTCCAACCTAAGTTTAAACCACTGTCTCGAAACCAAACTTTAACCACTTGAACAGACTGTGAATGGGACTTAAAAATTATGTAGTTCCTTCTGCCCTAATACTACTATTCACTTGGATGCACACAAAAATAAACAGAACATTCTGAATTAGCTCATCTGAAAGAAGTGCCTCCTAAGTGCGTCTTCCTAAGCTGTGTTTATAATTGTGAAGTTGTCATCCTAAGGGAAAAATGTAACTGCTTTCATGCTTCTGCTATATTGTCTTAAGCTAATGAGTTTACACTTGGATTTACTTCTTTATATGGTTTATAGTCCTTTTATAAGCAGCTTGCTCATGCCTCTGTTTGTTAGTCAGAATCTGTGAAGATTCAATGCCATTGTCTAAAAAACACCATGGTGATTATTTGGCTAAGTTACATATGTCTATATCTTGATGAATTTTGAATGCTCCTAAAATTCCCACTGAAAATTGAATATTTTAAGCAATCACACTGATTACTTATATGTTGAACATGAGATCAAAATGTATCATTTGAAATTTAATTTTAGTATTAAGGTAAACCACGATCCAAGTTTTAGTTGCATAATTCTTAAGAATATTTATTTATGAGTTAAAGACAGAGCAGAACAATTTTTGCTTTTTAAGAAAAATAAATCTTAAAATTAAGATGTTGAAGGTGCAGAAAAAAAGATAGTTTGATAAGACACTCATACCTTTCCAATAAGTAAAATACCTTTCAAAATGTGCCTGGTTGTAGAAATATAACACAAATTATGCTTGTCAAAAGAACAAATAAATGTTGTAGGTATCAATACACCTTTGATCTATCTTACTGTCAGAGAAGAGGCAATAGAATTATGTATGTAAGTGTATATATCAACTTATATGGTCACTGGGTTGATCAGCCACAAATGCTTATATAGATTTGATAAGCCATAGAAGAGCCATACTGCTACCCTATAAATGGACACAGTTGCCAGCACTATAACACTGGGAGTTAGAAGAACCCAGATGAATGTGTCCCACTTAAAAATATGAATTATGTCAGGGTCTAGATTCTCTCTTCATAAACGTAAGTCAGAAAAGTCTTCACTGAACTTAGAGAACTTCCTGAATTTCAGAGGTTGGTTGGAGTAAATAATTGAATTCAAAATAAATGCTTTGGGTATTGCCTCTCTTTGAAATGTCTGAGTCCTTTGTTTACATTATTAGTTCATTCAAGAGGACTGAAAAAGAAAAATCAATGTTTACAGAATGTCTGAAATAACCACGTATTTCTTGATAAAGTTCAAATGTTAAAAACTCAATACAAATACATCAGAAGGGAGAAAAAGAAACTAAGCATGATAAATATGCTTTTGCCAGTCCACTTTGTTTCTCTGTGAGGTGATGATTTCTCATAGAAATAATAGGCCTGTGTAGCATTACACTTGATCAGTTTGATTGTTGTAGCATTACAGCTGAAGGCTGATCAATACCAAATTACCTTGAACAAAGTCAAGTCTACAGCACAGTTGGACCATTGCATTGTGTTCAGGGTAAAGACATAATTTGCAAGTACAAATCTATTGCCTTTTTCATTTACTACCTCATCATCAAACTTGTACTTGATTCTGAGGTGTGGCTTCTAATTTTGATCTGTTTTTCTGGAAAAAGGAAATAAAAATCACCGACTCTCTTCACCATTCCCATATAACATGAATATCACAGATATGAAATAGTATTGTTTCAATGAATAATGTTGGTCCTTGTCTGAGACATACATAAGAATAGTTTACCAGGTCACCTTCAGCCACTGAAGGCCTCTGGAGCCTGCACTATTCCATGTGACAATAGCATATTGCTCCAGCTGAAAGTAAATATGTATACACCAAGTTTTTCCATTACTAATTCAGCTGCTTGAGCTCTTCTCTGGATGTTTCAGACTGGAATATCAAACAAAGGTAAGATTATGCAGATTTGATTTTCCCATTAAGCTTCTACTGTTGGGGTCAGGTAGAGATTCCTGTGGATTCTGTACTAGGACCGGAGGTGAGGTTGTCCTAAACTTATCCCTTATTCCTGAGATAAGTGTAACAATAAACATAGTTCTCAAAATACTTTCAAACCCATTTTAACACAAAATCCCCCTTCTTATTTTTGATTGTATCACAAAAGTTATCATAAACACATTTCTCACATCGGTAGTCACCATGCAATCTCTATTTGGCAAACCTCAGTCCAATTATTGTCTATAGTGAGATTTCAATCAATGCTGTTAAGTGGCAGGATAAGCTGACTTTCTTTTTTGGCTATACATTTAGTCCTTTATAATATAACTTAAACTGATCCAAAACTACAGGACACTGCATATGGACTTTCCACATCTTTGTGCACACACCTCTAGGAGTTCTGTTTGGGTGGTGACTGCCATCAGCCCCCACAGTGATGACATTTATGAATGCTGCAGATCTAAGTACAGTCTTAAAATAAACTATTCATTACTTTGTTAAAGTAGAGCTTGGATTTTCTGTATTTCAAGGGATTAAACCTATTGTCCTGGTTTGGGCAAAACCAGAAAAATTCTGTTCAGTGATTTTACTTTTCAGCTGAAGCTGCTCTGATTAACTGCACTTTCAGAAGCTAGCAGCTTGTTTCTCACAGCTAAGACACAATGTTTTGGAATTATGGATGAGGAATGGAATGTACCAAGGTCACTGTTAGAACCTGTGTCCCACAAAGGAGGTGCAGAGCAAAGGACTACACCTTAAGGTCACTCCCAACTCTAACCCTTCTATGATTCTGTAATTCTATGACACTGTCTTCTGGAAGTGCCTGTGTCTCTCTGTTTTGTAAGACTAGAATAGTCAGCAGAGAGAGCAGTACATTCAGGAGGTGATTCTTCTCATTTCAAAGTTTAAATGTCTACAGTTAGGTGAGACAAGGCCAAACACGTATTTCATAATAGCTACTCCCAAGCTGGGGCTTTAGATATGAGACTTTTTGTCAAAGATTTAGCTTGCCAACAATTCCTGATATAGATGAGAGATTCAGAGGCACTCTAAGAAATAGGCTGTTTTCTCTGGATCCACATCATGTGAACTATTACAGACCTCTGAAAGCCACACATTGCCTACCAAAGTCTGTGCAATGTCCTCAGTCCTTGGTAAATAAACAGAATATATAATCCATTTGATCATATGAAACCACCTCTTCCCAAAGATCGTACTTTAGAAATGAGGAGAGCCTCACCCAAACAGTTTTAATCTCATTTCTGTGTATATTGCCTTACATTTTTATATCACTTTTAATGCTCTGAACTTTCTTAAAATGATTTAATAAAGGCCCTAGAGGAGATAGGCCACTGCAGATATTTCTTAGCAGTGTATTTCATTCCACAGACAAAATAAATGAATAAATAAATAAATGAAATGAGAGTCTGTAGTTGGCAATGTTACATCTGAAATTTGCTGTTATGATTAGGGTGTATTTCTTCCTTAGGCAACCTGGATTTTTTTATACATAGGTCAAGCTGTAAATCAGAAGATACTGGATGATGCAAAAGCTACAGAGAGCATAACATTTTGCGGCTTCGTCTTAAAGAATCACAGACAGAAAGAAATTAGGGATGGAAGTTCTATTAAACCACCTAGTTCAATCCCTGCCAGCATGAGATTACTCAATGGAATGCATTTTAGAGCACGTTATACAAAAAATGTTTCCATATGTGATTTTGCTCTGGGAAGAGCTTATAAATGTGGTCTGGCACAGTGTCATTTTCATGGAATCAATGATTATTCTCACAGTTGCAAAAAGTTTAGAGAAATATTTTTTCCCTATCAGTTGAAGACATCCACTCTTTTAGTCATACACACTATCACAATAGACATTCTGTGCAGCACCCTTGCCTTTATCTGCTTTGTGTAATTCCACACTATGCCTCAGCTCACTCCTATTGCCTTAGGCATACTGTGATACAGGAAAGAGGATGGAGGTAACAGCAGAGGTAAAAGCTTTGTCAGAAATAAAGAGATACAGATTCTTTGTATTACATATATGTGCCTGAGAATTACAACAGTAATGCTCTATCTTCCTTCCACAGCTGCTTCTTTCCTATTTCTGAAACCACAGGTTCTGAATTCTGACCTCATGAATCCTTCATGAGTCTCAACTTCTTTCTGATATTATTACTGAAATTATACCACTCTCCCCAAGAAACCTGATTTTTAGCTTTAGTTGAACAAACAGGTCAGTTACTTGACCCCTGAAGCTGCTGAGATCATTATTGTGCCTCATAGTAAGCCAGTTTGCTATTAGTTAAGTGTTCCTTCACCTTGTCTTTAACTATAAATGTGACCTTTTCATTTTTCTCTTTGATTTTATTTGTAGTTATTTTCTTTTTCCATTTCACAGTTTTAAACTCAGAGTTCCTTCTAGAACTGGAACATAACTTTAATTTTCTTGACTACAGTGAAAAACAGGACACACTTTTTTACTGCATAAGATTTATCTTTGTCAGTTCTATAGTGTTCATTCCAAGCTTTACACAAGTAGTCTTCCTTGCTTTATTAAAAAGAGTGTCCATGCTTTAAGGTCAAATGCAGGCTGGGTATGGCAGAAAGACTCTCACTCCTTCTGACTGCAGGGAGCAGATGCAGAACTGTCTGGAATAGCTTATCTAGGATCTTCTCATGATTCTCAGCCAGTCAGCCATTCGTGTTTTAAGTTTCCCCCCTATATTTTTAATCAGATTCCTGCTCCTTGAAAGTTTTGCAGCTCCTAATTTTTATGCTAATTCCAAAGAAGTCCTGATTCCAATCAAGCTGCTTTTTTATTATTCACAAACACAGGCTAGTGTTTCATTTCACCACTGCCAGGAGATGTCAGCAGATCTGTCTCCATGACTTGCTTGGCAGATGCAGCCCTTGCTGTTCTCTCATCACAATCACAGGGACAGAAATGTTAAATAGCTACAGTGGCTGTAAGCTCACTTACCTGATAAAGTAGATTCCTTCTAAGCGTGGAAGCGAAAGGCTCAGAGCCTCCCCAGGGCCTCTGGAATCTGCACTAGAACTGCAGTGGGTCAACTTTCAGCTTTCCAAAAACTTTCTAGTCTAAGTATTTATTTATTTTTATGCTGGAGGGGAAAAAAGGAGAGGAAATAAAAGTTGGGTAATTTTCATGTTGTACCATCTGTGATTTCTGTTTCTGATCTAGTTACGACAGTAAACTTCTCCTGTTGTGCCACCAAGAAGACTGGAAAATGACCATTCTAACTCTTTTCCCTAGGCTATGTTGAGTGAATGTTCAGCTCCCTGAGGATGGAGTGTTCCAATGTAAATTTACTGTGATAGAGCCACGCTGCTGCTGATTGTTGCAGAACAACCACTGAGTAGCAAATGCTTCACTGCTCTGTTACCCAGGGGGCTAAGCATTAACTACAGTATTGAACAGCAAATGCTTATCAGCCTTTATAATTCAAACTATATAAATCACTGAAGAGAGACAATGTGCCTGCAGGGAACTCACATGGTCTATAAAAATGTAAACATCTGAACTATATTTAGCTGGCAGAGCTATACTTAAAAAATATTCAAAAGATAGTCTTAGACATTAAACTCGTCTTCATCCCAATAGACTGAAGCTTTAGGAGAAGTTTAATATTTTCTGCAAACATTTTCATCTTGAACAGTATTTTTTTTAAATAGAGTTAATAAATATAAGCTCTTGCTCTATACATTCTCTCTCCTTCAACCATTCATGCAACATATAGAATGACCTCTATTGAGCCCATCCTTAGAGCAAAGCAAAAGACCAATTTTTTTTATTCACTGAGTAAAAGCATCTTTACTTGCATTAAAAAAAAAAATACCCAAACTATCAAAAAATCCCCCCAACTAATAGAAAGTTTAAGATATTCTGGTTTTAAACCATGCATCCACTGAAAGTAGAAAACACAGTTCTGTTTTGTTTAAAGGCATAGTTCTTTAAATATGGGGCTTATGCAAGGTTCATTGCACAGAGAGACAAAAGGCAAGTTAAAACATTCCTCCAAGGAACTGTACTGTGACTGAGGACATAAACTTTCATTCCTGGATAAGCAAACACTTAACCTGAGATCAACACAAGCAGTTCTATTACTGTCAATGAATTACTCATGTCAGTGAACTTAAATATGCATGAACATCTGAAGTGTCAGAGGACTTTCTAATAAGCTGGTGCTATATATTCCTTAATGAATACATAAAATCTGTTTCTTCTTTTGGCCTCTACCATGCAATAACCCTGGATAGGCCTCACCAGCCCTCCTGTAATTATCATGGACTAATAATGCAATTTACTGCAGAGCTGAGGCCTTCAATACTCTTCTGCATTCGAAAAGAAAAATCATCTTCAAATGTCTATTAGCAGGAAAATAAAACATAGTAACCTTTAATACACAAATGCAATTACACAAAAGGACAAAGAACAAAACCAGATGAGAAAAGCCTCAGGAGAGAACTGGTATCGACTTCCTGAGCACTCCATGTAGCTTCAGAGAGCTGGTGAAAGAGATGTTTGAAAGCAGAGTTGGAAAATGATCACAAGCAATCAATATTTCAAAGGGGTCAGAATCAAAATAAAATCAGAATACTAAAGCCTTGGTTATTAATCCATGGACAGCTTAGTAGTTTCCCACTAACTTCTGTCCTTCAGAAAGATGTTCTAATGAAACATAGAAGATGTTGATTATTTTGATGTTTTAAAAGATGATGTAATCAATGATTCATATTTGATTTTTTTTCCCTTTGTAGAGAAAATACTTGTAAATTCTGACCTTCCATCTCCTAACCTCAAGTAACAGTAATGAGGGATTTTAAGCAGAAATATAATTAAACAAAGAAAATATGTTTGAAACACTTAAAGAAAAACATGAGGTATGATTTAAAACCCAGTTCAGATCAAGTTAGACTATCAGAAGAGATTGTTTCCCAGAACAGAAAGCAATGTACACATAAAATTAATTTGTAATGCCAATGTACTTCAGATGTTCTATCAGAGTACCTCATTATCAAGAAAGAAGGTAAGAATCTTTCTGTATACATTTGTAATGTGGACTGAAGGTATTGCTTTGAGCTGACTTATCTGATAAAAAACAGATAATTAACTCTAAATTAAATTGAGACAGCTCTGAAAAAAACTAATAAAATCTCTGAAGGTCTGGTCTTCTAAAGGCAACTGTTTCATATGTCAGTGGCTTTATCTTCTGTGGGATATTATATGCTCATCAGGATGCCAACACTGAGAGGAGAGCATAAAATACTCTGGAAGTGTACTGAAAAATAATTTGGGAGTAATAGCAGAAAATTAATGAGATATAGCAGTAGTTTTATATGCTAGCAAAATGAACACCTACAAGTAATCTTACAAAATGTGCACTAGCTGCAGAATTCCAGATGAATTTAAGATGTTAGTCCCACAGGACTACTCAAGTGAAAATGAGCTCATGCTCCAGTATTTTCTGACCAGAGCCATATGCTGAACACTAGCACATTTGCAGTATTAGTATTCTGCAATAGCATTATTGAATCTAATTTCTAATTCCCACAGCCAGCAAACTTCTATTTCCCTTTGGAGATAACTGCAACCTAGATCAGCCTACATGATATTATTCTGATACCAACCTGAAAGTATCTTCCTCTTTTGAACCCTGGACGTCCATAACTTTAGATACCTGGAAGAAAATCTGGTGATGAGTAAGCTTATTGATTTTAAAATAAATTCTCCTGATACTACTCATTTGTTGATGCAAACTGCTGCATTTTGGGAGTGGAGGGATGACATTTCACACCAAAGAGGATCTGTTGGGTTGCCTACAGCATTAAGCACATGTGTGAATACTGCCATAAGAGTGGCTCAGGTGTAAGCAGTCCTTTTGTCTTCTGGAATATCATGAAGTCTTATGCATTATAATCAGACCTTTAAGTTTATTTTGCTCCAAGTATTTTCAGCTTCTTCTTGACAAAAAATAAATATCTGTAAGTGAAAAAATCACAAACCTCTTAAAAATTAATCTCAATTGCATTATAATTGAGACCCACTATTACCCTCCATGCTCATTACATCTGACCTAAAAAGAATATTAAAATTCTCATTATTTTATTGTTGGCTTTTCTACTTAATTATTACCACAACAGGCAGATAATCAGTACACTGAGTACTGAAGACTGAGATGTAAATAGCTCACATGGGGGTTAATAATCAGATACTAACAGTAAGCACCCCTTCTGTATAATTAAGTCAAACAACATGATTTATACTAGTGCAAACCTACCTCCAAAATGAAATATTTTATGATATTACTGTCTTTGCAAATAGTGCTATACTTTGCAAGCATACTATATCTGGAGGTTTTTTTACACTGAAATTTTTGGCATTGTGAAATTTGAATTGAATGGGAACATTTTGATTCAAAATTGCAGTAATCTGTTTGTCATTAATGTAGGATAACCAGTAATTA
The DNA here is from genome assembly GCA_013396975.1 of Bucco capensis. Classification (NCBI taxonomy): domain Eukaryota; kingdom Metazoa; phylum Chordata; class Aves; order Piciformes; family Bucconidae; genus Bucco; species Bucco capensis. Next base: position 77,399 of record VWZO01008645.1, read on the forward strand.
GATTTCCATTCAATAGCCCACACTTCACAGAATTACAGAATGGTTGAGGTTGGAAGCAAACTATAGAGGTCTTTTTATCCAACTAGCCTGCTCGAGCAAGGACACGCTTACTGATTGCCTCCAGAAACTTCATCACCTGTTCTGGTAGGAACATGCTGAACTGCTAATGTGGCAAATGACAAAATGGTCATAGATTTTTCTAAAAATAATATGTAATTTATGTAATTATATGACATAGAAACTTTCTGGTATTAAATCAAAATTGTAAAGACGTGTTAGTGTTAATACTTAACACTTGTGTAAGCTCCAGCAGTGCGAGGTATAAAGCTAAATAAGACATCACCAAATCACATGCAAATTGAAAGCAGTAAAAGGGATGGTTTTCTCAAGGAATAATAGCTAGCTATTTTTAGCTGAACACTGAAATAACTTATATTGCTGCTCTTATATTGTTTAGTCTCAAGGCTATTTAGAGCCTTCACTTTATGGTGTGTTCCTTGCCTAATATGCTTCCTAAATTGCCAGGGTGTTGGTAACTGCACATGGCCTTATCCCATCCCAACCAGTGGCAGTGAGACAGACATCAGTCTGGGCAGGGGAGCCTGTTGAATGTATTAATTACAAAGTTATGCCACCTCCCACAGGCTTTTCAGGTGTGCAACAAGAAATATTGCCACTGTCACTGGGAGGGGGCTAGCAGACCCATGACTGCCTCTATCAAAACTCTTTTTGAACCACAGGAAAGTAAATGGTAAGGTGCAAGAAATTTTCCTAGATATAAAGGTTCTTGAGAGCAGTTCTGGAAGCTACTAATAGATTTGCATTTTTGCTGAGGGCCAAGTGTGAGTCAGTATTTCTAAGTTTGAGTTATAACTTAGTCTTGAGTAGTCCTACTGATTAAAATGAATCTGGGGAAAGAGTGTGTTTTCATTTACACCACTTCTTACTGTGGGAAAATGATTTGAAATATTTTTGAGGTTTGTTTGTCTTTGCAGTTCGTTTTCTATTGCTTCTCCTCCCTTTCATGTGTCTTTCCCTAATTCTCTTTGCTTTTAAGATTTTGGTTTGACTGCATAGGTAAAGGTAAAGGTATAGGGATGGAAGTGTAGGAGTAGGAGATACCACCTTCCTGAGGGGACCACTTCCTCTGGCTGTTACTTATTTAGGCAGTCTTCCAACTTTCAGAGGTTTCTATAAGGCCCTGACTTAACCTATTTTGCCAGTTTAGGACAGAAAATTAGACAGATGCCGAGCTCAGGAAGGAAATTTCATGAAAATCCAAGGAGAGGCAGGTTAAATAGGGCTTCAGGGCTTATTGTTCTCCCAGCATCAGCATGTACAGTTCATTCTATCTCCATATTTCTTGCAGTTGTGGTTGCCTGTGACATTAGGTTGGGATAATCTCCAGCAGCAGTACATCTCAGGTGATAAACTGGAAAGCCTTGAGGACAGAAAAGCAGAGATCAATGTCTACTCAAGGGGAGGGTTTTTATCCCTCTCCTGCATAGTTTGTAGGCAAATACGAGTACAATATTTTTCCCTGGTGCTTATTGTACTGCCAGAGTACCAAGTATCTATGAATTGGATGCTGAATATTCCAGGAAATATATGAGTAAACAAAGTTGTATCCTGATTCTAATGCATACCTAAACTACTAGTGTCAGCCTTTCATGTTACCCTGAGGTCAAAAATTCACTTGCATAACACAGCACCTCAGCAATGAATGTCAGAAATTGTCTATCAGGACCTATGCCTCATGAGCTAAGCTTTACAAATTTCACTCCCTTTTCTACTGTTCATTTTTCAATGTTTCCCTTATTTTATTAGTACCAGCATGATTGAAAAGGCCAAGGGGAAAAGTAAGCATTCTGTAGGGTAAATGGGAAGAGAAATAGACAGTAGCTTTTCTTAAAATGTCACTGCTCATAAGTAGCTTGCATCAGGCCAGAATTATGTGAGGCTGGCTTTCAAGAAAGTGTTCTTAATTATACACTGATTTCTTTCATATCTTTAGATTGCTGTTTTAATCACCTCCACATTGAGTTCTAAAAAATATTTTGAACTGCTGATTGTTCCAATCCTTTGTCATTTTTTTCTAACCTCTGGAGCAATATTGTATTGAATCAAGACAAAGTAGGAATATTACGGCTGTCAGATAAAGTTACTGATATTTGACAGAACAACTTACTGCTTTAGCAAAAAAAAAAACAAAGTCCTTAGTGCAAAATCTGACTCATTACAAGAACCTGTTGTGATGGGATTTGTGGTGCATGTGCACACGTGTGGATAGAGTGCCTTTTAGTTTATTTGCACATACACTTTGGATAATCCCTTGAGGTCAGTGCTCATGGGTTGCAACTATCATCACAGACATTACATTCAATATGACTATGGTCATGCAGTTAAATCAACTAGTAGGTTTATTCTAGATTTTATTTGAGAAACAGATATTGAGTAAATTTAGAGATACATAACATATAACCCCTTGGTCTGTTCTGGGCCACTGTGGTCTCCTACCTTAAATCTCATAGGGAGATTTAAGGCTGGGTTTTCCTTAGAAGAAAACAAAAAGGGTGAGAGGAAGAAGGGATTCTGGAGTGGGGCATTTAATATCCCTGTCCTTGCCTGCTCTGCTGTGTTATTGAAGGTTTCCTCCCTCCCTTTAAAAACTCAGTTAATTTTTGTGCTTCGGTTAGGGCTGTTGTCTGTAAGTCAGAAGGAGAAAACATCCAATGAGGTTTATTCTTTGAATTGTTAGCTAAGGAAAATTGAGGGTCACCCTGCATGAAACTCAGCTCACCTCATTTGGATACACTGAATGGCTGCAGCACCTTATTTTCCTGTTTGAATGAGCCTAGTGTTGCTGCTTCAGGCCCAACATATAACATCCCAGGAGGAGGTGGCCATTTCTCTGGAGTGGATTTAGAAACAATAATAAAGGAAAGCTTGAGGGCTCACAGGTTTCACAGCAATGCCTCAGGACATTTTTGGGGTGTGCTAAGTGCTTAGTTTTTCAGATGAAATATTTAATAAGGTTTAGTTTTAAGATAGTTGAAAGCTGGAAACAGATGGCATTGTTCAGCAGCTTTCTCTCTTTTCAGGTTGGGAAATTCAGAGAATGAGACAACTTCAGCATTAAACACTGAAAATGTTATTGGACTTTTCATTCCTGTGCTTTATTTATCATTTAACTTTCCCAGCACTGGCAGATGCCCTGTTCTAATTGTAAATCTATATCAGCTGAATATTGATCCCCAGGGACATGAGATTATATTTGTCCAAAATAATAGAGATGAGTAGCTGACTCTAAAGACAACTCTAAACTTCCTCATCTAACAAGTTAGATTGCAGATTAACAAGCACTTAAGGATTTAGGTTGGCCATAAATAGAGTTGTTTGCAAAAACAAGATGACATTAATCTGTAAAGGTCATATTGCTAGTATCACTGGGAATTATTGCAATATTTATATCCCAGCTTTGAGGATCGATTAGTTATAGTAAGATTGCATCTGTTCTTTTTAAACATACTCAAACTAAAGAGTGCCCAGGAGGTTTCTTCCATGTAACACACAACCAGAGCAAATACTTAGGTTCAAGACAGAAATGATTTTAGTAGTCATGCTATTGACACGTTTCTTTAAAGGGAATTGGGATAGAGTATATAGCCTCTGAAAAGTTGCAGAAACCAGTATTGATTTCTGGATGTTTACTTCAGGGAGGAAAAAAAGACTTTCCTTGTGTAGGAGGTCCAAGGGATTATTACAGACAAGGGAAAAAAAAACCCAGGATCTGCTTGTTCAGTAGCTGTCTTAAAAAGGGTAAAATGTTCTTTACAAACCTGGGTGCTCCTTAGAGACATGTAGGGACCTCTGCATTGTGTCCCATTATATTACAGAGGCCTTGCTTATCTCAGCTCCTACAGGAACTCCCAATATTATTTGAGAATTATAAGTATAGTGAACCTAAAAAGGATGTGATTTTACAGCCTTCCTTGCTTGGCTGAGCTTGTCATGGGAATGTAGGGAGCATCAGCACTGTGACACTGGGAGCTTAAATTGCTCACTCTCTCTTTGCTTGCTTTGTATGTGTTCTTCACTCTGACTGTCTTGCCTCTTCCTGAGCTCCTCCATTGAGCTTTTAGAGAATGAGAATTGAAGTGGGGTTTTTTTAAGCCATTAAATTAGAAATAAACTGTAGAGTATACTGCTGTCTTCAGTATATTTCTGGAAAATTCATACCACACTGTTGCAGTCTGTATTTAATCTATGCAAACAAAAAACCCTTAGCATATGATGGAATTAAAATAGAACTTATTTCATGAATATTAATCTAAATCCAATCCTTCTCTATCTTAAAAGAAAACCCAACAAAAATAAAAAACCCAGAATAATTTACATTTTAAAAGTTCATGTAGGAACTTTCAGGTTTTGAGTTGAGATCACAAAGGAAAGAGTACAGCATGAAAACAGTCAAGAAATCCATTGAAAAAGAACTGAGGTACTAGAATAGACCAGACTGAAAAAAAATCTGAGCAAATATCTCATCATTTAAGTATTTCTATCTAATTTTCCCTATTTGTAATCTGTGCATGAGCTGACTGGGAAATTCTCAAATGTAATCCTTATTTAGAATGTATGTGAATATATTTCTGCAAAGTCCATACATATTAAGAACTGCAAGGAAATTTTCATCAGAAAGCTCTGAGTGAGGCAACTGGATCAATGGGCAACTTCAATAAGGCTATTTAGATTATATAAAAATAAAGAAATTAAAATGCAAAAATTTTTAAAGTTAGATTTAAAAATACATGTGCATTCAGTATTGTTTGGAATATTTGAAATAGAATTTAAACACTTCTTGGGTTATTACAGGACACAATGTTTATAACAGACATGGACTAGATAAGGGAAAGTATTAAACTTATATTCAAAACCAAAAAATTCTGCCAAAAGGATAATGTAATTAATACAGAGCAAATATCTTCAGTCAAATGCAGTTTGGAAATACATTTTTGGAATGGAAAAATGCAGTTTTGGTCAAACGTTATGAGTTTTCAGTAGATTTCTGTGACTAATTCTACCAAAAAAATAGGATAAGGGGTTACATAAGCAATTCAATTTCTAGCTAAAAACATCAAACAACCAAATCCTGAGTAAATCAAATAAATACAAAATAAGAAATGGCAAGATAACACAAAAAAACAATTTTAGGTAAGTCAACTCTGTTCAGCTTCACTTTACAGATAGAATGAATGAATACTTAGTTTGGGAGAACATCTTAGTTTCATGAGTAGCTGCTTCCAAAGATAATTATTAGTAGTAGGGCACGCTACAATTCTGCCATACATATAGCAGCAACATATGCATTTGTTGGCTACATACTCTCACAAACACAGGAAAAGTCAATAAATTGTGATTTAATGAGAGGATTACACCACTTGCTTGCTTAAGCCAGGCAGCTCTGAAGGAGCACTGAACCAGGATGGAAGTCACTATATTCTTTTGCTTCCTTTCAAAATCTTCTCTCAAGTCTTATTTCATCTCACATCTCCTCTTCATCTGTTCTTCAGAAAAAAAACCCTCAAACATCCTAAAGAACTCACAGAGAGAGCCACACACAAAACTTTGTAAACTTCTTTCTGGCATAAGTTAAGATATGAATGAAATTTCAATATAATTTATAAAATGAAATTTGCAAAAGCTGTGCTACAAGGATCAGGGGTTTTTAATATTTCATGTTTTTGTAGTTGTGTTTGATTGTGAGACTCCCACACTCTGTGGAAATACATTGTGTTAAGCAAATACCCAAATACTATCAGGTTTTTTTTTTCTTAATCATTCTCACTATCTGCCTCTGCTTGATAGACTTGTACTAGCAAAACAGTTATTATAGGATAACTGCTACAAGACAAAACATCAATATCAACCTTAATAAATTATGGTTATAAGAGAGTTTTGGTAAAGAACACTCATAAAATAAATTCATTGATGTAATTTATCTGCTGGCTTTCCTTGGGGAACTTCCATGGTCCATTTTCTTTCATTTCAGAGACTAAAGTGGGCCACATCATTATCATTAAGAAATAATCATATCAAATGTCTTTAAACACTTTCTGAGTTCAAAGAGACATCTGCAAACAGCGTCACCTCATTTGCAGTGAACCTCTCCTGGTGGAACCTTTGTTGTCTTTTTTTATCCAGCCTGTGTCAGCATGCCCTTTCAAGTATATCTAGCAGGTTATTTTTTGTTGTGTTTGGTGTTTTTTGTTTTTCCTGGAATATATGCACACAGAGATTCCCCTTGTAGAGAAAAAGTGATAAGAAATAAACTGTAATGGGAGTTGAGAACTGTGTGGAAAAATAGGCATTAGGACACAATATATTCAATCCTGTCAGGCTGAAAGGAGGTTCAGAATGCTTTAATACCTGTGGTAGTGGAGCCCTGATTTAAGCTGGTTAATGCACAACCACAGTATTGGTTTGCATTTCCAAATATTTACAATGAAAACTTCAGCATCATTAAGACATAGATTGGCTATAAAATGGAAAGTACTCAGACAAAAAGGAAAACAGAAGTATATCAAACTGGTGCTTGAATGGTATCAGTAAGACCATAATACAACAGGTTGCACACTGGCCATGGCAAGCAAGCAGGCCAGCAGGAGAGGAGTACAGAGTGGTAGCTTTTGATTAAAAATAACAGGTTGTCCATAGTGTGATGGTGAATGCTGAGGACTGTTTTCTGGTATGCCCTATGACAGCTAACCTAAAATCCTAGTGTCTTTCATGATAGCAATATGAACATGTATGTTGTTGTTGTTTTTCCCACCTATACACACTATAGATTGTCATCAGTGTCTTAGAATACAAATCAGAGCTATTGAACTGTAGCTCTCAAGGTCAAGGCAACTTATCAGAAGTTGTAAGTGGTACAACACAGGAACTGGAAGGTCCCTGTCGTATTTCACTACTACTGTGTGCATTTGCTATTCTCTTAATTTTTATATTGGAATACATTATAATCTTAGTGTCTCCTATCTGTAAGCCATAGTAATTTTCACTAGCTGAAACCTCAGCAACCTTGTTCCACACCATTGCTAGTAGGCACTGCACTGGGCAAATCTATTTTGCCAAGAGGTTAAATAACTTTTTACAATTTCTTCTCCAGGAGGACTGAAAGGATTTATAATCCATCCTATTTGAAACACAAGTTACCAGGATGGTGGTATTTTCCTCAACATTCAAAACCTGTAGAAAATCCTTTAGGAAAAAAACAAACATATAATTGGGTTTTTACAAATTTCAGAGAAAAGAGATTTATAAGTAAGGATTTAAGTCAGAGTTACCTGTAATGTCAGTATCTTGAAATCTAGCAGAGTTATTCTTCCCTGCAAAGCTGCTGCTCATAGCCAAGCTGACTTAAGCAAACCACCAAATCCCTTAATTGAGAGGATGTCTCTCACAATGGAGTTTTTAAAGATGATTCACAACAGCAGCACACTAATATCATTCCCAAGAGAGTTTTATCACTGAAATCACTCATCATCTGTGCCAGTTAGTGCATGCCTAAGATCTCTGGTAATCCCATGCATCTCTGGATAACTGTAAATCAGAAGATCACATTAAGTTTAATCATTACCAAAAGTTCAGGATACAGTGCAATACAGTAAGAGTGAGAATACATTTGGCCAAATTTATCTCACTTCTAAAATTTTCAAAAGAAATACATAAATCTGGTCTTGTGTATTTCTAATGCATACCTATTGAACTCACTATCATTATTTTCCTATTACAAATGGTGCACAACACATTCTGTTTAATTTCTGTTTCTACATCTTCCAGTGAAAGATGTGTCCATTAGTTGTCTCACTGAAAACCTCCAAGAAATGGTGACATTTTAAGATCTTTTTCATTGTATATAAATTGTAATTCCTCTGAAATACACTGCCTTAAGGCGAAATTATCACATACCATAGACAGAAAAAAGTGAAATCATTTGTTTTCAGTGTTCGAGCAGCTTTGCTCCTTTGTATTCATTCAGTTTGACTGTTGATGGAGTTAAGATTTCATTACAGAGTGAGTTATTGGTTCTAATAAGATGTTACTGATTACTTCTGCTTTGAAATCGGGTTTAAATGATGTAGCAGATGAGGTTAACTTTTAAGGGCTAAATCATCAGGGAAAAATGTTTAAAAAGTGATTCATTGTAACTGGAGGTTAAAACTGATTCCTGATGCAACCTGAGCAAGGACTTGCCTGGAAGTGCATTAGCATGGGAGGCAAACTGACCCAGAGGTAGTCTGAGTGGCAACTGCTTTTTTGCTTCTTATAAAGGGAGAAAAAAGTGCCAGATGATCTTTCTGACATAGATCAGCAAATCCCAGAACCTCCTGTGAATTGGTGTTGGGACACAAGATAGGAAAAAGTGAAGGTATTTCCATCTTTTTCATACACATACAGTAAAACACACCTAGCACATAAATATTCATATGAGTGCACTTGCATTTCCTTTAACTTCATTGTGTGGGTCTAGTATTACTTTCAGTGTAGCCCATATAATATAAAGGGCCTGACATCTATTGTTCTGACCTCATTTATCACCAGCCCTTCTCCATTTTAGAACTACAGATACTTAGTGTACTATCTTTACTGCAAAATTGAATTTGTTTCTCATGACAGAGTAGACTTACTGGATTTAACATTGTACATCCTTCACATTGGAAGTAGCTCTCCTGCTATAAAAATGAGGCATCTTTCTCATGAGGACACTGTAACTTCATGATACAGATGCCCATCCTCTTAGACAAAGTCATGCCAGGAGAAACAAAACCTAATTTTCTGAGATGTTCCAACATGGAACTCTATTTTTCACTTTACCGGATACATACTGGAAAATACTTCATCCCAGGGTAATAACTGTTCTTTCATTAGTGAAACAAAAAAGGGTTTGTTCACTTCAAAGTGACTGAGTGACAGAAAATACCAACAAAAAATTGCTGAAAACACTTTATTTGTCTATCTGATGGTTGTTGCATTTGTCTTTACTTTGCAGAAAATAACTACATTATCTCCCTTTTGTAACCAGACTCCTTGTTATTGGTTAGTGTTTTATTCAAATCTATATTTTGACTTCCTGAATCCTTTGTCATTGGGCATACTGTTTTGCTCTTTCCATTCTCTTCCATCAGCTCTTGCCCTCCCTGCCCTCCTGCAGTTACTGTCAAATTCCCAAATAAAACAATTCTTAAATTGATCTTAATTTATTCATGTTACATAGAAACAGGAACATCCTTCAGTTTCCACCTTGTCTTCAAATTTTCATAACCTACTTAGACTGCAAAATGTATGGGTTTTTTTGATAGCACTTCACAGCATTATTTCTGTTTCTGAGGTAGCAAAGTTTGTACTCAATCCCCTTGTCATGAGGGGGACAGCATTTTACTCATCCAGTTACAGCAATGATGGGTCCATGTGACTCTGTCTCTGAAATGCAATGCAACAGGTTGCAACTCCTTTTTTTCCAAGAAAAAATAATCCCCTGTGCCCCTCCAAAGTCCCTCCCACCATGCCTTGATTTGCTTTTCCTATTTTAGGTCATCTCTGTTTGTAGAAGGTCCACACCAGTCACAGCTCAGTTCCTCCAAGCAAGAAAGCATCTTATTTGCTCATTTTCCATCACTGGAAAAACTTAGCTGCTGCCAGCTGTTAAACATATTTGGCAGTTTTCCACCCAAATTGAACAATGCAGGCTGTAATTACAGCCTATCAACAATCCTCTCAGCCTTAAAGAATTGAGATGGTGCAGATTAAATCTCCTCAGATATGTCTGGATCATTTTACAGTCCCCAAAAGGGAATTAGTTCACAGCTGGAGAAATATTTTCCAATTATAATTCCAGTTCTCTGTGCTCCTTGGGTAGGTGTATGCACATCCCTGAGAGTAGCTGCATTCTGCAGTACATTGGAGCTGCTATAGAATAATTAGTTTGGTGGTGGGTTTTGTTGTTGGTTTTTTTTAAGCACAGGTTTTCTTGTTCTCTTAGTAATATATATGCCAGCTCTTTAGTTCTGCTTCATTACTCTAGATCACCACACATGGAATTCTTCTGGCCAACAGTAACAATAGTGAGCGAAAAATACATGGTGTTTGATGTCAAGCATTATTCTCCCTTTTGAGATCCTTCATTTATGGAGTTGCAAGGAACATTACAGCATAATAGACCATATGTTTTATAGCATAAATTTTCAGCAAATCATATATCACTTGGCAAAGGCTTACCCTAAAAAGTGATGCCTTTTTTAACAAAGAAGTAGACAACCTGATGTACTCTTGAGGTATTTGGTTTTAGCTATGAGAATGTACATCCTTGAAGGATATGTGGTTGATGACGCACTTGGATAACAAGTTATCACAAGCAAAGGACATAAACCCCTACATTTTTATGGAAAGTAATAAAAAATTATTTTACTATGGGCTCAACATGTCTCTTCCCCCCCC
>VWZO01008645.1:97716-269483 GCA_013396975.1 Bucco capensis
GAGTTGGAAGGGACCCACAAGGATCATCAAGTCCAACTCCCATTAGGCACAGGACAAAACCCCCAAGATCACACGAGGTGACTATGGGCATTGTCCAAGAGTCTTTTAAACTCCACAAGATTTGGAGCCATGACCACCTCCCTGGGGAGCCTGTTCCAATGCTCCACCACCCTCTGGGTGAAAAACTGACATCTGAAAGCTCACTGGGCATTCTATTTACAATGTTATTTTGTAGAGCTCTGATAACGAATATATTTAGCATTCTGAGTCTAGAATTTAAGCCATTTGACAAATTATTACACAGATGAGATGCTCAAAAACAACAAAGAAAATCTTTGTGGCCATAGGCATGTTAATCTCTGTTATTCAGCAGTTATGCTTTCTGACAGGAATACTAACACAAATCATGCAATGGCAATGTTTCCGCACGAGAACTTATTTTCTAGGGGGTATGTAGATTAGTAGGAGCCCTCCTGTTTCTCTTGGCTGTGCATCAGCTTTACTTCAGCCCATTTTGTTGAATGAACAAAACAATGTCAAGTTACTTTTCCCACTGTTCTGGCCTCCTCTAATCCATTTTTTAGAACTGTGTAGGAAAAAACCAAAATTTTTTACATAATATTTTTAAGTAGGAGAGTCATAAAATTAATACACTTCAAAAAAAATCCCAACAAACTGAAGATCTCATAAGCTAATGTAGGGAAATGCTTCTTTTAGTCTTCTCTCCCTTTATACTGAACATAATCTCTCTATACATTTTCAGTTACTTGTGCTGAGCATCTCCAATCCAAGGGAAATTTTACTCACTTACAAAGAAAAGAAACATAAAGAGAGTAATTCCTAAACCACAGTTATTTCATCTTATTTCATCCACTAGCAAAAGAAAAAGAGAAGGGGAGAAAGCAAAAGGGGGAATATGTTAAAATGCAAAGACCCTTCCAGAAACATGAAAGACCAATAAGCAATCACTGTTCAGTTACAGTTTCCCCAAATGCCTTGTCTGGTACACCTCAGGAGCATTTCCTTCACCCTATATTTCCATCAATTACTTATGAACATGTCAGTGATCAGGATAGTAAGCTTCATCCAAATTTCCAGTACAGCACATTGACTGCTTTTCCCTAGAGTCTAAATTTTCCATCTAAGAAGAAAATTGAATCAGTTTGATACCATTAGTTCTTGATAAATCAGTTTTGGATGTTTCTTAAAGTCTTATTAGACTCATGAGTATCTGGACACTCTTAGTTTCCCTCCCCCTCAACCTTCAGGAACATAGGTTAGCTGTTACTTCATTGCAAATGAACCTTCTTGTGAATGTGTGAACAGAAACATATATTTGATGTTCATAGACTGATAACAGCAGAATTTCAGGCATAAAAAAGATACAAAGCAATTTTGTATATTGCAGATGCCCTATTGCATAAGGCTAGTCAGATTGGACTCAGCAGAGAAGTTTTCTGTTATATCAGTAATTTGCTCTGTAACCTCTTGTTATATTATTTCTTTCCACTCTCTGTCTTTGATTAAGGGACAAGGTTTATCTGTGTCTGTGCATTTTTACAGCACAGGTTCAAATTGGGCCCTGCTCCTAGAGAAAACAAAGCAATAAAAAAATTTGTCTCCCCAACCATACCAAAAAAATCTGTCCTGTATATATCCATGAGTGTTATTGGCTGATAGCTGATAAAACTATAGTAGCTGCTGTATATCTGCCATACACAATAAATAGGAGAAATCCAGTTATGCCAATAGTAATACATAACCACTACAGTAAATACCTGCCTTACCTCAGTCACCATGCCAGAAACTACTTCTCTCTGTGATGTGTAGAAAAGCAATAATTAAAGTCATTTAATTGATCTGACACAAGTGTCTCTCTGAGGCTAACATTTACAGAGGTATCATCTCCTAATCTATTAGGGCAGTATTGACATTTGCAGGAATTTCTTTCTGAAGGGTAAGATGAAACAAAGTTGGGATTGATTTAAGTATTCAAAAGGGTTTTAGTCACTGGCTTTTGCACTGTATTAACTGTTATATCTGAAAGTCAGATGGATTAAAATTGATTTGAAATACAGTTATTTAATTATCCTGCACAATTGCTGTATGTGAAACATTGATTACTGTGAGAGGCTTTCTGTACCAAAAAGCTTACAGAAAAGAGAGATGGAAATCAACAGATGAGAGGAGGACTGTTAACAGTCAGTGAAGACACAGCAGACTAAGTATGTTTTGAAGTTCTTGTGCATTTCCAGATTGGCTGAGGATTAAGAGCCTTATTAAAAAAAAGAATAATTTCTAAGAAACTGAAATAATTTAAACTTCAAAGCAGGGAGGCAAACTTAAAAACATCAAGCAGTGGAAGAAATCACAATCTTGAAAAGAATATCTTAATATTACAGTGATTTCAGAACACACAGAAGTCTAGATGTTAATACTTTCCTCAGACCAAAAGGATACAAACATGTCTTCCTCAGTCTGTACCTCTGTAGAGGCACAGATGTGGCATACCTTGGTTCTGGCACTTTTGTTCTTGACCACTTCTTGACACAGGCACAGTCTGAAAATCACTTGTGGTCTCCTGTGGCCCCAGGTGNTCAGAATCAGGTGAGATTTGGAATTGGAGTCAGGTGAGAAAATTATCCATGCCAGCACACTCCAGGGAGCTTTCTTGTACGTGAGGAAAAGAGGGCAGGAAGGTGGCACTGAGTGTTTGGGGACTTCATTTCCCCACAGTCTTATCAATATTTTCAGTGTCTAATTCTGCAAACGTGCTCTAAAAGGCAGCCTAAATTTCAAGTGTCTCAGTGTTCTGAATGACAAAAAAAATGGATTTTTTTTTTTCCTGGATAATTGAAATCAGGCTTAAGTCACAAGACATTCAGCTTTGTCACAACTGAGGCAGTTTTGGACACATCAGTAAATGAAATCCTAAGAGTCTGAAGAAACACTTTTGTCAAAAAGAGTCCTGGGAAAACTCTGGAGTAATGCAGCAAGTTGGTGGGATTAGCAGAATCACAATTCTGTCCTTGCTGGCTAAATTTCAGCCTTTGAGGTACCTTCCAGTCACACAGTAAGGCTTGAAATGAGTTGCAAATGTACTGACTGAGAGCAGAGCACATGTGACACACCTATCTTCATAGAGACTGAATGCCTTGCTGAGAAAAACTCTATTGCTCACAAGTGCATGAACCAGATTGGATGTTTAGATCAAATCAAGAGTCTGATATCTTGCAGACTAGCTCCCAGTTGGACAAATCCTACAGGCCAGCTCAGACAAATTATATTTGATGTCAATGAGAATGTTATTGAGCCAGGGACTGCAGAATTTGGTTCTGAAGAATAAAATACATTTCTGACTATGGAACAAAACTCTACTAAATTTTAAAATATACTTTGCTAACTGTAAATGTAAAGTCAGATGTCTGAGAAATATCAGTCAGTTCTGGCAATATTTGATTCTACAAAAACAGCTCCACAAACCGTGTGGGTGTGGTTGTAGTTATTTTTGCTTGAGGCTTTGTTGTGTCAGGATTGGGGAGATAACTAATAATTGGAAATTCTCAGCATTCATCAGAAGCAATCCCTGATACATAAAGCCATAGTATGTCTCCTAGTATTGAGCTTGATGCTTATCAGAGGAAAAAAAATAATGAATCTAACGTGGACTCCCTTCAGCTATTCCCCATTATAAATGAAAAGACAGGAAAGATATTGCTGCATGCTGTTTGAAGGAATAACACATCAGGTTTAACAGCACTTTAAAAAAATAAATATTCACTGTAGAAACTGAGATGAACTCAAGTTTTCAGATTTGTAACCAAGCCAAATAAGCTTGGTATTTTCCATAGTCATTCTGCAAGGGTCAAATGCAATTATTTTATATCCTCTTAGGTTCATCCATCACTGTAAAAATAATATGGGCTTTTACAGATCAGTCCCTTGCCATCATTAATAAATAAATGCTAAGTCTCTGTAAATCTGCACCCCTTATTTTTATGCCTAAATTATAAAGTCAGAACCTGTTTCATACTGTCAAATGGATCTTTAGCAACTAGGATTTGTTTTCATGTTGTTGTACCTAGTAAAGAAAAGAGAATACATGAGCTTCTCCTCTAAATTAAATGAAAAGATTATTGGTTTTGCCCTAAGCAGACATTGCAGAACATGCTCAAGAAGTTATATGCAGAAAGCAAAATATAGCAGAAGATTGAGTACTTGTCAAAACCAAATTGAAGGCAGTAGGCAGCAAATTGGATTTTCTGTTACAATAACATGTAATTCACATTCTACTACTGTAATGAATATTATAATATATGATTTCTAATACAACATCTGGTCATGCATTTCTAGAACTATTTCTCAAAACTTAAGGGTATACTTGCTATATCATGGCTCAGTACATAGGAATGATGTTTGTTCTGTTCAGTGCATAGCTTTAAGGATATCTTTTTCTGAAGAGAGGAAAACATTAATCTCTAGATTTCTCTTTTAGTTACAGATTTAAAGCTATGAAACTCAACAGGTCTGCAATTATGCCATCACCCTGGCTACCTCCCAAATACCTATACTTGTTTTGAAAGCCAGCACAAATATGAGAGTTAAATCTTCTCTGAGGCTTAGAAACAATATCACATCACATGGCTACAAAGCCAGTTTGCAAATTATAAGTATGAACCAACTTGATCCTTCTAATTTTCTGAGAGATTCCAAAGGTGGGTAATGAGGACATATATGGTCCTGAGCCACCACAGCCAGTGTTGTCTGCTGCATAGCACTGCACTGGGTGGCACAGTCTGAAAATCACTTGTGGTCTCCTGTGGCCCCTGGTGCCATAACTGTGCCAACAGCAGAGGGAGCATTAAACTCATTGCCCACAGTAAAGTGTGGGGAGTGAAAACCATGTTCCTATAATCCTTGGATGGGTAGGATGAGCTCATTAGCCTTCTGGCAGTCATCCTAGGAGAAGGACAACTCTGATTCCAAACCCGGGCAGATGGAGCTCGTTTAGCCCTGTAAGGCCTTCCAGCTAAGAGGTTAAACCTCCGTCCTAAGGACCTCGCTGCCAGCGTCCAAGCTTGCTAGGCCCTGGCAGATGAACCTTAGGACTAAAGGGTGGGTCCAGCTCTGCGCATGCTGTGTCTCACCTAAAAAAAATCCATTGCACAGACTCGAGGGTGCTATCTGCTATCCTCTTTTTATCAGCGCACTTGGAAAAGGCGCTGAGGAGTGTGGGTGGAGCCCTCCCTGGATCTTTGTTCATGAAGCCTTAGCCGTACTGCACTGGGTAAAGCAATCTCAGAAGGATCTCATATATTTACAGTGTGTAGTGTAGGTTTTCTCTTATTGTTGCCACAAAATTACTGAGACTTCCAGATGTTATTAGCAAATTAAGGAATTGTTTTAGATATGGAAGTATTTATCATAGGGAAAATTTGTAATTTTGAAACTATAAAAGCTTAAACAGCTATAGAATAAAAGCCATATTGTTTTCACAACTGCCATAATAGTTGCCAGTCTTAGGAGAAACTTGAAGTCAAAAAACCCACTGGAAAGTGCTAAGTTAAAGTCTAAGTATTGAAAAATATATATGTTGATATAGATATAGACACAGACAAGTGAGAGTTGTGTATAGCTACCCAGACATCACTGTAAATATGATAACTCATTAGGTGTTTTGTTTTGTGGTTTAGACTTGTACAGCTAAAATGCTTTTCTATGACCATTTGTATTGTGATAAAGTCTGTCTTTTGCAGCGAGCAAACAAGCAGGATTTTGCTAATGAACTTTTGAACCCTTTCAAATACAATCTATGTTAGAGAAAGCTAACCAGCAAATAAGATTTCGGCTTGGTCAGCATTAACAAGTTAAAAATCAAAACACATCAGGAAACCAGAAATAAATTTATCCTTTAAATCCAGTAGGTTGTTCTATTTTTGCTTATCATGTTCAAAGACAATTTTGGGATAAAACTAATTGATTTCTTAGTATTTAATATTCATTCAAAGACATAACTGAATGCCTTATTTTGAAAAAAGTACATCAGTAGCAACAACAAAAAAAAACCCCAACAGATACCAACATAGATGAGAAAAAAAAGACATTAATTTCTTGGTAGACATAACAGATGTCTCAAATGCATACTGCTGTGTTTAAGCAAAGCTGATTTGTTTGTCAGTAACTAAATATTAAACTGTAGATTAGTTTTGCACTGTAATTTACATAATCAGCTTCTGAATTTAACTGCATCTATGTGGAAGAGATGGAGAAAATAGTCCTTTTAGAATTGAGTGGTTCCAAATTTCTCCACAGCCTATGGTGATGAATGCCAACATACTCCTGCCTTAGAAATACAAACCTCAGACTTTGCTGATTAACCTGAAAACCTTCCAAGATATTTGGAGACCACCTACAAAGAACCTGAGTTTGACCTTGAGAGAAAAACCTCAAGGAGACTACCTCAGCATGTAGTACAAACCTCAGCAACTGAGAATTCTGTCCTTTACAAAGCCTGTGGGCCCAAAATTACACACAGAAGCATATGAACGTGGCATGGAAGCAGACAGAATTAAATGGACATAAAAATAGCAAAACATGTTGGGCTAAGTTTCACAGCATAGAGGCAATTGTGATTATAAGTGCTTACTCTAAGGTGAATGGGGTATAAGTAAGGGAGCCTGTAAATAATTACTATTTTGGAGACTCATTATCACATTTCTTGTGTCTGATTGCATCACAAGAAATCTCTTGAGATTAATATAAGGAATTATTACACATACACAGAGCCCCAAATCTTTGTCATCCTTCCCAGTCAACACAGGTCAGCAACAGCATGAATTTCTCCATGAGCTGGGGATTGACAGGTTCTTCTCTCTGTCCCAGTCACCCCAAAGCCATCCTCCTTCACCAAGCTCTGTGGAAATGGGAAGATTCCAGCCCTCTTTCAGGGATAATATGATTTAATCATCCTTTTCTGTAAACTGCTAGGAGCAATCCTAGGCTGGCAAATCTCCATGTGATGTGGCAAGACATTTGGTACTGTTTTAAATCTTTTCAAAACGTGGAAGAAGAGAGCTGAGAAGACTAAACAAGACACTCAGGTCTTGCACAGCTCTTCCACCACAACCACTGAGAAACTACAGCTCTTACAAGAGCAAATAATGTCTGCAGAGCTGTAGAGGCACACTGAAGGTCTGCTGCTTCCTCTAAAGACTTCATCTGCAGTTGGAGTGTGCATAATCAATAACCCTGCAACAGGCAGAGAGAATTTAATAGGTTCAAAGGACTTTGCTCAAAACTCCTATTTTTTTGTACCAGTATCACATCTGAAAGTACAGTGCAAGCCTATGTTACTCATCATAGATTTTTAAGTTACAGTAGCCTGAGGCAGTTTTTTTCCTCCTCCCTTCTCCTCCAATGCAATGAATTCAGCTCTAGGGATTTGTAGCATCTGATCAATATTTACTTAGCAAGGCAATTTTAACAAGAGCAAAAATATTCTCTCATGCACTTCTTTCTTTTAAACTTGTCAAGACATCTGTGTAGTTCTGAAGCAAGGCTTAAAGCCTTTAATGAGGAGGGCTCATTAACAGAGAATTTGGAATTGCTTCATTTTGAAGCATTCACAGTTGTTCAGACTACAGCTCGCATAGAATAGAGGTCATATTCAAAATACCTATTTTCCTTACCAAGCTGTAACACCATTCAAAGAGTGTTGAAAATTGAACTTCTGAAATAGATAGCATATTTTTAAACTCAATTGCTTCTTTACAAGCTGTTTGTGGTAAAAATGTGATGGCAAACAGTTGCAATGAGCTATCAAAATGTTTGTTTGTAGCATTTTTGTATTGAATGTCCTGTATGCACACATCTAGTCCTTCAAATATACCACTGCAGGATGACACTTACCAAAAGAATATAACCAGTTTGTTGACTATACTGGGTGGTATAGCAGAATTTTTGTGAAGCTGGTTTTATTCTGAGCAAGGAAGAGTGTGTGTGATTTGCAAAGAGCCTTATGTAAACAATCTCTGATCATAGTGATAGTAGTTTGGAAAGACAAAAATACCTCCTTGTCAAAACCAGTTTTTCTTGATGCTTTAAATATTCTTCATTTCAAAAGAAAGTTAATTATAGGCACATATAATTTGACACTATGAAATTAGATGATACTGATTTCTACTAGAAAAAAGTCAAGAAGATATATGTAGCAGGTTTTAGTTATTAAAAAGATTATAAATTTAGAAGAATATTGCCTTCAGGTAGTCTTTGTCAAATCTTGCAAAATATTTCTTTCCCTTAGTATAAATCAGTCTCATAAAACTGAAAATAATCTGTTTTCACAATGTCTAATCTTTTTTGAGTGGTAACTGAATATTACTGATTTAATCCACCAGTGATTTTATCCATTGCTGTTATGAGAAGAGCAGTCAAGTTTTTTAAAATCAGTTTTTTTAATTGAGATGGTATTTTAAAATCTAAAGTTTCACTTACTACACTGAGAAATGAAAACAGAATGATAGAATGGCCTAGGTTGGAAGGAACCTTAGAGATCATGTAGTTCCAACCACCCTGAAATGGGCAGGGATGTCACCCACTAGAATAGGTTGCCCAGTGTTAATTATACAGGCTGGCAGGCTCAGGGCAAGGGAGCAGGGAAGGTCCTGTATTTACCAGGCATTAAAAAACCCTACTTTTGTAAACAGGAAACACTGAAGAAAGGCAAAAATCACAAACCTCAGGAACTCATAACGTACATAGCCTATGGAGACTGTGGTTTTTATTTTAGTGATTTTTGTTTATTATCGTTACTGAGACTTATTTTAAATAAGGCACAACATTCAGAGAATCAGACTAGAAAAAACACGTGGTTCTGATAATGTCAAAAGGATGTAAAAATGTATCAGCACGTAAAATTGTATCAGTGCAAGTCTCAAATGATTCTTTTTTTTTTTAGAGCATCTCTCAATAGTTATTCTGGGTCAGCAGGATGATTTTTGCCATCCCAGTGAAATGAGTCATAAACCACTGAAGGTTGTCTTTGTATAAATTCCAGAGGGGCTTCTCAAAGTCAAAGCTTGACAATATGTTGTGAGTAGAACATGTTCAACATGATAACACAGCAGCAAGTAGAATAAATCCGTGTAAAAGATGGGACCAATTTCTACTACTGGTATCTTTCTGTTCTGACAACTTAATCAGGAACTCAAATACAGTGTTTTATATAAATTTATTAAGAAGCCTTGGTTTTGTATATTTTCTTTCCTTTTTCATTCCAATACTTAGTTGTTAATTTCAATATTTGATGTATCATTTGAGGGTGGTGGACATGATGACTTTGTAATATCCTCCAAAATGTGGCATCATATTGATATTCTTCTAGCAAAAAGACATCTGAACTTTCTGATTATTCTCCAATCTTAAAGGACTTTGATATTTTCCTGAGTGAGGCATCCAATGCTAAGGAATACTTGTACTGACAGAGTTCTTTCTTAGAAATCACCTGTGGAAAATTATCCCAAGTATTAGCAATAATAACTAATAGGTTAGAAATAAGGTGATAACTCAAATTACTGTTTTAGCAAACAAGTGTGAACTCCTGGAGCATTATCTGACTGAAAGATAAGTAAATAATTAGACTCAGTTCTGAGAGTGAGACTTCTCCCACACAAAAGCTCTCTAAAAGCTCTCTATACTATTATCTCCCATTATAATTGCATAAGACTAAAGAAGAGCTGTTTGCACAAGTGATAATCTTAGTTCAGACATTGCAATAGGACAATTTAGCTGGACATTAAAGTGTTTCTACACAAGCAAAAAATAATAGCAATAACCTCTTTTTCTAGTTTTTCATTGTATTCTACCCAATTTGTTCTTTATGTCTCCCCTTGTGTTATTTTTTATTTGTTAGAAAGCTGCTACATTAGTATCTGGGGAAGACATACATCTCTGATAGAGTTATAGTTCAGTAGTCACTTTATTATAATATGTTTACAGTTTTACAGCATTTAGAGCAAAATAAAAATTTTAGTTACAGAATCTTGCTTAAAAGAGTATTAAAGGCCCCTCAAGAGATGATGAAACTACAATCAGCAACAGTAATTATTTTCTTTACAATGGTCTCTCTCCAGTCCATCTAGCTTAATTTGCTGTTTGCCTCTGTTTTCTGGAGGTACTTTGCAGGCAGTTATGCACTGCTGGTCACCTAGCTCCATGCAAAAGAACAGAGTCCCAGGCATCACCTGCCCCTTCCTATAATGAGAAATGCAGCCAGCAGCTTAGATGTACTTCTCAGGCTAGAGTCAGATACCATCAAGGCTACACAGGCCATACATTATAAATTGCTCCTTAGACCCATTATCAAAGAGTATAAAGTATTCTCATTATGGTTGGTCCTAATCAAGATGGATAAAATAAAATGTTTTTCCTTTAAACTTTGTTTCATCACTCAGAAAGAAAGCTGGCCAAATAGTTAGGAATTAATATTGTACACAATATCCCAACCTTGACTTTGGGATTGAAGGAAGGTGACTTTGACTACTTTTACAGAGCAAGGTGGAGAGAAAAGAATTAACTGAAAAAGTCATTTTGTTCCCTCTTCTGTTGTCAGAAGTTGGATCGTTGTCCTGGTTTGACCAGAAGCTAGGGTCAAAAGAACAATCTTTTGAGGGGATTTTGCCACAATACGCCCTCTCCCCAATAAGACAGGGATAGCAGTAAACAAAAAAAACCACGAGGCACGCAGACAGTGAACTTCTAAGAATAGCNCCAGGACAATCGTATTTGCTGCTGGTACAGGCCAGTGGAAATTCCTCTCCTTCCCACCCAAGCAGTGAAAGCTGTGGAATTATGACTCATTGAGCAACTCAAAGGTGAAGCCTGGGCTGCCGGAGGTGCCACTAGAGGTACTGCTGCTGTGCAGCAATTAGCCACTTGGTCAGTGCTCTGGCTGAAGACACAATTAAATCTGCAAGCACCACACCTCAGTTTTAGCAGATCCATTTTATCATGCATGCTAAGGATCTTTTTCTTTTTTTTTTTCCGTTTCATTTTTTTTTTTTCCTTGAGAAGTATTCCAATTAAAGGGAAATGAATTGAATTCAGCAGTACACAGTAATAAAAAAATCAATTCCCACACGATTACATGTGTTATTCTGGCACTGCTTATCATGCAATACAAAATTTGCAATAAAAATTGGGAGTAGATAAATGAAAAATTGATATAGCACCTAATATATATCAAAATGACTAGGTTCTTTCTTCAAGATTATTTTTCTGTGACTGCAGTCAGTGATATTTCTCAGCTCAGCAGAGAAGCTGAACATCTGCTCCTTGAAGTGTAAAGACAATTGCAGGTACTGAGGAATACTTTGCTGACAAGCCTTTTCTAGAATGTATCTTGGACATAATTTTTAAACACCACTAAAATGTGACATACTCTGTTGATCACCACTTGATTTACACAGCACAGTACATTAGAATGTGGTGTTACATTTTAAAAGGATAACAAAATATGAATAGATGTAGCATATTTAGGATGTAAATAGATATGCTTTACATGAGCCATTGAATTTATATACTTTTCTATCTATCCTGTTAGACTGAGAATTTGTCACTTGGTACAAAGCAGAGTTCACTCACAACTTAGAGCCCATTTCTGCATCTCCTGAAGTCATGTTAAAGTTTCTACTATCTTCAAAGGTATAAGATCAGTTTGAAATTTAGAACTTGTACAAATAGTTACAGCTCATATACAAATGTGACAATTTATAATTTTGTATACTACTCCTTCCTAAATTTTTTATGACTGGATTTATTTGGTCTTTTTCTTTTTTATTTCATCTAAGCACTGGACTCACCAAAAGGATTAAAAAAACTGTCTCAAGCTGCTTTCATTTTGTTTCTTTATAGATATTTTATTTCTCCAAAGCTTGTGTCACACACCAAACAGCAATAAGTGCCAGTAAGTATCTAAGCCAGTAGTGTTCACTGCTCCTGCAAACTCCAAAAGTACTATAAAGCATGTCATAAACCAAGTATTTTGTTTTTCAGTGTAAGACGTACAGCTAAACTTTTTATTGTTCCCATAAATAAGAAACTTTTTTTTTATAATTCCTTGGGAAGGACTTTATTCCAGTGTTATGCACATAAATCGTGGGAAAAATCAAATTAAGTAGGCCTGAAATTGTAGTGTTCAATAGCTGGACTCAGATCTCTTTGTAGCACAGGAGGACAGAAAAACAAAGCCAACCAAAAAAACCACCTTGCTGAATGCACACTGAAGATCCCAAGTGTAAGTACACACAATTATTTCATTATGTCTAAAATTTAAGTATAATTTATTGCATAAATCATGCATACCATTATCCAAGTATAATAATTCTTATGATAAATCATAATATACCACAAAACCCTAGTAACAAATATCAATAACTACACTTTGTTCCACGACTGGTACCCAGCAGCAGCTGCCCACCAAGTGATGACTTATGTACATTGACTAACTCAGGGAAGAGTTAGCTAATCTTATGAAATAAGAAAACAGAACTTTTTTTCTGGATTTTACTGTAGGTTTAACATTTTGATAAATTTGGCATTGACAGTTTTTAATGTAGATATTCTCTCTCATGCTGTATTTTTCTTCCATTAAAATAGCCCTCTACAGAACACGATGATTATGATAAGTACTTTCTTCATGCCTGTGCATCTGCTTTAATAGTACAGCTGAGGCAATTATTGTCTGAAGTCACAATAATATAAAAGGACCTTTTCTGTTTCAGGCATCTCAGCTAGTTTTATTTAGACATTATGTCTTCCATTCCTAGAGAATGTGAGCTCTATAAAATTGGCAGCACTAAAGCCAATTTTGTACAAAGCATTCTTTCTCTCTTGCTTATGCTATAACTGAATATGGGTTTGATGAGAAAGGTATTTCCACTAATATTGCCTATCAGAAGGTTTGATGCTCGTAATGTAATTACTGGAATTGCTGTTACAGGACATAATAGTTTAAATTTTATATGGTTGAGGACCATTTTCATTTCATTGAACTGTTGTTTATTTTGGGTTTTGCTCTGTTTGGGGTTTTGTTTTGAGCAACAACAACATACCTATCTAGATAGTACTGCAGGACAGCATGAACTCTATTTTTGCAGAATATACAAATATATAGCTTGGATGCTTGCCTGCAAATTAAGTATACTGCAGTGTTAAAGCTTACTCAGGTAATTTGATAGACACTTAGGACTGCAGTGTGTTTTCAAGCAGGGTGTGAATGCATATTTCAGTCTTCAGCTGAACAAGTGGAATATTCCTTCTGTCTTCCTGACTCCATTTCCTTCTTGGTCCTGAGTCTATCTGCTGCTTACGTCCTGCCTTGAATTTGTAATTCAAATAATTAGATATATACAACATTTTTTGTCTGTAAGATTACACTGTTCTTTCTGAATGTGATTTGTAGCCTATTTGTATACTGAGGAAAGTGAGAAGAATTTGGGAGCCACAAAAGGTTCTTCCATGAGTTTACATGATTCCAGCTTGTTTGGCCAAGAATCTGTAACTGATGTAGTTGATTTCCACATTATGTTTTTTGCAGATCTGAATAGCCCAAGATCTCCAATTTTAAGATTCTCTCAACACATACACACACACTCACCCTACTGTTACATTGCCTATTTACTTGCAGCTTGGGTTTTTTTTTATTGACAAGAAAGTACTTCATCTTTTACCCATATTGTCTCTGTCACTTTTCATTAAAGACTCCCTTCATCTAAGGATAAAAGGGAACTTCTTGAAACAACTGAGTTTATTTTATAGCACTGTTAAAATGTAAATCTATGGGTAAGTTTGATGTTTTCTGCCTTCAGAGCAACACTGGTGTGTTGCAAATCCACACAACTTCTACACTGATACACAAGAGGCAAGAGTCAATAAAGTGCTCATCAGCAGCTGCAATTTACTGAAAATCCTTTATATTTTCATTCTCTGTGCTGGAGTGGACTTCATGTGACTTTCTGATAAACAACAGTCTACATCAATATCTCCATACTACAAATGAAATATTTTCATTTTACTACAGATGTTGCCATGTGGTTCTGATTATTCTCTTGGCTCTCTTCTCATTTGTAAACGGGACAGCAATGGTAATGTGGACAGTTTCCATCACTTAAATCCAAATGGTTAACCAAGGCTAGAACCAGGGCTTTTTCAGGGCTTTAAAAAACCAGCCTAGAAAAATGTATTTATTCCCCAAATATGTTTTCCTCCAAATTTTTCCAGTGTGAACTCTGTGATAGGATATAAGATGAAAAGGCATTTCAGAGAGGTGGAGCTCACTGATAAATGTCTTTAAGGATATGCACTTTACACTGATTGTGCAAGCTGGGAAACATTTTTGTCAAAATATTTGATGTATTAAAAAAATGTTTCTGTGAATGAAAAAATATTAAAATACTTTTTATCCAATATTTTGTAAAATCAAAAGAACAAGGAATAGTCATTTGGCAAAGAAACATCAGCTCACGACTCCTCCAAGACATCAGGGGAGAACATTTTTTTATCCCTAGACACAGAACCTGTCATTATTTCATGTATGAGAAAAACTTTTGGGGATGATAGGGGTGTGTGTCCCTTCACCCTTCCTTTTCTCAGTCTGCTAAGCAGCTTGGCATAGCCTGACACAAAGATAAAGGTGAGGTTTCTTGGGTCTGATAAGTAAACCCCTTTCACATATAGGGCTTTAACAATAATTTGTTTTACAGGGATTCAGTAAGATGATAAAGAAATTAACTCTCTGCATCCCCTCAACAAATAGGTTTAAAAGATAACCCCATTTTAATTATGCCACTAACAACGAACGTTACAGCAAACTAACACAACCTCTGTGTAAGAGCTGATTTGGCAAAAACCTCTCAAAAGACGTCCCAGCTTGAAAAGTAATTTCAAGAACTCAGGAAAATGAGACAGAAAAGTATTTCTTCTTGTTCAGCCCTGAATAGAACTAAAATGTATAAGTAGCCATTCATGGAAGAAATATGGGGAGGAGAATTTCACTGCACCACAGATGATGAATCTTGGGCAGATAACCTTCAAAACATGCACACTGTGGTATCACAGTGAGAAAATTCCAATAGAAAGCAATTTCACACTCCTTACAGGCCACTGCAATCACCCAGAAAATGAATTAGCAGAGCCCAGAGGACAAGGTACTATAAAAAGGTCTTGAGCCAATGAAGCACTTAATCTTATGCTTCATTTTAAGCACCTGAGTCATTCCATTAAGTCACATATATGTGCCAATCAAAATTGGCCTAGCAATAAAAATAACTGACATAAATTCTAGCAAGTTAACTATTTATTGCATTCAGTATTTTGTTCTAGTCCCAGGTTGTCCATGAGAATACTCTCATTTTTCAAACTATCTTATATTATTTAGCATTAGACCTGAAAAGAGCCATAAACTGAGTTGGAAGGGACCCATAAGGATCATTGAGCCCAACTCCTGTCTATGCACAGGACAACTCCAAAGTCATACCATCTCCTTAGTTGGGATTGTCATGGGCAAAAATTTGGTTTTTTGGGAGCATCATTTAGTGGGGTGATAGGGCTAGGAAAAAGGCTGGACTCGATGATCTTCAAGGTCTCTTCCAGCTGTAGCTGTTCTATGATTCTATGATTCTATAAATCTGGCAATGTCACCTTGAGCTATTCTCCAGAAAATACTATTGAAAACCTCTGTCCAACCCACTGACTCACATTTCCTAAACAACATTTTACAGTCCCCTCCAAGCACCTTCTACATTTTTCAATTCTTCTGTTATTCACCACCTTAAATAAATAGAACTTTCCTGTATTTTAACATTGTATCAGACATGATATTATATAAAAAAATTGTAAAATCAGGTCTTCTATAGTGCTATCATTTAAAAAAATAATTATCTTACTATTGACTTCTAAAGTAACTATTAAAATGGAACATTAAATTAGTCTCACAATCTAATTGAGTCAAATGTATGGAGTTTTTTCTCTCTGAGTTTTTGACATCATGTCCATCAAAATATAACTTTTTGTGTTACTGAAGTCATGCTAAGGAGATGGAGCATTCTCATTCAACTATTCAACTATCTATTTTTTTTCGTGTTGGACTTGTGTTTCATTTTTCCAGTCATTAAAGTGGCATTAACACATTCAGTACAAATTGTGTCTTGCGGATTTGCGATTACACGCGCTATTGTTTTGCAGCAGAGATTATCCAGGCCTCCTGATTTCAGTACAATATAGAAGTTAAATTTTGACCTAACTTGGGATAGAAAAAGCTCCATTATCATTGCTATGAGGTCTCTACAACTAGCCTCAAATACATGACCACCATCCTGACAAAAAATTTAAGTATTTATGTAATATTTTGANCAGATGAGGTCTCACCAGAGCAGAGGAAAGTGGCAAAATCACCTCTCTGGATCTGCTGGCCACACTTCACTGTATCCCTTCTGCTTTCTTTTTTGCTGAGTAACCATTCAGTGTTTCTCCAAATACGAAACACCTTCTTCTTGACATTTTGTTACATAACAAAAGTGCCTGTTAATCACACAGATCACAATTCCCACGACACAAAGAATAGAGCTGCAGAGAATATTTTAAACAGATAAAAAGCTTAATCTTGTAATATTAATTTCCATATAATAGATGTGCTGATTCTAGCAAGGGAAGGTGTATTTGCTTTGTCACACAGCATTCATTTACACTAAGTACAGAAGAAAGGAAAACCTCCTTATGGGCTGCAGCTGATGGGAGCTTCTGGTGTCTAAGATTATGCAGTATTAACTGATATCCATTGGTTGTTATCTGCTAGCTGGGATCTGAAGGATAACCAATTACTTATATAAAGCAAGCTTCAAAGCAGCCTGCAGCACTTCCAGTGCTATATCCCCTCCTCTCCCACCACTGCCTTACTCCTCCTAGGAGTAAGGTCCTAGGGAGACTACAGGCTCTTCACCCTATACAAACATTCACTTCTCCTGTATCTACTCCAATCTCCAGCGTGTCTCAGAAAGAACTGGTTTTGAAGTTCTGTGTTTCCACTGCTGACATGCATCATTTAAGCTTCTTCCAGTTAGTAGCCTTGTTTATCCTTCCTCCTTTCTTTGAAGCTTCAGATCTCACTACTTCAGCTCTCAAATGTTCTCACTTGATACTTTCTATCAGTCAAGCCTTTCCTACACTTGATTTTCCTTGATAATCCAGAGTATGTATGATATTTTAACTGTGAACTTTCATCTTGGATATACCAAAGAGAGAGGCAGAAGTTATCCTGGAATAAAAGAGTGATAGCACTTCTACACAGGATCTCAACATTTAGGAAAATGGAAGGGGAAAGCTTCTTTTGTTTCAGAGCTCAAGCAGATGAATACCATATTCAGTGGCAAAATAATAACATAAATTAATATTTTATTAAAGTATTTGGTAAAGATAAAAACAAGAAAGACAGGCAGTGGTTCAGGGGAAAAAAAAGCAGAATAATAAAATATTTAGGCCATGTAAATATCTTCACAGTTCTACTTTGTTAAAGTATCTCTGCTAAATCAGACAGTTTATCCTTATCCTATTGCATTATCCCTGACAGAAGGATGTAAGATGACATACAAAGACTAAGCCTAACTCTAAATGACAGTATAAAGTCAATAAAACAGTCAGTACAGTACCTGAAATTATCTGAATATATTAGTTAAATGTGAATCCACATACAGAAGTGTGTCAGGGAGACAGGCAGAAAATGTGTGAATAGTTTCACACTGATACACATGCCTGCATAAAGCAGCTGAAAGGAGAATTAAGCTGAATTCCAAACATCCAAGAGGACAAAACACCACAGAGAAAGAATTTGCTTATGCCAACGTCAGCTAACACATATGTGAGCAATTTGAAATAACTATGAAAAGACACACCATTACCATCTCAGTTTCCTGAGGCAAATAATGTGATTTAGAAATGCTTCAACTTTTCCATTCCCCATTAATCTTGCTACAGAAAAAGAGAAGAAAGCAAACACATTATTTTATAGTGTTTTGTAGTTATGACTAAACTCAGGGAGATTACAATATTCACCCAATGCTTCTCAGTCACCACTCTCATTTTTGTATCAAGAGCAGATTTTGCCTTTCCCCTCGCTGCTCACCACTGTACATCTTCAGCCACGTGAGCTAAGTCTTAGTCATGTAAGACTTTACAGACTTCACTGATGTGGCAGTGACCATAAAAACAATCAGAGCACATGCATGACTAGGTATGGATGTGCCTCCAGCTGAACCCCCTCTGTCCCTGAGGAGGTAAGCCTCCAGCTCTCATCATTCACAGACATTTGGCATTTGCCCCACTTGTTCAATCAAAAGGCAGCAAGACAGATGAAAGGTTCTCAGTTTTGGGACCTAGCCTACTGGCAAGAGGACACATGTGTAGGTTACATTTTGAATCAAGGTATTCTTCAACCCTCCCATTGGAACATCACTATATTCATAATATATTCCAGATTTGATGGAATAAAGAACCTTCAACTGAGAAAGGAAAATCCAGAGTTCTGGTCACTGACCCAGATCCCAGACATTCCAGAGCTGCCTGGATGTATTCCTGTGTGACCTCATCTAGGTGATCCTGCTCTGGCAGGGGGTTGGACTAGATGATTTTTCCAGGTCCCTTCCAACCCCTAACATTCTGTGATTCTGTGACATTTGATCTACAGAACAGTTCTGTAAGAATTGCAAATCTTCCTTCCTAGGAAAACAAATCAAAGTCATTCAATCAATTCAGATTCTGCTCATCCCCAAGTAGACATCTACAGTCACATCCAAAAAATGAAATTCCTTTTTCTAATATTCCTGGTGCTGTCATTTTATTCTGTGATAGGGTTGTTCTGTCTGCAGTGTCATCTTTCATTTACATTCCTTTCCTCTGGAAAATTTCAGCTATAGATTTCTTATCTTATTTAGGAAAAGGCTGTTTAAAATGCATGTTATTTAACCTTAATA
Organism: Bucco capensis; assembly: GCA_013396975.1. Classification (NCBI taxonomy): domain Eukaryota; kingdom Metazoa; phylum Chordata; class Aves; order Piciformes; family Bucconidae; genus Bucco; species Bucco capensis. The sequence continues at coordinate 116,736 of VWZO01008645.1, forward strand.
ACAGTAAAAGTGCTGGGAATATCTGAAGTCATATTTCAGTCACTAAATTTCAGCTCCCCAAAAGGTAACATTTTGTATGATGGAACACTCTACACATCAGGCAATCTGAAAGTAAATAAAAATCAATAACCCTGAGGTTATCACTAACCTTCAGATCTCCTTCTTGTTTAGATATATATATCTGATTTTAGGGGAAGGGGAAAGTAATTTAAGTCTCCAGAGATCTACATTTAATTAGTTTTTAATCCATTTCTACAACAAATGCCTCAGAGGGTGATTGCATCTTGAAATACATCTAATTGGATGTATTTTAACTGAGAAAGCCTCCAACATGCATAATATAACTACCAGCAGTTAAAGTACAATTTTATATTTTAATGTGTTTAAATTCAGTAAACAGAGTTTCACTCTCTGCTGGAGTAAACTGGTGAAATACAATTAGCTCAAAAGGGACTATTCACAATGTGTAGTATATGTGAAAGTCTTGGATGATTAGACAATTTCTTATATATATTATTTCCTGATAATAAAATTATCTTTTCTTGGATTTAAAGCAGTTTTCTAAACAGAAAGAGAATAGTTGCTTTTTCTATCATGGATGTATAAATCTTTTTATTTAATTTCCTGATTACCTTTGCTTTTCTGATTATATGCTTTGATTTCTCATTTGTACACTTATTTATAAACCCAAGTTTGAAATAAACTTTAATTTTACAACTAATCTTTGCTGATGCCAGTAAGCATTGCAATATTAGCTTTCATGCATAACTAGGAAGATCAATTATTGACAAATCTAAGATGCTTTTTAATAACTGTCAGATGTATCTAGAAGTGGACTATGCATACAGTAGAGCACAGAAGCATGGTAGGAAGTCTTGTGCAAGCCTTTATGCCTACAAAAAAAAATAACATAGCTTCTTTAGCATGATTTTGCATATTTTGTTTAGTGTATTTCTTCAGTCTGTATAGACAAGTTCAGGAAATTGTCCAAACACTATAGAAAAGGTACTCAGAGTTTCTGATTCCCTTTTATGGTCACTAGAGCAATAAAATCCTAATAGGAAAATAAGTAAAGCATAAAGATATTCCACAGAAACCCTCTGCCAATGCACAGTAATTGCCCTAGTAATCCCACATGGAAATTCTTTCCCAAAATTGGCAGTATTAGAATCTATCTACTGCTCTGTCAGTTCAAAGCATCTATGCCGTGAGTCTGGCATGAGCATATAGAATGTAGTCTAACTATGACAGCATTGGATATTAGTGGTAAGTGCTTTAGGCCCTGAAGAAGAGTGTTAATACTGAGACCAATGATGCATGCAACTTGAAACAGTATCCTGGTACATTAGGAAAACAAACTACTCAACTAACAGTAAAAATTGTAATGCTTTGTTCAGAAAATAAGAGTCTCCCCAAGAGAAAATAAGGCTAAGTGGAGCTACATAAATGCTTCTAGTCTCTGTCATTATATTTAAAGTTAGCACAGATAGTCTTAAATATAGACCACAATCTGCAGCTCAGCATACTTTCATACTCAAGATGCTATTTCATTAGAAATAGGCATCTCCAAAGACTACAGTTTGACCTGCTGGTTAACACACAGCAGAGGTAGCCCTTACTTATTTCCCTGTGAAAATATCTGTCAGGCAGGAAAAAGTGCAGTTGTTTGGCTTTGAGTCCACTTTGAACTCCAAAGTAATGGCAAAAATGTTGTGGAACTAACACATAAAGGAGAAAAGAAAGATCAAGCACCAACTACTAGCAGCAGCTTTGAGAAGAACATTGTAGAACATAAGATCATAATCTTAGAATGAGAACCAGGATGGAAATTGCCCTGATAAAGACATATACAACTCGTCTAAGTACACCATCAAAAACAAAATGAGAAAAAGCAGAAGGAAGCTCTAAAAAAGTTGCACAAATTACAATAGTAGTAAAATTCTAAGGGTGGGTTCAGATGGAAAAGATGTATTTTTCTATCTATAAATATTCTGGAAACTTTGCATAGAAACAGAAGAGTTCAAATAACTTGTCAGTTTTTGGAAGTTAAATAGAGAATAGCTTATTATCTCCAGTCATCTCTTTGCTTCTAAACACACTTTTATGACATATTTTATAGCATATTTATGACTTTATGACACAATATAAAAATGGATGTGAGTCTAAAGTACATAATGCATGGGAGCAGAATCTCTTCATATTCTTAGTGCACAGTGTAGACACAAGATCACTCACACAGCCATGAATATTCTAGACTTGGGGCTAAAGATACTAGATCTTCCTGCTGGAAATATCTCATAAAAGCTTAAGCTATTCAGAGTAAAATTTGCCAAGAGCTGTGACAAGGAAGTGTACTATTGTCATATTTGTCTGTATTAATTTGGATATGAAAATTAATCCTAAAACAACACAAAAGCTAAGTGCAATCTTTACTTCTTCTAGTCTTTCCATTCCCATTGAGGATACTTCTGCTTAATAATAAGCCCCAAAAGCAGTTGAGAGTGAAGTTAACTATATCCAACACACATTTTCTTCACTGCAAATTTCAGAAATATTCACAACATTAAACACTTCTCAGCTAAAAAGGTTGTAATATGCATCTACCACCTATTATTCTGCACAGCAAAGGAAAAGGGTTATCCCTTTGTCTCTGAGGAGATTATAATACTATCATCAACAACAAACACTTCCAACCCTTCCTAAGCCAGAGATAAGATGATAAAACTATAATTTTAATACTTTTAACAATCCCAAATAAGCAAAACTAAAAGGAGGGAAATTGATGTGAATGGCATGAACAGAGCAAGAATCTCATAGGGATAATTAGAGAGAAAGAAATATTTGACACATTTGGCAGAAAGCTTTACAAGAAAATCAGTCTAACAGAAACTGGGACAGCTGAATGCGCAGTCAGACAGACAACTAGACATACACAAAAAGAAAGTAATGACATATATACATATAAAGTACAAAGCAACAAAACCCACAAAGAAAAACAAACAAACAAAACAAGGTAAACAACCAAGCAAAACTAAAAATAAATAAAAAAATAAATAAGATGCCTTGTCCAAAGCTTTTGACTGTAGCCAGGTGCTCTGCCTAGGTGGGTGTTAACAGCTTAAACTGTGCCCTTTGTGAAGTTCTCAGTGATACAGAAGAGAGGCATTGAAGAATGCTAAAAGCAGCCTCACTTCACAAATCCCAAAGTATGTCTGGAGCATGCTGAAAGGCATTGTTATGTGATAGACAAAGTGTATCAAGCATATCAAGTGTTTTTCTTGATATCTTTGATACCAAGCTGATGGGTGTGGTTGACACGCCAGGAGGCCGAGATGCCATTCAGAGGGACCTGGACAGGCTTGAAAAGTGGGCCCAAGAAAACAAAATGAAGTTTAACAAGTCTAAATGTAAGGTCCTGCATCTGGGCAGGAGAAATCCCAGATACCAGTATAGATTGGGTGAGGAACTCATTGATCATAGCCAGGAAGAGAAGGACTTGGGGGTCATGGNATACATATTTGTAAATAAAAATGTCTTGAAAATAATTAATTACTCAGTCCTGAGAGGCAGAGTGAGGTTCCCAATTAGCTTTATATGAATAAAGGGAGAAAGTCCATGGGCATAGTCCCTGTGGGGTCTCTCTCAAATTGCTGCAGGTTGCAGCCTCCATTTATCCCTGACCCCAGACTGCAGATGCTCCCTCTCCCTTTCTCCATTATCGGGGGATACTCAGGAGGTACAGACTCCTCCACTCTGCCTACACACCTAAAAAGTTATATAACTCTGTTTGCACAAACCCACTAACTTTTCACATATGCCTAAGAAGTAATTTTGCACCAAAGCAGGCAAAAAGCTCTAAGAAAAGATTAAAGGCCAAGCTGTTTCAATTAGTTTACATAATGATGTTTTGGCTCATTCTCTCCTACAAGACAGATGTTCAACTGTTTTAATGGTCTCATTATTTTTGCAAGTACACAGATAATTATCCACTTTCATTGCTCAATATTTGATGTTGAAAACTTTTGTAACTAATAAACAAACATCCTTGAACATTAATAGGAAAAAAAATATTAATTGCATTAGTAAACTTAATGAGACTAGAAGTAATGGGAAAACCCTTGTATGACTGTTGAAATATGCTGGAGAAATTCTATTGCTAGATAGTAGTGTGGGTTATTGTTTAGGAAGCCAGACAGAAAAGATAAATACTTGCCAGTATTATTCAGCAGCATATATGAAAAACTTGGTCAGGATGATAGAAGAAATCTGCACTTCGTAAGGATTTTGTTAGAAATGCTACTTCTTTCAAATTATACAATGGAGTGATGTGAAAGAAAAATGAAAAGGGTATAAACAATTATTATTGGAACTTCAGTAGGCAAAGTGATCTTGTCTTTGTCTCAGATGATTTGGAATTTGAAACCAGGAGAGTATCAGCTGGCCAAATCTCAAGAGCAGAGGGAAGGAGAAGTATTTTACAAAGCCTTGGTTTAGAAAGACCCCAACTGAACTCTCAGTCTTGGCTTCAAACATGGAAGTAGAGCAACTGACTGTGAAAAAAAAATCTGAATTTGATCTAATTCTAAAGCAATCTGAACAGTCAGAGAATGAACTCTTCAGCAGACAGTAGAAAAGAGTGTGATTTTTTTTCTCCCAGCACTGATGGAAAAAGAATGGAGATTTTCAGAAGGGAGAGAGGAGAAAAGTGACCAATATTCACTTGAGAGTAGATTTTGTAACAGTACAATAGGAATAGCATTCTGGAGACATGCTGAGAGCAGGGAGAAGGTCAGAACATATATCTCCAGTCTAATTTACCAGGAGCTTTATGTGCTGGTTTTTTAAGCTTGAGGAAAAATATATGCTGGCAAAGAGAATACTGCAGGTCAGTTTTCTGCATAAACCAATTTACACAAAAAAATTATAGTCACTGTCCTTTCCTACTATCAATGAAAACACAATACAGACAGGCTTTAAGCTGCTAGAGTAATTAATATTGCACACATCCTTTCTTAAATTCTTTGCCTCTTGTTACATCTTTAAAATTCAACTGGTGGCTTGTGTAGTAGTGTGTTTATCACACAGTGTTGCCATTCAGCTGGATTTGCATATCAGCCAGGAAAGGTGGAGTAGTTTAATCACTTTTTCTGCCATGCAGGAGATTAATATTAATTACATGTCTTCCAAGTACCATTTAGCTTCTTAGTCTTCCTGGTTCTGATTATTTTGTAACACTTCTGCACAAGAAGCTTGTTTTACATTTATTTACGGTACATGAAACCCTGGAAACATGACTTGTATGTTTTGAATCACAAGCCAAATGATATATGGGATGCAGAAAACAAAGTTGAAATCTATTTACTGCTAAAATATGTCAGTCAATAGATATGCCCCAGTACAGGCATATCATATTTAAAGCCTCTGCATAGAGCAGTGTGCAAGTCTAGAATTAACAAGCAGTTAAAGTGCCAAATTATTTCTATCCAGGAGATAGAAGACTGAATATCTTAAATTAACACAACATTTACAAGCTCTTTGTTGTTACACTTTCAATGTCTGAAGGCACAAGGTGATGTCTGGATCTACAAATTGAGTAAAGGATACCAATCTCACTTCTGAAGTGATTATTCTATCAGGAACAGGGGAAAAACTCAGACAAAACCAGTACTTTCAGCTCCTCCAAAACCATTGCACAAATAATGTCCTCTCTGTTCAAATAATGCCAATTCAAAATGGATTTATTTCAAAGCAGTGGCATTTCTACTTTTCATTTTGTAGGGAGTTGGAAACCATAATAATCAGCATGAGAAAGGAAAAATGAAGAGCTATTCTCAGATACTGATCTATAGTCTACTCTATAACCAGCCAATGAGCAGAAAATGCATCCCCACCTGCACTTGGACTTGTGCAGAAATGCTTACATCCTGATTGCAAAACTGAAAAAATCTACATTCCCAGCAAGTGGAAGTGAGTTGCTGTTAGAACATTGTAAGAAAATAGTCATATAGAACAAACTACAGCTTTCAGGTTTTAAGGGAACAGATATGAGATTTTGTTTTCGATGAAGAAATCATCCAAATAAAGATCTCATCAGGAATAATTTGATCCAGATCAAGAAAAACATTGTGATTTTGTGATAACAGAAAACATTTCTGAAGGAACATAATATTTTGGAAAGGGATAAGAAAAAAATTAAGCCCAAAACAATTCAGTGGACTTCAGTGCTACCAGAATTACTTCTATTTAGAAATGTATGTCTGCCAAGAGCCTCATCTTCCAGGAATGTGCATTAGTATTTCAGTTGCTTTAGCTTACCTGATTTGCTTTTCACATGAAAGTACAGTGTCAGAGAAGCAGAAGAGTCAAAGTTTCCCTGTTTTTATTTTTAGATTCTAATTAACTTTACAAATGCAACAATGGCTGTTAAATTCAATTGAGGACTGATCTTTTGTGTTTGCACATCAGGTGTACAGGAGATAATAAAAGGGATTGAAAGTTTTAGTCACAGGAGGTCTTGTTGCTTAGCCAAAAAGATATTGTGCTGCAGTAATGTAAAAACTGTCACAGAAGAATCTTTACATAACTACCCAAAAGTCCACTAGCTCCTTTTTGTACTTGTCTTCACAAGGGAAGAAGGTCCACAGCTGAATGGCCTCAATTCAAAATATAAACTATTTCCTGTCAAAATTTTTAAAGGATAAGAAAAAGAATATAAACTTTAAAACCTATTTTTAAATCCCAGATTGAGGCCTCCTCTGCCCTCTTCGCATTTTGCTCAAGCAGAAAAGAGCTTATCTTATTCTGTTGCAGCTGTTAGTCTTTTAATCTGTTTGCATATTTCTCCCTGTTAATTGTACAAGTATGTCACATCTCTAGATGTGTTCTAATCTGTGTTACTTATTCTTTCCAAAGTATCTATGCATTTCATTTTCCAGAACAAATAAAAAAATAAAATAAACAGCACTGATGATTACAAAATGGAAATTATGTAGCATATCATAATTAGAATTTACCAAACTTGCTGAATGTGGTATTCAAAATTTAACTTTCAAATGTCAATGTACATTTACAATGTATATATGGTTATTGGGAGAAGATATACCTCTTGGTTAAAGGTTGTAAATAAAGTTATACTTGAGAAATGTCACACCTATAGGACAATTCAGGCATTTACCATAAATTAGTTCACACTAAACATGTAAAAACTGTTTATAAAATCATCACAGATCCATGGCTTACTTTTCTGTAGGTATGGTACAAGCTGCCTATAAACTTACTTTTCTGGTCAATCTAATAACAGCTAAAGGTCATCAACTAGTAAAGTTCTTTGCATTGCTTGAGATAAGTTTCAGCTTTCTATCACCTGGATGGGCAACAGTGCATGGAAATGAGTATCTGAAATATTTCAAATTGACTTAAAATATCTGTAGGTATCACTTGGGGTCTTATATCTGTAGGTGTATTAAGCAAAGGCACAGGAAAGTGGTAAGTAGCTGACTCAAGTTTTACATATGTGTTGTAAATGGCTTTTACGTGTCACAAGAGCTTAATAATATAGAATTTCCAGTAATTACATGGCCCTTCTCTTAACTACGACAGTGTTCCAACATGCCATTTTCTTCAGAGCTTTTAGTTTGAATAGAGTAAATGGTTATTGTTAGAGGTACTTAAATAACAAAAGCCATGCTGGATCATTTCCACCTATATCTGGTTGACTGCTCTGGCATCTAATTTCTGATGGAAACACCAAGCAACTCTAAACCTTGTGACTGAGCAAGCTAAGCATGAGTCTTCTAGGGAAGACGTGGTAAGAAGGGCATCCTAGAGAGAGTAAAACTACATGTGTCTGATATTAAATATTATAAGACTGTCAATAAGTATATTAAAGCGTCAGAATGTACCAGGAACATTGCAACCTTTTGCATTTGCACACTCTCTGCACTGCTGAAACATATCAGAACTAGACTGAAAACAAAAGCATTGATTAGAGAATGAAAAAGTCCATATACTGTGTAGCAGGGAGTTCTGTATTTAATAAAGAGATCATTAATCAAAACAGAAGTAAAATGAATATCACTGGTATGGCATAAATCTACTGTGGATCTTCAAAAATATCATACTAAACAATGCATAACAATCCCAGACACAAATACACTTGACTGCATGAAATTTCTTCCTGACAAGGAGGTTAAGACAACACTGAAATCAAACCTTTGAATAAATGACCAAAAAAAAGGTAAGAAGTAGCAATCAAACAAAAAACCAAACAAAAAAGAAAATCCAGTTTCGAGGAACACACCCTGTAAATATTAATTATACAAAATACAAGGAATAATTTCAATGTCCAATTCTTGTGGCATTACCTACAGAATTGTATATAACTTCCCTGGTCGTATTTTGAAAGATTACACAGCACAAAAAAAGTTCAACTTCATGCAATTTTACTTGCCATCCACGTACTGGAAATCTATACAGCTTTATTTTTATTTTTCCCTTCAGCTACTCAAGTGGGAAAATGTCATCTGTTGTAACAGTAGGTGATCAAACAGTCATCACACTCTAATTCCAACTTCCCTAATGTTTAGTCACTTACTAAGGTCACTAATGATATTACTTTTATCCTCATGGCATAAAGGTAGCAGAAACATTGAAAAAACCTTGCTCTCTATGAAAGCAAATGTTTTGAGCCAGAGATAAAACAGCACATGGGAAATTGTTTTCTTCTGCATCATCAAGAAATTTCTAACTGCTGTTAGAGCTTCTTATGATTTAGAGATTATTTTTATAGACATTCATATACATGCAGGCACTCCTACATTCTTGATGCAATTGCTAATCAGATATCTATTTGAATTATTAATCACATACTTAAAATAATAAATTGCACATTGCTTTTTGCAGGCACTAGAACAAATTTTGGCATTAAAATCCACTTAACAATTACTGGAAGTGTTTTCTGCACCTTTTACAAATGTGTGTCTGTAACCCATTCCCTAGGTTCATACTACATTTTTCATCCAGGTTGCATTATCACTTAACATCAAAGCATGAAACATTCTTAATATCTGTTCAGTATTTTTCTGAATTCTTCCCTCAATCACCTCTGTTAAACCAGAGGAAGTGGTTTGGTTTTGGCTGAGATAGAGTTAATTTTCTTTCTAGTAGCTGGTATAGTGTTGTTTTTTTATTTAGCATCACAATAATGTTGCTAAAATACTGTGGTTTTAGTTGTTGCTAACTTGTGTTTGTACTAAGTCAAGGATTTTTCAGCAAGAGAAGCTGCCAGGGGCTAGGCTGGGGGTGTACAGTGAATTGGGAGAGGACAAAGCCAGGACAGCTGACCCAAACTGGCCAAAGGAATATTCCATATCCTATGATGTCATGCTCAGTCTATTAACTGAGGTGAGTTGGCCAGGAATGCCTGGGCATCAGTTAGTGGTCACTGAGCAATTGCATTGTGTATCACTTGTCTTTTTTGCATTTTATTTCTCTGTCTTTTTATCTTCCTTTTCATTAAGGTTATTATTACTATTATTATTAATTTCAATTATTAAACTGTTCTTATCTCAGCCCACAACTTTTATTTGGTTTTGATTCTCCTTCCCATCCCACCAAGAGCAGGGATAGGAGTGAGAAGTGGCTGTGTGGTTCTTAGTTCCTGACTGGAGTTAAACCACAACAGGAACTTAACCTGTGTTTAAACTTTGGTTTCACTGCAGGAATTACCTGTTTTATGTTCAAGATAACAGCTTAGCCTAACTTTACATCTCCCTAGAAGCAATAAAGACTGGGTGTTAGGGCATGTGTAAACATCTGAAAACAATAGCTGTGTTTTCAAGAATGTTCAGATCCTAGCAGCTCCTGTTTTGCCATGAGGTTCCAAGTGTTTTTTAAGATTTTGGTCATTCAAATGCTCTACTTAAAGACAATAGAAATACAGAACAAGAAGTTCAATGTAAAGTACTACTTGTAGGGCTTTTTTGCATGTTAAGTTGAATACAAAGAACTCTAAAGCAATCGCTGTTTTCCATGGAATACTTTGTGTACACTGCAATATAAATAGATGATATTTTTTCTTGAATGAATTATGAATGTAAGGTGGTCTACCACAATCATATAGCAATAATGCACATTCACAAATCCGTGTCCCCTGCAGGGAGAAAAGAGAAGTTTTTTGTGGTTGTAACAACATTCTAACCTGGATTGTTCTTGGGGTTCTTTTCCCCTCCGTGCTTTTTCAGCTTTGTCATTGGAAATGACAGGATGTTTTTCATGTTCAGTGCTACTGTTAGAGGATATTTAGCTTTAGTATAACATATGGCAATGTGCTTCTCTGATATTTCAGATCAGATTGTCCTTTTTTTTTTAATCTTTCTGTAAATCTAAATGTTTTCCAATTAAACAACAACAAAAGCCTAAAAAATGTTTCTACCCTAAGTAATAGCATAATCAGGAAGCATGCAACTCTGTTTATTCAACATTTAAAAATTGCTAGAGACTTTGTTTTCAATTTATTGAATTTATTACAGTCTGTGCTGGTAGATATTTATAGTTACTCATATTGCAGATGATAGGATAATCTTACTGAATTTTTAGATTAAGAGAGTTTAGGCTGACTTTGTTTCAATCTAATCTTCTGTCACTAAGTAAAATGCTGGACAATGCCATTAGTGCAATTAATTAAGCATCTAATGCATTGTGTAGAAATTATTGAATTATATCACATTGGAATTGCACAGTATGAAGTGTGATAACCAGGTCAGTTTGAAATCCTTGTATCCATCATTAAAACATCATTCAGTGCAACAGAGAGACTGAACTAAATCATCCAGAGACTACCCCGCTATTGATTTCCTATTTCAGCCTAGTCTGACCTATATACTAATATTATTTCTTGATTTCCTCCTTGAACATGCATCCTGTGTTAATACTTAGAAGTAGATGTGGTATAATGATTATACTGGAAAAAAGTGACTATATTTTAATATAGTCTTTACCAAGAAAGTTCTGTTACATAGAACTGAGAAATATAGTCCAGTAGAAACCTTCAGCCAGTCCTTCATGTTGGCAAGCAGGTTAGTTGGATGTGTTTATCAAAATTACTTGAAGACATGAGATTATTGCTCCATCCCATTGACTAAATCTATGATTCTTGAAATGTTTATTCCATATCCTTTCTGTAAATTATTGCATACTATAAGAAGTCAGAAATACTAGAATTTTTAAACAGTGTGAATATAAAAGAGGCTAAAGAAATACAAAGAATTCTCTATCTGCAAGAAATACAGGTAGTAATCTCCAAAGTAGATAGTTCTGAATGTCATTTTACCTTTCTATTCCTTAATTAGTCCATCATTATTTCAAGTAAAAGACAGTGGGTACCTACAGTTGCATGAGTGGAAGAGCAGTGCAATGACAGCTTTGCATTCTTACTTCTGCTGGTATCAAATTTTAGAGAGTAACATGTTTAATAGCTAGAGGTGTCTAGCTTACTGAAAGGAAGAAGCTGAATTCAGTCAATTAAAAACTGATTCTTAATTATTTCCTTCCATAAATGTTTTTGTATTTTCACTACTTAGTTCTCTAAACTACAAAGTGGCAACATTCAGATTTTTTTAAGCATCTTCAAATACAAAACAATCGAAGTGGATACTTAGTTCTCAGGAACACATGCAATTTTCCAGTTAACATTGTTCATGGTCTCTGATTTTGTTTATATAGCACTCAGTCCTGAATTCAGTAGCCATGAAATCTGCAGCTGGTATAAGGAGGAGTGGCAATTCTACACTCCTGTAGACAAATGTAGCTGTTTGGTTACCATCTAACTGTGAGTTGATTTCAATTATTTCAAAGACATAACAATATTTCTTATTTTTCTCAGCTTTTTCTAGAATACTGTCTGACAAGGATTCATTTTTACTTTTCCTGATGTATTGTAGTAATACAGAAATGTGCTGAATCTAGATTCACCCTCCTACAAGTATACTAAAATTGTAGTGGCCAGTATATTTATCAACCTCATCTGTTTTTAATATGCACATCAGCATACTATGCTTTTAAGGTAAGCAACTGTTAGAAATCAGGATTACCAGGAATTTATTAATTAAAATGGGTTCTCATTATTCCTGTGGTTGTTATGGCAACTCAGCCTAAATGAAAAAAAATCAAAATGATACTACATCAGCATTCTTTCTTGTTTTTAATATAGGTGAATGATTGCATCCCTACATTAACAACTGTGTTTACTTTATTAGCAGGATTTATTTCTTCTTAGGAATACAGCCTTAGGGATACATTTTGTGCTAGTTATGTTCTGATCAGAAAAAAATCAATAAATCTAGTCGCTAATGACAAATATGTTAATGATATACAACTGATCTCATGATACAGAATCTGCTTGTGTTCTGATGATGGAAGGGTTTTAAAGAGAAGATTTTAAATTGCCATAGAATTATCTATGCTCATATATAGATATTTTCATATTCTGAAGAACTTTCCTTTGGTCAAACATTTTTCTAATTAGGAAAGCCATCACTTGCTCAGTAGTGTAAAAGTAAGTAAACCCAAACAAGATCTATTTACAATATAATTCTAATATTCTGCTATTTTCCCCTGCAATTCTGAAAAATTCTGAACGGAACTGAGAGCATGTTACACAAAAGTTGCAGAAAAATTAATGACAATTGTAGTTTTTAAAAAATAGAACATGTAAACATTAGAAGATTTGTCACATGGTGTGTTATCATGCCATCCCATTGTGCCTTTGCCAGTGTGTGACAATTTAACAGTCCACTTCTATGGAAGTGACTTTGGTGAAGCTGTATAGATATCATAGAATCTGTCTCCACTCTTCATCCAGTGAAAAATCAAATGAGAGCTTCTGTGAAGAGCAGAGAGATATGCATGATATACACTTTCGTGATAGAGAAATAGTGCAGATGCAAATTGCTGCTTGATTCTCAAGTACCATAATTAGCAGCTCACAGCAGGACAGATGAACATGGAGGATGAATATGCACCATAACACCCAAAAATACAGCCTGAGTACATGCTGGCTTCTCTTAGACTCAAAGAAATGTGAATCCACTCCACACCTGTTAGAACTGTTGTATGTATGGCTAGGCTTCGCAAACGAAGATCCAGGGANTTTACATTACTGAAATTATTAGGTGTAACATAGAGTTACGTTTTCCTACCAGGCTCTCATCTATGGTTAGCTGTTCTTTAGCTCTGAAGAATATTATGGGTTGTCCCAAGCTACACACAGATACAAATTGTGAAGATTACACTGTTACCAACCACCAACCATGCAATAGCACACGTGAGAAAATCGCTAACTGCAGACCATTGCCTGTCCTTTAGGCAACTGTTGATATGTAACAGCATATTTAGCACCAAGGTAGCACCACATGCAGTCAAAACTGCCACACACTTCTTTTGGTTTATCAGCAGTAGTATCAAACCCTTTAACCTTTCCAGTGCTGCAGAAAAGGAGAAGGCAGACAAGGAGATGAAATGGATGGTACGTAGCACTTTCTGGAAGACCTTTTCAAAGAGTTCTTGAATCCTTTCTGTTCTGAAGAGCTTGTAACTTGGAATTTCTGAAGAAACTATTCTGCTGTGTTTGTAAAAAGAGGACAAAACTAATTGAATAAAAAGATTATACTCTAGAGAAACTGAGCTGACGTATCTTAGGGTGGAGGAAAATAAACTATGAAGTTTTATATCTCATAAGATTGTAGTTGGAAATGGTAAGTATGTAATTAAAACAATGAGTATATTTTCCTTTGGCAGGGAAGAAGATAAACAGAAAAAAAGACCAGCTACTGGAAATTAGACCTACTTCTCCAATATTGATTTTGGACACCAAGAATAGATCTTCAAAGAAATGCAAACAGAAGTCATTTCATGCTCCTCTGAGATAAATGGGAGCTTTGGCAATGAGATGAAGTCCACAGCCAGCAGAACAATCAAATATTTACAGAGAAAGGTCTAAACTATTCTGCTACAGCCAGTTTGAGTAGGAATAATTTAACTGGTATTAAGGCAAACTCTAAGATGTGAAACTGAATCCTCTGTGTTTGTATGAGGATTCCAAGATTTTAGTTTTATCCTATTCAGCTGCTCATATTTCTGATCTACTCTCTTTATCTCTTTAATTTTGTGACTTCTTTTTTGCATAATAGATTATAAGCCAATTGTAATGGGACATGACCCCTTTTTCTTTGACAGATCAAAAAGAACTTAGGAATCTGCCAGTATTAGGTAAAACATTTTGGTCCTTATAATTGCTGTAGATAAATTGCTCAACAGGCTTCTCATTCTGAATATATTTTTAATTCTCACTGACAGGTAACCATGTCAAAGTCACTGTAAGGATGTTGTTCAGACTTATGAAAAAAATAAGAGAGAAGAACATCATTCTCTTTATACTTACTTCAGTCACTGATTTTCAGAAGCTATTAGCAGTTCTCCAGGCTTACATTTTCATTCTCTTTCTGATTTATTGCCTACAAGTATTCAAGGAAAATGTTGTACTCATCCAAAGTTAAATTTGAATCTATTTGGACATTGAGTGAGAAGGTACAAAAGAAACTAGCTGGGTGCTGGGTTTTTTTACCTCAAGGAATACACTTCTAACAAATTGAGTAGAACTCATTAGTTTGATATGAGAATGCATTTATGATCAAGCCATGTAAGCAGAAAGAGCTAGATATTTTGACTTGCTAGAGGGCAGTAGGTGTCCTCTTTGAGCTGGGGGAAAAGAAAATGGACATTCCAAATAAATATTTAGCTGATTTATCAGACAATATGAAGAAAGCCTCATCATTATCACTGTGCCCAATACGTAGATAAACAGCTATGTCAGCATTCTACAATCATGAGAGGCCTTCTCTTTTAGAACTTTGAACTATTTATTTGGAGTGGTTTTAGAAGCATTTTCTAAACTAGAAGTCTCACTTCTTGGTGCTGATCTCAAGACATGAACAAGTAACTAACCTAATAACATTACTGAAAATATTATTGAATATATCAAACGTCCCAGAAAAACAGAATATAAATATTAAATAAAAGATAGGCATGAATAGTGTAGATTTATGAAAGAGTCTTAATACTTAACATTCTCATAAGTTTTAAGATGCCAGGAAACACTACTTATATAGGTGGCCTAAAATTTTTGCCTGTTGTAGTTGATTCACTCTGCAGATAAGAGTTAAGGATTGACTGCAACAGAAAGAGTGTATGGGAATATTTGTGATCCTCTAGTGAAGGATCACAAATGGCCTTAGTCACCATCCCTGTGGCTGGAAGGGGATTGCAGACCTTTCTCCAATGTCCTCAGGGGTATCTGTGAGTCTGCATTCCCTCACAATAAATGAATAAGGCAATGTTAAGAATGTGCAGTATTTCCTCCGTAACAGTAAGATTCATAATCCACGGTTCCTATCTGGCCCCCACACTTGAATTTTGCTATACTATGTCAATTTATAGAGTCTCATTTGTTACATGTAACCTGAAATTCTCTTAAGGATAAAAAAAACCCCAAATCAAACCATATGATCATACAGAGCTGCTGAAATTTCTCAGCTGCTAGATAGTTTTAAATATTCTCTTATTTCCATATAACCCTGAAATGGAAGAAAAACAAAATTAATAATTCATTTTAGAAATTCATCACCTTGTTTGCAAATGCAAATTCCTTTCTGCCTAAACCTAGTAACTCCTGAGTAGTGCTATGCCCTGCTAACACTTTTGGATTAATTTTTTCTTCCCTTTGTCCTGTAAATGTACTTAGCTGTCAAAGTGCTGTGTCACAGCTCTCTAACACGATCTCCTCCTTGTTTAACTTATGTTATTCTCTTCTTTTATATTTTGTAACAAATCTTTACAAACATCAGTACTCTAGACACTCTTGGTAGAGTAAAGGAAGCATTTTCTGATCAAGTTGGCCACCTTCTTCATAACCATGGTTTTTCAGTTTCTGAGTTATGAACTGGGAAACACAATGAATAACAAAAAGCACTGATAAGACAAGTCTTGTCTTAATTCCATTATTTATGTCTGGTAGCTGAGATCAATAAAATGAACAAATCATAAATTATCCCAACAGGTACATATTGTGGCTTAGCTAGGAGCACTGTCAATCCCCCACCACAAATTAGAGATTTTTTTAAAACAGACACTACTTCCCAGGTAAACCAAAAATGGTAAAAACAGGAAATAAACTTAATTTCCTCATAGTCCAAATCAACTTAGAAAAGACAGGAGGAATGCCTAGGGGAGTGCAGCCACAGTTTGAGAAATGTCTGGACATTTCCTCCTCTATTCCACTATCAGGATGCAAGTTGGGAGATGAACGACAACAACAATGAAATAACTTCTGGATTACTTTTTGTTTTAACTTCATTTATATTCTGCAGTATAATTATCCCATCTCCAAAGTACACTCCCATAATTCTCCTTTTTGTTTGTTTCTTTTAATACAATTCATTCCAGGGTCACTTTGCAGTGCATATGCTGAAAACACCAAGGTGTTTCTTAAATGCAGTGCAGTGCCAGGTAGATATGCTCATTATCCAAGAACACCAAAATGATTTATTCAAGGTAATTACAAATGTACAGAGACAGGCTATAATGTTTATAAACCTACTAAATACAGCTTTATTCTATTCAGAAGGCATCTGTTTAAATATTATGTGCATGTGTCCAACATGGGATGTCATTGTGCCACATAGACAATCTCTTGGACACACTTTATGGATTTTCAGTATTTGTCTACTGATAAAATACTTTGCCAAACATTTTTCTTTATCTTCCTGAGAATTGTTTGGTATAATTCTGCAGCTTAAGAGAGAATAGCAGATGAGATAAAACCCTGGGGATAACAGAACATGAATTTCCATATGTTTAGATTACAAAGTTAGATATAGTTGTCACTATCTCTATGTATTCCTCATTGATTAGGTGAATTTGTTGTAAAGCATTCTAATATTTAAACATTTCTGATTGTCTAGGAAAAATCTACTGCTGTTGGCTACACAAATAGATACCTTACTACAGAGGACTGTACAAGCACAAAAGCAGTAGAGGATTAAACATAAACATGCAAATAAAAAGAAAAGATACTATAATTTTACATTAAAGGAAATATTTCAGTAAAGAAATCTATCCCTTTCATTTGATAGATGTCTGGTTTGGGATCTGGCACTGCACATATCTTCCTGTGAGTGGAGTCCAAACTTCTTTCTCACCTTCAGGACACTATTTTAAATAGTCAGCTTAATTACTGCCTGCATTCACTAGCTTTCTGCAGGGTATGCACACTGCAATTATTTTAGGAATACTGAGCCTTTGGCAAAAAACAAGCATAAAATTATGCTTGGTATCTTGCCCCTTGAAAGAATTTTTAGATACCTGAAGTAGACAACTGACAGCTTCATCAAAACTGGGAATTTTTCCATCATCTAAGTAGCAGAATTTTGGAGTCTGTCCCTAAAATATATGCCTTTTCTATGGGTAGATTAAAAATGGCATCACAGAAATTAAGCCAGGCACTTATTTATTTTGAAGGTATATTCTTTAATGTCTGTCAATATACTAAATGAGTCAGGAGTACTAAAGGAACAGAGAAACTAAGATGTGCACTGATTGCTTTCCTCTCTTTTTGATCATTGAAAGGGAATATTTTTGTATTCATTGCCTGCTATAATGGCAGCAAGAATGAATACCTCAAATTTAACTATGAGCAGAGCAGAGCACGTATCAACCTTGGCTCCCCAGTGAGCACTGCAGAGGTAACTTGGAAAGCCTACACTGTGCAAGTGTCAGCCATTGGTGACTACCTAGGGCTGTCTCCAACAGGTTCACCCCATGGGTGGAGTTCACAGCTATAAAATCTTATCATGCTGATAGGGCTTAGTAGCTCAGAATGCACCACACCACAACAATTAGTCAGCATTTGCACCCAGCAAAAACCTAAAGTCCACTGAGGCTACCCCTGAATCACTGTCCCAGATAATTGGTGCCAGGTTGATACCCAATCAGGTTTCTTCACATCCACAGTGCAGACATTCATGTGAGGCACCTCCCCACTCCTGCACTGCCTGTCCATCAGGCTGGTTTCTTGTTCTCTAACATCAGTTACAGCATCCAGTAGATTCTGTGAATTGTATGGCTAGGCTTCACAAACGAAGATCCAGGGAGGGCTCCACCCACGCTCCACATCAGCGCCTTTTCCAAGCGCACTGATAAAAAGAGGCTAGCAGATAGCACCCTCGAGCCTGCGCTAGGGATTTTTTTTAGGTGAGACACAGCATGCACAGAGCTGGACCCACCCTTTAGTCCTAAGGTTCATCTGCCAGGCCCTAGCAAGCTTGGACGCTGGCAGCGAGGTCCTTAGGACAGAGGTTTAACCTCTTAGCTGGAAGGCCTTCCAGGGCTAAACGAGCTCCATCTGCCTGGGTTTGGAATCAGAGTTGTCCTTCTCCTAGGATGACTGCCAGAAGGCTAATGAGCACATCCTACCCATACAAGGATTATAGGAACATGGGTTTCACTCCCCACACTTTACCATTGGTAATGAGTTTAATGCTCCCACTGCTGTCGGCACAGTTATCGCAGCAGGGGCCAGATTCTGTGAATTATACCTGTAATAATGATACCAAGCAGTTTCTCACATCACCTTGTGGTCCCCAGAGAAGAGTTTGAATCTCAATCATTATCAAAAGCTCATTTTGCTTAAATAAAATCTTTTGCAAATGTTTATAAAGATGATAGTATGTTCAAAACATAACCATTTAATCACATGTGGATCTGGAGTGCCCAAAACCCATAGTAAAACACCACAGAACTCTTAGTCGTCCACTATCCAGGTCACTAGAAAACAAGCAGATCAAGAGTCACAGTCATTTATCACAATTTGCTCAGCAAAAATTCTTAGTATGAAGTACATGTCTTGAAAATACCTAGTGTTTATCTATCAAGCAATACCATTGTAAATATGAGAATTCATTGCACTTTTAAATAGTTGAAAGCATCTGTTCTGTTAGCATTCAGAATTGGATACAGACATGAAAAAAATGACCTACACCAGCATTTAGATAAGTGCTGCTTCTGAAAGCCCGTGCTGCATTGGCCATCACTTTGCTCTCCCACAGGAATAACTTCATTTAATTTTTTAAATGAAAGTACAAGAGAGATATATACACACACAAACACTACTTCAGCTAGGAAGATTTAATGTAACTACAAAGGAAGGTCAGGGTCAAAATAAAAAAGCACCTCCAGAAATATTTCTTCAATATTTAATACTGTTTCAGTAACTATTGCTGGATATTAAGGACAGAAAAAGAAAAAAAAGGGGAGTCCTTTTTTAATGTGACAAAGTGTCCTAACAATCAGCTTGCAATAAGGACCTCGAGAGGGAATTAGCAGCAAAGTGCCCTATTTTATATTAGCCAAGATTCTTTGGAACTTGGAAGAATATTATAAGCTAACAGTGGAAAGTTTAAGGCTTTCTGGGAAAATCTTATATGTAATTATACATGACAGAAGGATATTGCACTGTACAATCTCCTTACTGGAAAAGGAGAGACATGACAAGTAAAAGATGACAAAAAGTGTGTCGGAATTATTAGTATTGTGATCATAATATGGTTTATTTCTGCAGATAAAAATGGCTAAGAGACTAATGAGAAGATAGATATTTACATGAATAATGAGAAAGTCTATGACATCTTCAAAAAGAAAAAAAGTGGAATGACCTGTCCTTCCACTTAGGTAACCAAAGTCTCTACTGATTTCAAGGATGTTGCTCATGTTGTGCTGTGAGTAGACTGATTACAAAAATAGGTATTACAATACCATGTAAGAGCATCTGCTCTCATACTCCCTGGCAGCAGATGCTTCCAAAGTTTGCTAGGCAAATTTTCTACTGGGTATATTTTCTATCCAAGGCACAGTCTGAAAATCACTTGGGGTCTGCTGTGGCCCCTGGTGCGATAACTGTGCCGACAGCAGAGGGAGCATTAAACTCATTGCCCACGGGAAAATGTGGGGAGTGATACCCATGTTCCTAGAATCCTTGGATGGGTAGGATGAGCTCATTAGCCTTCTGGCAGTCATCCTAGGAGAAGGACAACTCTGATTCCAAACCCGGGCAGATGGAGCTCGTTTAGCCCTGGAAGGCCTTCCATCTAAGAGGTTAAACCTCTGTCCTAAGGACTTCGCTGCCAGCGTCCAAGCTTGCTAGGCCCTGGCAGATGAACCTTAGGACTAAAGGGTGGGTCCAGCTCTGTGCATGCTGTGTCTCACCTAAAAAAAATCCATTGCACAGGCTCGAGGGTGCTATCTGCTATCCTCTTTTTATCAGCGCGCTTGGAAAAGGCGCTGATGAGGAGCGTGGATGGAGCCCTCCCTGGATCCTCGTTCACGAAGCCTAGCCACGACGATGACGACATATTTTCTATCCAGGTTTTGTATGAGGCTTGCAACTTTATCAGAATTTGCTGTGTACTGGAGTCAGAGAGTAAAACACTAGGTTACTTTCTGCTTTAGTTTAGCAGATAGTTGTTCAGCTAGCTGGTTAAACCAGAACACCACTGAGCCAGCAGTGTGCCCAGGTGGCCAAGAAGGTCAATAGCATCATGGCTTGTATCAGAAATAGTGTGGCCAGCAGGACTAAGGAAGTGATCATACCTCATGTACTCAGCAGTTATTAATAACCTTAGACTGAAAAATTGAAATTGCCTATTTCTATCATAGATTTAACTGCAAGCAGCTGCATAGTTTTAGAAGGAAAACACCTTTGGAAGTATGGTACTTAGTCTAGGAGCCTTTTTACAAACTCAGAGCCATTTACAGAGCCCAGTCACTAACATTCTTCATGTCCCCAAATTCCTTGCAATTTAGTCAGAAATTTTTAGACTCATTTCTAGAAGTAGCACCTAACAATTAAAAATTGATGTGCAGGCTTGGTCATTCGTTGTAAAATCCTTCTGCCTTCAATGGCACAAATCTGAAATTATTTTAATAACTCATATGAGCTTGCATTCTATTTTATACTCATTTATTCCTGGCATTTTAAAAGGACAATGAAAATACAAACAGACACCCAGAAACAAATCACCATGACAGCACAAACTGCCCTACATTCACTGCCTCTGCACTCTCACTTCTCATCAAGGGCAACTAATGTAAGTACAAACTATGACAGTGTCTGAATGAAGAAATATCTGATACTTGCTCTTTTGGGAAAAGCCTGTGGAGACAGCTAAGATCTTATGATCACTAAATTGAGAAGTTAATAAGCCAGAAAGGAAGTAGATTTGATAACCTTTTCAAATAGTAAGAGGCCTTGTTCCTGACAGCTCAGAAAGCACAGAAAGAGCAGTGGTTCCTCCTTCTAGCTGCAGTGGGAAAAAAATTTGAGCTTTTTATTTTATTAAATATCCACTAATGCCACATTTCTCTTTTCTAAAACTGTATATGTATTCTCTATAGGATATGGTCACTTTAGACTGCCCTGTTACAGTCATATGAGAGAAATGCACTTGTACTGCTAAACCTCATCCACTACAAACCATGTCCAAAGGGCAATTCAAGTACAACGTACATTTTCACAGCACAGTGCTATCCAAACAACTTTGGCATTTTGACCATCATCAGGCCCAATCTGGCCTTAACAGAGAATAATTCTAGATCATCCCATTCCTTTACAATCCTCTTTGGATAGATTTTCAATATTAGTGCACTTCCAGCATGAAAAATTACACTTTTGGTTATAGAACTTGTGCAAGAATGAGCAAGAAAATAAAGATGTATTTCATTTTTCTCCCCTGCAGTAATTACAGCATAAAACTAATGGAGATCTAATTACCTTCTCAATTCCAGTGCTTTCCATCATGGCTATATGTACACATGGGCAGAAGAAATCTGACAAGCTGAGGTCTAGGGAAAGCAATAATTTTTAAATGCAGTAATACTCTGAAAGACAAAGGAAATCTATATTAAAAAAAAGTGTTTGAAGGATTATTTCAAACAATGAGGCGGAAGAAAGAAACCTCCGAAGAGGTTGAATAGCTTGAAGACAGAAGGTTTTCAACAACATTCACTGTAGATCTCTCCAGGAATGTAAATTCCTTATCAATGCCCAACTTGCTATCAAGTGGGTCTTCGACTACAAAGGCTCTAATCTCCTTACTAACAACAGATGGCAATATTTTCCTCTCTTTAGGAGATACTGGTAACAACACTGCAAATGGTTTAAGACAGAATTCAGATTTTACAGCCTTCTATTCTCTGATTGTCCATACAGCAACTATCTGTAAGCTAGGCCTCATATCTTAGATATGTGATATCTGTTCATGGTATAGAAATTGTATCCATATATGTAATAATGTGTTTGTCATCCACTGCTTAGTAAAAGCTCCTTAGCCATTTCTAATATTTGCAATTACACTATGCTGTTTGTACTTAAAAGCATATGCAACGATTCAATGCAACCATAAATGCAATATCTGGGTATATAACCTGGAATTCATTTTCAGTGATTACACAAACATTTCATCTTAACTTTTCCTTTATTACTATTCATGCAAGTAAAGCTGAAATTCCCAAAGAATTGAAAGCAAGGACAAAAAGATTACAAACAAGCAGGACAGATAATTGCTTTAGGATTTGTATAAACAATACAGTGAAAAGACCACTAAAATGGGAAGGAATTTGGGAATACAAATTAGAAGATGTTCCTGACTTCCTGAAGGAACACAAAAGAAAAAAAACCTTGCTTGCTCAGTAGTCACAGTGAAGAAAGAAGCTGGAGAAGCAATCCTCAGTACTGCAAATTCCCAACAATGAGAAATTTGCTGTTAATTGCCTATACCAAATATCATAGCTTAAAACACATTTAAGTCTAAGTTTTCTTCAAGTTGACTTTTTGGTCATACTCTTCAATTCAAAATTATATTGGCCAATTAATTTTTAAGGTTTATGAAATGGAGTTCTATTTTTATGATGTTATGTGTGCCATAAAACACAGCTTAATGAATTCCCAATCCTGGATAGTGCAATGAAATTACATTACTGCACTGCCTCACACTATTATGCTGTTTCACTAATACTTCATTTTTATAGCTAATACATATTTTTTCATTATTTTTTAATAATGGAATAAATGCAGGTAAATCTAAATGTTAGAGGGTATTAAAATTTTGTCTCTATATTATTTGAATGTGCAATTTAGTAACCAGGATAAAGGACCACTCACTATAATATGACATGAAAAAGACATAACCTGTTTCAAATCCTCTTAGAACTACAAAAATCTAGCTTTGACAAGGGATGAGAAAGAAAACAGAACCATTTAAAAAGGACAGGGACATTACTAAATTGTGTCAACCTCAGTTAACTGCACACAGTGGAGCCCAAAGGGTTTTGATGTTTTATAGGTTAAAGTGTTATTGCATGGCTTATTATGTGTAGAGAGAAAAATACATAAGGGATAAAAAGGATAAAAAGCTTGTAGCACAAGTTCTGGATTCCTGTACCATCTCCAGGGGTCCTTAATCCACCAAAAGCATTTTTCCATTTGAACTGCAAATCTTGCAAATTACAGGGAGGAGAAGAAAGTGCCACATCCTCAGTATGAATTATTTTTATTTGCTTTGCTGTTGAAGATGTGGCCTGCTTGCTGATGTTTGTTGTTACGGTGCCTGAAAGTAGCTTCTGTACTTGGATTTCACACTAATAAATTACAGATTGCTGTTGACATTGTTTAATTTCTCTGATCTTTATTTAGATGAGCTTACAGTTTTAAAATTTTTTAAGATAAATATACATGTCAGTAAGTCAGAATTAAAGGGCTCCTTTGATCTTTGTCTTATTAGTTTGCTTCATCTAAAGTAATAGTGATAACTGTTGATATATATGCATCCAATACAAAAGTAACTGAAATGAGTAATTTCTGCCAATTGAGAGTCTATCTATTACTATTCTCTTCTAAACATGAATTTTATCCAAACCTTGCTTTAAAAGAATTGCAAATGCAGTAAGAAATGAGATAGGGAAGGGACTGAATAAAGAACTTTGCACTGGTTTAACTATACTCTTGACAATGCCAAAACACACAATTTCATTCTACATGTCCTAAATTATTCCAAAAGTTGCCTTGAATAAGTTGCTAAAGTGTTCTCACAGTCCAAAACAAGCTGCCTGCTTTTCCCTGCTATAGGAAAGATTTCTGTATGGTCAGATAGAGTGAAAGAGTCTCCATTAAATTGCTACCCATTAAATGTTATTAATGAACTTTTTGATGTGTTCGAGAATCTACTGCCAATAAAGCATTTTGTCTGTTGATGGTGGAAGGTATTCTTCAGAGAGATGATCAGTTTCTCTATGTGCTCAGAAAAGTATATTTAGATGTCTTTCCTTAGTTGAAAAAAAGATGGGAAAAGAATCAGATTAGTTAACAATGCCAAGTTAATATTATCAGACTTCTATATTGAGCTGCAAAAAAGATAAGTCTATTTCTGAGCAAGACAAGGACGTAAATGTCAGACATGAGACTAAAACTTCTATGTATTTATCAAAGATATGCTAGCTGCTGCTAAACAAATTTTCAGTTCTGTATTCCATCTTCTGAATTCTACCAAACACCCAGTTTTATTGGTATCTGAAACGAGAATTTTTATTAAAGCAGCTCTGTGGCTGATTAAAACTATAAACATGTCCATTGATTGCAAGATGAGTTAGTGCTAGACAGATATTACTGCTTATTCTTTTTTATGCTTATGTTATTGCGTATACCATTCAACAGATTTCATTAACTCTGTAGAGAGGGCAAGTTCATAACTTGGAAGATATAAACATTTATAGGAATCTATCAAAGTGGAAAGGAAACCTAAATTGTGTTTATATTAGATTTAGCAAAATAACCTACAATTTTCTCCATGTCTTCCTTTGAACTATCAGCACACAGTCTTAAAGGGTTAACTTCTACATTGATGCTGATTCACAAAACATAAAAATGCAAGTTTTCCATGTACAAATGCATGCTTCAAATCCCATAACAATTTTTTTATATATTCTTTTACATATTCCAGGACCTGAAGATTTTTCAACATTTGTCACATGTCCTATGAGTGCTAGCTATGGAGTCAGACTTTGTGCTGGATAAAGATCTAATTCACTAACGGGAAACCCCAACTGAATCTATTGATGGAGTCTGATGGCTGGCAAGTTAACACATGTACTGAATGATTCTGCAGCATTAAACACTACTTCTTAACACAAGTTCAGTGAAGGAAGATACCACCATCCTTCTGGCTTGAACTGACAGTATCCAAAAGACCTGGCCAGTTAAGGGCTTATTACACAAACTTCTGAGCAGCAGTCTTTGGACATATTTGACTCTTCTGGGTTTATGTGTAAAAGAGCAGCACCTACCTAAAAAGCAGCTGAAATCTAACTTTGCACTATGACATGACAACATGCTGTTTCTTACAGAACTGATTATAAACATACAAGAAAATATCCTGTTCTCTTTAAAGTTTCTGTGGTGTGCTACCACCCAGTACCACCAGCACATGGCTTTAAAAGCCTGCTAGTTTGCTTGAACTCTGTTGTGGCCCTTCTGTTTTCTTTTGGGTGGCTTTCAAAAGCTCCCTTTTTCTTTAGCCAAATGCTTAGCATTTGCTAATGAGATTAGTGCAGAAAACCCTTTTGCTTTTTTCCAATATAGGCAGTAACTGAGAGAGTCATACGAGGTTGTGAAAGCTCATGGATGATGGGCCAGTGAAACACAGTGCTTTATACAGCTATTTCACATATATTGTTCACAGGGAATATTTCTGGTTGGCTTATCATGAACTTTGGAATCTGTCCCAAAGCATAGCTATGCTCCCAGTATGAAAAGTGCAAAGACTTCCCTTCTGTTTATTTATGCTGATGCACTGTAATATATTCAATGGCAAGTAAAGGAAAGGAAGTTCTGTGTCTGTGACTGCTTTTTACTCATCCTTCTGAATCAGTCCATCATGCCTCTCAAGATCGTAAAACCCAAAAATAAACAAACAAGCAAGCTGATGCCCTCAGAATCTATGACTCCAATGGTTTTGATGCAATTTTTCAATCTAAGTATTTAGATGTTTCTGCAAAACTCAAAATGATCTGAACATTTTTGTTCCCAAAGGTAGGGCTCAAAATCATGAGGAAACAGAAGTGATAACAGATGATGGCATTTTAACTTTTGGTCCTGGTCAAGTCCCCATAAATAGCAATGTGCAGATAGGAACATAACTGTCTCTGGTGCTAGCATGGCTTAGACAGCATTAGGCAGCAGCCAGAGCTCTTGAAGCCAAATCTTTCCAAGGCAAATGTCTGTGCTGCTGCTGTTGTATCCACCAAATTCTCCCAACAAATGCAAAAAGGGCTGCAGATTGATTTGGTGGAGACATAGCCTCAGGCCTTGATGTTCTGGGCCTGTATCAACAGTCTCATCACATTGTGGATGTCACTCAAATTTAACTATAAAGCATATCAAAAGTCCAGCCTATTTTTCATATTTTAAGAGCTCAGGAAATAATGTCAAAACCCCAGAGAAGCCAGATTAGACATAAAATCCTTTTAGGGCAATTAAATCACCCCAAACTATATCTTGCACTTAGACTAGATTTTAATGGATATATTAATTCATTCAACCTGCATCTTAGCCAAGTTACATTAAAAATAATTTTCACGACTAACAAACTTTTTTTCCCCTTTAAAAAAATTATATACACCCTATTTAAAATGAAACCAATATGACAGGCCTTTATAGAATTAATGAATGTCACATCTTGATAGAAAGGTGAAAAGAGGCAGCATTTTAAACCAGGAATAAAAAAATATAAATTAGTGTATTTCACATAGTCAGTATTTGAGATATTTTTCTATGGATCATGTAACACACACATGCAAATTAATACTCCCAGTATGCATATAAAAAGCAAGATTCATAGTCAAGTTGCAGACAACATCAACCTATTTTTGAAAAGTGTATTTGAGAGAATTTGGGCAATATGCACATACTTTTACTGTGTTGTTATAAGCAATTATGTTATCTAGATCATGGGTTACTCTAAGTGCTCTTACAGTTCTCGAACATGTTAGAAAACATTTCCTGAATAATTTGTTCATAAATATTTAATTCATTTAGATCATGGGCTGCTCAAAGTTTTCACTTTAGTTCCGAGAACTTTGTTAGTATACACATATTCTATAAACTTTCCCTGATAAGGCACTACAAGGCCACTACTTACTGTTCATAAGGTCCAACTGGTGAATTAGCATAGAAAACCTTCTCTGCAGGCAGAGCACTGAACTGGATTGTTTGCAGCTGACTTCAAACTCTATCTTTTACAGCAGTTCTCTGCAAGAGTCAAAGTAAGTATATCACTCATGCACACTTTACTTTTGAAGCCATACCTAATGTCCTAGTTTGAGTCAAAACAAGGTATTCCATGCCATACTGAGGCTTTGATACTGAGCATTGGCCTTGGGGTCCCAGCTGCTGCTGAAGTCCTCCTGCTACCGCATCAGTGGTGATGTAGTTACCATCCAGGGGGGTTTGGTTCTGGCATTGGTTTTGTGTGTGTGTATATACTCTTCATTTTCTTGTTATTTTCATTAAAGTAGTTTAAGTTTCATTTCCAATTTGCAAGTCTCTCTCTCTCTCTCTCTGTTAATTTCCCCTTTTCCTCCCTGGAGTGGGGGAAAACAGGATAATAGAGAATATCTGTCCCTGGATTGGTGGTTGATCCAGCCCTAATCCTTGACACCTAAGCATACCTAAACAATATGTTACTGTTTTTTTGGAGCTGTTGGAGAGAGTTATGTTTGTTTTTCAAAAGACCCTCGAGATATTCCATGTTCAACTCATCTCTAATCTTCCACTTTTGTAGGTTTGTGGAGGCATCACTAGAGGGAAAATATAATGGAAATTAGAAATGGAACAGAGTCAGTTAAAAACAAAACTAAAGACCTCTGAGAAATTACAGACTTCAAATTTGATTTTTTAAAACCAATAGCCTGATGAAACTCAGATAAAGATAAACCCATGTTCAACTTCTGGGTATCTGCCTACAGTGACAAGAAAATATCCTTTTAGAAAAAAGGAATAAGAAGCTGAATTTAAGGATGGCTGGAATTAAAACAACTTCAAAGGTTTGACATCAAACACTTTATTATCATCTACTCTCTAATTGCATCTGGCTAGATTTTTAATCTAGCAGAAATAGAGGGATTCTGAACTTCTCATGGGAACAGTCAGGCCGTAATGAGAGAGAAACACACATGTGAAAGTTAAGTTCTTATATACAAGGAAAGAGTGGGGGCAAGCGGGAGAGATGGCAATATTGTGAGATCATTGAGAAGAATTCCACTACAAAATGTGTGCTTTCCAAGTGCCAAAGCACAAAGGAAACAACTTCTGCTATGAATCAGTTCATAAAAAAAGGAAGTCTTGTCCTAAAAATCTTTCAATCCAATTCTAAGAGACACTACATGAAAAAGGCAAAAGGAAAAACAAAAACTGCTTAGTGAGAAGCAGCAACCCTAGTACACTTCTCCATTTAACACTGTCAAAATAATTTTAATCAGGACAGTAAAACCATGTTGTTTTACAGTACTATTTGAAAGCAGTTAATAAGGTATTTTGGTACGTTAATCTTCTAAGAGTTTGAGGAAACATGGCAAGAGGAACAATAAGTGTATTTGAGAGTTTCAACAAGGAATGAACTTAGATGGTACTTAGAGCTAACTGGAAATAAGGGTTGATATTTTAAAAGCAATTGAGAGTGTATGCCCTGTGGAGAAACAGTTTGTTTGGGAGAAAATATTTCCACACAGAGGGGCTAATAGAAACTGGCTGGAACAAGCCAGAAGAAATATCTTGTAACTGAAGGAGGCACTGAAAGCAAATGCAAGCAAAGCATTAATATTTGTTGCATCCAAGGGACAGATGCAGTAGATAGATTTGAATCGTAACACATGGAAAGAAAGGATAGCGTTGGAGGTGCCATGCATGTATGTCCCAGATATTGCAAGCCAGAGAAGATGAAGGATGATATGCATAACATGGCTAAAATCACCAATAGAAAGCAGTGTTTTCTTAACATCTGAAAGAGGAAATAATGAAAATTAAAATCTGAGTGTAAAGAATAAGAAAACTGGTTGGTTATACTGAATGAAAACATGTTGATTGCATTTGGACTGATGGAGTCAAACATGTAAATGAGTGGGTCTGCCAATAACTCAAGTAAGGACAATAGTTGAACTTGTGCTCTGAGACAGCTCTGCCAGAGACGATATGTAAAAGGAAAAAAGCAGTCAGGAAATCACTCAAATCTGGATGAATGAAGCTTTGTAACTAGTTCTTTTTAGTCGTCATCGTGGCTAGGCTTCGTGAATGAAGATCCAGGGAGGGCTCCATCCACGCTCCTCATCAGCGCCTTTTCCAAGCGCGCTGATAAAAAGAGGATAGCAGATAGCACCCTCGAGCCTGTGCTATGGATTTTTTTAGGTGAGACACAGCATGCGCAGAGCTGGACCCACCCTTTAGTCCTAAGGTTCATCTGCCAGGGCCTAGCAAGCTTGGACGCTGGCAGCGAGGTCCTTAGGACAGAGGTTTTATTAGAGTGTCCTTCTCTTAGATGGAAGGCCTCACAGGGCTAAACGAGCTCCATCTGCCCGGGTTTGGAATCAGAGTTGTCCTTCTCCTAGGATGACTGCCAGAAGGCTAATGAGCTCATCCTACCCATACAAGGATTATAGGAACATGGGCATCACTCCCCACACTTTCCTGTGGGCAATGAGTTTAATGATCCCTCTGCTGTCGGCACAGTTATGGCACCAGGGGCCACAGCAGACCCCAAGTGATTTTCAGACTGTGTCTGTCTTCTTTTCAGATGTTTTAGTGAAAACAAGAGGCAGGAGTCATCTTTGTATCTCCAGACAACAATGATAATGGGCATGTTGGGTGAGCTTGGGAAAAAGAAAAGATGAATTTGGAGTACTCACATGGGTCACAGGGTTTTACTGCAAAGTATCCTCATTGTTCTGTCATTAGCAAAAAGAATAATGATAAGGGAGGGAAAGTCAAGGGCATGAGAGAGATTTGGAGATTAATTAAATGAAGGTCACTGGGGTATGGGTGAAGATAAGATCACAATGTATGCAAGAAAATTCTACATCCAGTGACAAGAGAGAAAAAGGCAGAGTTGTGAAGGGGGAAGGTAAGGCAAGGCAAGCACTAGAGTAAGTCAGATCATTTAAAGTCAGTTTTCTCAGAAACAAAGCAGAAAGAGAGAAGTGGACAAAAGGTGTGATTAGAATGCAAAGTCAGTGAGAAGGAATTATCTAACCTGATTGAAAAAAAGTGAGCTGTAAGATGTGAAACAGAAGACTACATTTTGTAGTAGGTTGGTGGCTTTAATCTGGTAAGTCACCCTTTGTTTTGATTCTCTGGTGGTAGTTTTCAAGATCAAGTAAATATCATTGCTTTGCAGTATTCCTTACATGTCCCGTGGTTGAAAAGATATAACAGTGAATAGAAGAAAATTTTAAAGGACTCACCATTTCAAATTTTTCATATCTTTAAAAAAAAAAAAAAAGAAAGAAGCTTTTTTCCTGTCTCTATTTTATTTAGACTTCCACAGGCTATTTAACACATATTAAATGTAACTTTTTTTAACCTCATGCCCGTATGTCACATCATTACAGAGTTAATGCATATCTTCACCACTTCACTGTATCTCCTGCCCAGCCCAGTAGCAATTCACAGATCACCCTATATTTTTTTTATATTTTTAAAGAAAAAAATGAAACAAGGAAGGGATTACATTCAGTGCAATACTTGGCACATTACACCAATACATTTTCAAGCAGTTAGCAGTAACAACTAAAATATACTGAAAGCAGTTACCCTAAGATAGGCTCAGCCATTCTAGCATCTATGCTTTTCACTTTCTTTCAGTACAAAGAAAGCATTCTCAGCTATGCAAATGCC
This sequence comes from Bucco capensis, assembly GCA_013396975.1. Classification (NCBI taxonomy): domain Eukaryota; kingdom Metazoa; phylum Chordata; class Aves; order Piciformes; family Bucconidae; genus Bucco; species Bucco capensis. Next base: position 147,778 of record VWZO01008645.1, read on the forward strand.
AAAACATAGCCTGGAAAACTGCAAACAAACAAGGTTTCCTAGCTGATTCTGGCAAGATCAAATGTCCCAAGGAGCTATTGTTGGACACAGATGGGCACTGAAATGAAGCTTCATTAATCATTTGTGTATCTCCACTGGACTACAGGCTATGAGAATGAGTGCAGTAGGACACCCAGTGAGTATTAAAATATTAGAGGCTAAATAGATGATGTCATTTGAAAGGAATATGACTGAGAAATACAGTGATGCTCAGAAGACTCCTGTCCCATTTAATCATGTATTACCATTCTCTGGAAAAAAAAACCCAAAGTGTCTATTCTGCTTGTGGAAGGAAAAGCTATTTTGTTTCATTATTTAATTTAGATGGGAGAGTAGAATTATTTTCCTGTAAGCATTGGCAGAGAAAATGAACTTGATATCATAGCTGTTCTTGCCATCTGTAGATACTTTGCACATTGTCATAGAGAGTCACTTTGATAGGAAAACACATAACTGCTGTGCTCTGCATGTTATGTAAAATGCTTTCCTTCTCAGTACAGTGCAGTAATACTCTCACCAGTACTGAAGGAAAGATGTTAATCTAACTTTGATAGAAGTGTTTGCAAGAGCAACAGTTTAGGACATATTTAGACCTTCTCATTTGCATGAGGTAAACTTAGGAGTGGAGTGAGCCAGCCATCTGCTTCTGCACAGAATGGCCTTTAAAAAGTAATCTTCCTATCAAACAGAGCTTAACTCATCCTCAGAAGCTTTTTTGATGGGAAATCAGTTTGTACCACCTGAGGATACTGTCAGAAAAGCACATTGACTGTTTTCTCCCAGGTTCATATGCAGTCGCATGGGCAGCATAATTCTTGGGTGGTTTGTTACATTTTTGCTATCTTTGCATCCTTCCTTTCTACTACAAGCAGTCTAAGGGCAGCTCTGGAAGCAGTAAATTCTTTATTTACTCATTCATCAAAATAGAGGCTCAACACTGGAAATCTTTACTATAGTGCTCTATTTGAAACACTGTCCTCAAGAGTGCTGGGAAATAAGTCTGTGGACTACAGTTACCTTCTTTTCTGAGTTCAGCATGACATGCATTTGACTTTTGGTGGTGTGATTTGGATCTAAACAGCTGTCCATTATCTTGACCCATCTTGTGCCCAGCTTTCAGCTCTGTATGTAGATATAAAATCAGGTTATGTATGTTTTCCTGTTTATCATCAGCTGGTAAACAATGCTGGTAATTTCAGAGGATGTATGTGCATCCATAATTTAAAGACTAAAGGGCTGTATGATCAACTACCAGTTTCAACAAAAATATTTATGCTGGAAACAATAACCTATTTACATTATATTACTACAGTAGCATTATACTGTTTTAATTATTTCCTGAATCACTTTAGTATATTCTAGAACAAGCATTTTGTCTTCCTCTCAAAACAACACTTCAACATGCAAAGCAGCCTTTTCCTAGCTACTTCTGTTTCCTTTGCATTTATTTTTATTCTTACAAATACCACACAAAAGTTAGCAATATTAATACTTCACAGGGAGGAATGCTATCAATGGCTGTGGTATCAAGTCATTCTGCATAGCCCATTGCCTTTTGGATTTATCAAAATATTTACTTATGGGAATGACTTTACTTAGTGCCTTGTGGATCACCAATTACATATTAAAGAACAAGATCATAAAATATTGATAAAATCATTAACTACAGTTTTATCCACTTACCATGGCTAAAAACACACGCTTCTACTGCAATATGAATTTGATTCCCAAGGAAATAAATTATATCAAGAACAAAATTTAATTGCTAGATCATTTTGAAAAATGAAAGAAAAAGAAAAATAGTACCTTTCTCCAGTTTCAATTTTCTGTTCATATATTTACCTCACCAGTATACTCTGGTGATCTGAATTAAATGTCCCAGACCCAGAGTTATGTAGGCGTGATGTATTCCTGAAATAACATGGAGCACAATGGGAGTTACAGCTCCTCAGAACTATCAGTAATTAAGCTCTTTACTAGATTAGAAAGCATTGTCATGAGTTTTTCTCTTGATGTTCTCGAGTGTTATCCCTCTGTTCATCATATCAGACAAACAACTGAGGGAATATTTGCCACAAGGCCAGATATGAAATACTAATTATTTCATTACAAAGTTCATACATTTTTTTCAGAAAGTTACTCCTGTGCTTTTTCTTTCTGAACAAAATGGTTTCTCATTCTTCTCCAATATGTGTGTAACATCACCAAACCAAACTGCATGTTTAAGATAAAAGAGGAAGGCGAAAGCAGGATGCAATTCCTTTTCTCCCCATGCAGCTTTTGCTGGCAGAAGAACACTGTTTGCCATGGGTGCCAAGAGCTGGGCTGTATGCTGGTGTGGAGGCAGATGTTGCCGAGTCTGGGATGGAGATCTGGATAATATCCAAGAGGAACAAAGGATAACACTCTTTTTCTTACACAGAGAAACTGTTACTTCAGAAGACAAGCCAGTGGATCTGGGGTCAGAGTTGTCTGCAGGCTCATTTGATAGTAGTTTTGACATTGTTACGGGACACCACTTTTCCATATGTACAAGAAGTCTTCCCCAAACCTAGCATTTAATTAAAAAACTAAAAAAATTTGATCCTGCTCCCATACCCAGACAAAAGCAATAGTGTTTATTAATTTGACAAAATTTGAAGTAAAATCCAAGGAAAGGCATAGCAAATGTTTAATGTAAAGAAGCATCTTTCCCCTGCCTCAGCAGTGCCAGCTCAGTTGCAGAAGGACCACAAACCCTCTCCCAGCACAGACATCTACAGAGCCCATGAGCAAGCACAGACAGGAATTATTGGTCATCCACACATCTCAAAGGAGTTCCCACACACAGCCTGGTGAAAGCTTACTGGAGTTGTCTATGCAAGCATAATCTTTTATTCCTGTATAATTTATTACTTACTTTGTTTTCTAACCTCATTTTAAATTTGGTTGGAGACTATCAGCATAATTGACAAGCAGATACTTTGTTCCCCTTGTTGTACTGAAGTTGTTTTTCTCAGTTGGTTTTCAGAGCTCCTACTGAGTTGTTAATGAGCTGTCAATTATTTGTGCAAATCAGGAGGTAGGCACTGAAAAGTAGCTGCACTTGAAACATATTCCCTCAAGTCTTGTAGAAATGCAACAATATTCTTAATACTCTTTACTTAATTACTCTTTCTTAATACTCTTTACTTATGAATCTTCATCAGTATCAGTACAAAAGCTACTTTATATAAGATAGGTGACCATTTAAAATGAGCCCACTGTAGTTAAAAAAAGAAGCAGTAAAATACTTTAAGACAAAGACCTAATCAGCTGCTACTTTCATAGGAATATTTTGAAGAGGAAGAATGAAAATGTCATGCTTCTGCTGGGTAGAGCACCTTTCCCTGATCACAGTTCACATCACTACTAATGGTAAGCTGTTTGTTTGCTGAGTTTGGTTTTCATAAATACTCAGCCTTTTTGTTCTTAAAAAATTCTTCCTATTTCAGCCTCTTGTTCTTGACCCCATATGTAAAGTTTCTGATTTCTCAGCTGTTGCTCAGCCATACAAACAGATGCTTCACCCTCAGCACAACTGATAGAAAAAGATTGTTGGTGGCTATAGCAGAAAGAAGGGACAGCCAGGAAACCTGAGAATCTCCTTTAGCAGATGGAAGTGAAACTTGCTTCAGCAGTGTTGGAAACACCATGGACTTCACCTCTCTCTCCCTGCCATGTTAACCTCTGCTACTCATTTCTGCTCTTCAGTTATGTAAATACCAATTGTGTGTGGCTACATTCTGAGAGCCTGGAAACCTCTGATGTGAAAAGCAATAATAATTTTCTAACAATGTTTTTTTGTCTTGATTACCAGTTGCACTTCAAAGACAAAATTCGTAATTTTAATCACAGTAAAACAACTTTTAGATCATCCTCTCTGAGAAAAAAAAAGTAATTCTAAATTTTATTTATGCAAAGGGTTACTCTTAAGAGGATGCAGGAGGACCTTTCACATGCTTGAGTTTAATCATATATATAAGTCATTATAGACTCAGAGACTTGTATTTTTGCTGGGTAGTCCCAACATTTTCCCACTAAGGGAGAACTGCTTCGCTTGGACAATGCTCCTGACTCTTAACTTCTGAGAATCCTGGATTCACACTGAGCAGATGGGTATCCAAAAAGCAGCAGTATCTCCAGTGAAATATTGACACTTTCCTACCGAAATGGGAAATTCCATGAGTTTCACTAGGTGCTTGCTCCACCAGAGAGTACAAACTGAGGGTGGAATATGGAGGTTGAGGTGAAAAATGTTAGAAATCCCTAAGCATTATAAAAATTAAAAATTGGGGGCGGTTTACTCATTCTTTCTCATGGATCAGTACTGACTGAAAAACTCATATTTTTGGTCAAAATTTTGTTAAAATGTCTACAAATTATTGATAAGAATTTGCTGATTTTTTTGATGATGTAAATAAGGACCATTCACAATATAAAGTTAATAGGATGGGGAAGGGATTATTTTTGTCCTGATGGTATAGAAAGTCACAGGGGCTATCCGAGTCTTCCCCACTAAAGTTCAGAAACAGGCAAGAGATTATACAGCAACATTTTACCTACACATCTCTCACAGCTACACGCATGTGTGCTACAGGGTAACGTATAAGCAAGACCCAACACCATCTGTTCAACTGGAGCACAGACCCTCACACCAGATGCCAGTTTGAAATTAAGTCAGCTAGGTAGTGAACAGAAGTTGTTGCCATGAGCTATTTAGGCTTGACATCAGTCTTGTTATAATGCTCTGTTATGAAAGCTCTAGATCTCCTGCTACTAATTTGTATCCTTGCTAAGCAGAGCATAAGCCAATGCTCAGGTAGGAGGATTAGCTGCATACCAATCCTTGTCTTGCAAAGTGCTCCAGGTGGGTGTCAAGGGAGAAGCCTAACAATCTGAACAGCTGCTACACATTTCACCTAAAAATGTCGAAAACCCAAGGAACTGTGGTCTCCAATTCTTTGTTTCCATTACCTTTCACAAACAAGTTCACTCAAGGAGCAGATCAGGGAAGAGATGAAACACAAGAAACAGGCCTGACGATCTGATTTCACTGCTACTGACTTTTAAGTAGAGAGCTGAACTGGTTGGTGATGGCAATAGCTAGAATGGGAGAAAAAGAAACCTCTGTCGAGGATGGCTGACTTGTGACTTAAGAGCAATGATTCAAGCCATTTCAAGGGAGGCCACCCAGAAGATCTAATGTGCCAGACAAACTCATCATCTAAAGGATCTGGCTCGGGGAATGTGGAGACACTTTCTGAGAGTGGCAAAAGTGAGAATCTAGTGCAGAGAGAGGCTAAAGGCAGTTGCAGCTCAGCTCCCAGCCCCCAGAGGGGCAGCACTGTGACCCTAAGCTGTCTTATCATCATAGGCAGGACCAGCACTGAAAGTGGTTACATCCACTCATACAAATAGGAGTGGGAGCACGAGCAACCAGGAGTGCAGTGAACAGGGGTGGGCAAACAGGAGCAGGTGTGTTAGTTTGCATGGCAGTTCATGCAGGCAGGGCATGCAGGGAGGTTTGTTGAACCAAAAATGGTTTCTACATACCACAACAGCCAGGCTGAGACTATAACTCAAACAGAGGGGCCACAGCCCTCCCAAGTTGATTCATGAACCCAAACAGACCTCTCAAGGGTCAAAAGTGCTGTCCAGACCCTCAGCTGTGGGTAACTTCAGATCCTAGAAGGCCTCAAGGCAGATGAGTGTGTCATGGGTGCAAGTGTGCACAGCTGGATAAGGTATGTAAGTAGCTTGCTATGTTGCATGAGGCCCTCACCAGGCAACATAATATCTGAGAATCTGAGCAAGAGATTGATGCATATTATTATGCATTGACATGAGCAACAGCCCCTCCTGGGACCCTTGAAAGGAGAAGGTGACTTAGTCTCCAGCCCTGAGCTGACTGGTCTGATAGATTTACAAGACAAGGAAGACTGGACTCTTGTCCAACCTGCACATGGGAAACCATTGTCCAAAAACACAGAAGGCCATATCCCCATCCAAAATCTGACTGCCATGAAAGAAATCTAACTCAATAACCAAGGACAAGAAAGGATATAAGTAGCAGTAACAGATCTGTGATTACTGGAACAGTGTATTGTTTGCACTGAGTTAATTTACTTAACAGTTATTGATAGTTATTGAGGTTTCCAAATCATGGAGAAATTCTTGATGAGGGAAGGGAAATATTTGAATCATTCTACTGAAAATGGGAGTGGAGAAGGAAGAGGGCAGTAGTACAGTGCAATTCACTTACAGGATGCTTAGCACTGGTCTGAAAAATGAGTAGTAAGCAATTGCACCTACAGAAGAACATTTCACAGAGTAGGAGTGAATAGCTGGACACTGGACTACATTAGTCATAGGCTGTAAACTCAATTTAGTATACATTTGAAGTACCATCGGTTGCAAATACATGAATAGTGAAAATTACTATCCATCACTCAATGATCAATGTTTTTCTTCAAATGAGACACACCATTTTTGAAACACGTGAGAAATTTTGCAGTTGTTACAAAGCCTATTATAACATGTAAAACCTTGCATCCAGAAGTTATACTCTTGTGCAATGTAAATAAGTACAGATATTCCAGAAATCCTTAGACTGAAAAACAATCCTGCTGTAAATATCCTTGATATGAGCTAATTATACATTCCCTGCTACAGTTTGTAAGTCACTATAGAATGGATCATACTTCATAGTAACATAGATGATGTCCCTTGGGATTTATTTTCCATTGAAAAGAGTTTTAATTTATTTATAGCTACTCTTTGTACTGCAAATGACACTGGGAACCCAGATAAGCTGTTTGAAAGAGTTGCTCTGTACTTCTATTAAATTAGCCACTATAGTTAACTGATTAAAATCTTATTGCAAAAATAAAAGGCTTAAACAAGTTTGCTTTATAACAAGGAATTGAAATGCATTCTGTGCTAGGACCTAGTGAGAAAATAATGACTACAGCAAAAATTTATTTTACAGTTTCTGAATGCCTTTTATGCCAAAAGAAATAAAGAAAGCTTTACAATGAGTGAGAGAGCTTTCCAAGAAAGCTTTTTGTGTATTGAAAGATATATGGGCTGCTCCTGAAAATTTTGAGCAGGCAGGCAGTGTAGGGCTGAAGAAGTGAAAAATGGCTTTGTCTGCTCAGTCCTGGAGTTATACGCAACTTCTATGTTGTTCTGACAGCAATACAAGTTTGGAGTCAAATAGTCAGTGGATGTAGAAATATCATGGCTTATTGTAATATTCATTATTGTACAGGCAGGTGTTGCAGTGGAAGGATAAAAAAATTGTACTTTTAAATATATTTTGGAATTTCTTATTACTACATGCATAAGCAGTTTATTTAAAAGTGGTATTTCATACATCAGTTTCCCAGAAGTAACATAGGACTAGTGTGGGCCATGCTGACAAAACATACATGGTGAGGTGTCTTCATCCTACTAGCCCACTCCAACCAGCTTCAGAGCACCCATTACAATAGTGTGGTGGTTACTTTGCCCTACTTTGAGACACTCCTCAACCCTTAAAAAAACTCCTTGCACTCTTGACATGGTTAGGCATCAGTAAAACCAATGAAATTATCTCTTTCAAATCTCTATGTTGGAAGAATCTAATACCCAGAGGCAATTCTCCAGCAAATAAGCTGAAGGGACACCAAGACACTAGTGGCTGGTAGCTGAAAGGAAAGAGGCAGAACTCAGCACAAGCCAAGGATCTGCTCCGAGGAACTGACAGTTTGAGGAACTGACAACACCAAACAGCATACAGGAACTAATTAAGTGCAGTGCATGCTCTGATTTTGTGAGCTACTCTCTCTTATTGCTCTTCTGGAAACTGAGTCAGAGCTAATTAATATCATCTGTGACAAGATAGACCTTCTTAATGAACTTGCTTTTTTCTCCCCTGCGAGTAAAATATGCCCCATCACTCTTGTCAGAAATATTGCTGCAAGTTCTGCATGTTGTTATTACTTCCATCCACAATTCATTTAAGCTACTGACCGAATAGTGTAGGGCTTTGCTTCGTTTGACAATTGATTAAAAAAATAACCACCTCTTTTCTTTAGACCTTTTTTCTGCACATCGTGTTCTAATATTTTCTCATTTTAAACACAAGCAAAAGCATTTCTGTTCAAATGGGTATTTTCTTTCTTTTGAAAGTACTAATATGATTTCAGTCTTTTTTTTTTAAGACATTACTGAATCTTAAGTAAATCTTTGGATTATCAAAACTATTTTTCATTTACTTTCATAATAATCTTTTTTTTAGAACTGAATGAAAATACTTTTTTGTTTAAATAAAAAAGTAGTTCAGATTTTAATTTCATGGTGAAAGTGGTCACAGTACATTTCTACCTGCTAGTTTACTAAATCCTACATGAGTAATGATATATGAAGAGGTCAATATCCACCTACTACTCTATTTTAATATATACAGCTATCTCCCAAATTAAGTTTTGCCTGCCAGCTGATTATGTAATTTAAAGTTTTTGAAGTGTTCACAATTATTTTAAACATACTGTCTTTCACATGTCTCCCATTTCATTTCGGTATCCTTACAAATTACTCCAAGGACAACAAATAAAACAACCAAAAAAAAAACCCAACCAACCAATCAAAATTCTAAATAAAACCCAAAGAAAAATACTTCTTATTCATTATTTAGTAAAGCATGAACAAAAATGAGTTTTGCTATCTACAGCTGAGAATATTCAGTACTAAAGAAACTTCAGATCTTTCTAGAATATGATCTCTCTGGTTTCTTCGCTACATGAAAGACATTATGGATCACATTCATCCCTAAAAGCAAAGCAAATTCACCAGTAGCTGAGTACAGCACAGTGTCCAAGCACCAGTGGCCACAAGGACTTGGCCACCCACTGTGTGATGAGCAGGAGCTCAGGTGAAAACACAGGACAGAGGATAACAATTCAGGCCCCACTGGTCACAAACCTGTGATGGGGGTCAGACAGCATGAAACCACTCAACCTAGGACACACTGTAAACCTTTCCTGGAGGAGGAGCTTACAGATATGGAGGTATTAGCATAAACACAAAGGAGACCACAGAGCTTTCTCTGCTTCCTAAACTCACCACTTGGTACAACTTGCTTTTAGTCCATGCCCTGGCTTTCTGCACACTACCTCTTCCCACAGCAGCTCTCACATAAACTATGAGGTAGGTGGCCATACACGAATTTCAGTTCTTAGGCTGTTATACTGTTACTGTGATAGTACTGTGACAGTTATTATTCCTTTATCATACTATTTTACATATAAATATATATTACCTTATACATACACAATATAATAGTATATATACTTATTATACTCCTTTATTACACTACCAACAGCTCTTTTTTTTTTTTTTCCTTTGTTTTATCAGCTTTTCATTTAATAGCCATTGACTACATAGAAATTCCATGAAATCACAGGTTGTTATCTGGAATAACTAAACAGAGCTCAACTAATTCTCTTCGCCTACAACTTCTTTGCTTGTATTCAGTCCTCTTTACCTGAATTTATTTCAGCATCATAAAGCTACACAAACACTGACGATGGAGGTCAACTTAATTTCAGACTTGCGATTTCTGTACATAGATAACTGGAATGAAAGTGCACAGAGGACTGTACAGCGATCATTTTTTATGTGAACAGAACAAAGCTCTCAGTCACAGAATCACACAGAATGGTTTGGGTTGGAAGGGACCTCTGGAGGTCATCTAGTCCAACCCCCCTGCAGTGGCCAGGGACATCTCCAACTAAACCGTACAGCACCCGGTATTCCCAGGTGGTCTCCCATCCAAGTACTAACCAGGCACAACCCTGCTTGGCTTCCAAGATCAGACAAGATCAGGCCTTCTCAGAGTGGTATGGCTCAAATGAAACAAGGCTTCTAAATGTATGAAGTCAATAGCTAAAATCAACTAGGAGCTAAGTTGCTCTGCTCTATGTATATATCTATCACAAGGCCCACAGGCATCACGGCAAAATAGCTAGTATGAAACTGAAGCAGGTAGAAAAGAAAATAAGATCTGGTTGTTGAGTTACAGCATATTGGACATGTCATGCCAGGTATGAAAAATGTTGTGTTGTTATTATTATTATTCTAATAAAAAAACATTTTGTGTGCCAAACAGAAGTTTGTGAGATATTGAGGTGCTCCCTCCTAATGCACTGTTAATAATTGTCTCAAAATACCAACCGGGAGGATGTTTTTTCACTGAGTGAGAAAAGAAACAGGCTGACAGAGAATCAAAATCCTGAAAGAAATACAAAAAGATGGGGGGTGGGAGGTGTATTAAACTCTTTTATTCAATGGCTCTTGTTCCATAATCTAGAAGTCTTATATGGCTACCCATTCTACCACTCTTCATCTATTCCTGACATGATCATAAAAAGCTGTACATTGAGACTCGTGCACTATACATCTGGAACAATGCTGCTGTAAGTGAAAAGTTGCTCTGAAGCTTTTAGTGGCATTCTTATGTCATAGGGATGCCTTCTGTGAGGTAAAGTTGTGCTTATGCTCAAAGATTCTCCAGCTGTGGAGACCCCCAGGAGATTTTAAAAGCTTTAATTCAACAGTAAAAACACAAAACTAAAGAGATTAAATTCAAAACAAATAATAATTGTCAGATTTCATCCATGGGAAGAGGAAAGACAGAAGAATGTAAACCAGATATTACTAGAGCTTTCATTCTATTGAAACTGCTTGAAAATTAGGAAGAAAAGAATTCAAGAATTGCACTAACTGCATACACCTTCACTCCAGAAAAACAGTTAAAGAGAATGCCCATCAGATCTTTGTTTCAGTCTCAGAAGACTGTCATTGTCCATTTAAGTGGAGAAAAAAATCCTGTCAAATTCTTATCAGGGCCTTCTAGGAGACTTATGGCACAACTGTTGCTATGCTGAAAAACTCTCTTTCCTTTCTTTGTTACCTCAATCTCTTATAATCACTAAAAAAGGCAGTAGCCTATATGATACACTGGACAAGCAACCCCAGTCATCTCACAAAACAAGCAGTATTAGCGACCAGCAACACTCAAACTGATTACAATATTTAGGCAATTGAAGAATTAGTTAGAATTCTGCAGTTACTTCACATGAACACACATTTTGTATAATAACGATCAGTTCTAATAAGCAGCTAATTCAAAAGTCTTTGTCTATCCAGAAGTTGGAAATTGTTGGAAAGTTTACAAAGTTTTCTTTTGAAAACTCATTACACCAGTCACTTAGGAAATACAAGGTCTAAGTCTCCTTCCCCAGATGCTTACATTCCATGCTCACTGAAGCAGCACAATTTCTGCCACAGTACTTAGGATTAGGAGAAATGAGATTTCAAAAGCTTATTAATTGCTAAAAATATGTTTCCAAAAGGAAACAAATGGAATACAATACATAAACATCATTTGAAGTTTGTAAATAATCTGAAATAGTAGTTTTGATTTAGCTGAAATATAATCATACAAAGGTTGATTAATTCTTTTCCTAGTGATCAAACTGCAAGTCTTTGCATCTGTTGGAATTCCCAGCTAATTCCAAACTTAACATGGGACTAAAAACCCTAGCTGTCATTTGGCCCAAAATGGCAGGTTTTCCTTGAAAGACTGTTCAATACTTTTCCCCTTTAAATTCTATTACACACTGAATCTGAAAACTAGATAATGCTGTAAAATGATTAATCAGGTGTAAAATAAACATAAGTACAGCAAAGGCTGTTGTTTTCTTTAATATTTTCATGTTTAAATTGCTACCAGACTTCCAGTTTTATCTGTTGCGGACAGTTGCGTTATCTATAGGTTAGATGCCAGGAGAATTGTTAAACCCAGGGTAATTTGTTGCAAGGATTTACTCAAGATAATTGTGTTAGTGTGTAAGAGAACTGGTTTCCATCTTCAGTTTTTTATGTCTGCACTTTTCTTCATTCTTAATTCAGAACTTCCCTCAGGAGAATATTTCCTTCCTTTTTTAAAAAAAAAAAAATCCCCCTGAAACCTTCCATAAAAAAATCTATCCTTGAATTCAATACTCATTCAGCATCACCCAGTATTTTACTCCAGAATAGTACATACAAAATCACATTTCCCTTATTTATTCATCCACGGCTTCTCCTCCAACGACCTAGTAATTTCCAAACATTTTAAAGCCAGTTTTTATTTAATGGAAGCTGAATGTAATCTGTTCTGATGTGACTCAAAGTGGCTGCAGCTTTAATCAGATTAATCATCTTTATTAAAGTGACTTAATAATCTCTTTATTGATTTAATCCATATCAGGTAGCACCTGAAGTTGGCAGAATTAAAGGTCTTTGAACACTATCTTTTCAATTCCAGGAATAGTAGAGTGATGCAACCTGCAAGTGAATTTCACTTTTTCTCCATAGTTGTATTACATTGGCAACTTACAGTCCTACCTGGAATAATTTGTGTTTCAAACTATTTCTTCTCTCAAAGGGATGAGCAGTTAGACCAATATGGAAAAGCTTTGGACTTTTTCCAAAGTATATTATTTTTGTTTTGTACTATGGAATTCAACTCTTTTTAAGGAAGAAGGCATTAAAAAAAAAAGGAAGAAGAAATTCTGCTCTCAATGTAATTGCACACTTTCATTCTAGAAGTTCAATTGGTCTCCCCTGTTCATGATGCCATATAACTTTGAATCTTCAGTAAGTTTCAGCAGAATACTACTCTTTTTTGTGCCAAAGCAATTACTGAAAACATTAAACAATATTGGTTCCAAGACTGATGTTCAGGAACTCTATTCAATATATTCTGTTTCCTCATTATTAACATGATTTATTCTAAGCAAGGTTTATCACTCCATTTTATGCTTATTTTCTGGAACGTATACAGAAATATAATATACTTCAACAACCTGACCTGAAAAGCACTTGCTTGTGTATGTAGCCTAGAGTTGATTTACTAAATGACAATAAAATGGATGAAACAACTTTACTGTGCTAAAAGTTACTGCCAATATATGACACTGTTAAAATAAAAAAATAATTGCCTGAAGAAACATAAAGAATTGCCTATGTGCAGACTTCAGACTTTTTTATTTATAGCTTGAATAAGAATATGCCTCCTTCAGCATAAAAATGCTAATTACATTAAAGAAGAAACATTCCCTGAAGCACAGAAGCGAACATTACTACTTGTTAGTCAAAAATTAATACTCAGCACTAAGTCATTTTTGTTAACTCACTCTACAGTTGTAAATGGCTGCACAATTAGAAATGAATTATTATCTGAGACTTAAGACAAATGATTGAATTAATTATTAACTTAGTAAAACATTTTGTTATTTCAGTTTGACTGATGGGCTGATGCTCAGAATGAGAAAATACCACTTTTTGCCAGGGTATCTTATTTTTTGCAGTGCTTTTACAAATTCTGCTTAATAAACCACCCACTGCTGTGCTTCCAGTACAGATCTCAGCAAGCAGTGATCACTAAAGCATAAAACCAACAGAACTGTTTTCTTTTCCCCCTCTATAGCTGAAGAAATGTCAGCTCCAGAAAAATATTTCCTTGGTTTTGAGTGCACTGACACTCATTTTTAAAACCTAGAGAGAAGAAACTAAGTCCTCAAACTTTCACACAGAATCACAGAATTGATTGGGCTGGAAAGACCTCCGAGATCATCAAGTCCAACCCTCTGTCAACCCTAATCCATTTACTAGATCATGGCACTCAGTGCCACATCCAATCTTCGTTTAAAAATCTCCAGGGATGGTGAATCCACCACCTCTCCAGGCAGCCCATTCCAATGCCTGATTACTCTNTCACTCTAAAAGCAAGCAACAGGTCAGAGCACAGGTTATACAGCTCTACACAGTGTGCGTACTTCCACTGCCTAAACAACTAATCAGATACAAAGAGCCGTAATTCACATGCAAGAACTAAACAATTTCAGGGTGACTGAGCCTATATTGATTGCAACAACATAACAAGGAACCACTGTAGATTTCACACGTTTGTGCAGTGCTGTCAAGATACTGACCTCAGTGGTAGACACAGCATTGGGAAGGAGGAGGTATAAGATGCTGATAAAGGTACACATTGCCTGAAGTCAACATTCAAGGATGCAATTGTACTACTGTACCAAATGGCAAAAATAAAGTTATAAGCTAGAGTGTGTAGGCTGAGTATCAGAGATATACAAGCAAAAATTCTGTTATAAATATTACAGTGACAACAGGATGAGAGAAATGAGTTTTCTAATTTGAAGGAACCTTATGGACTTCTGACCGTGCTAGAGAACTGAATCTTTTATAACCATATGACTCAGAATTAATATATACATAAATACAGACATATAAATACAAACATACACTCATTAGAGTCACTCCTTGCCACAGCTTCTCTTGAAAGAAACTCAATACCATCTCAGTTCTCATGAGTTCAGATAATTTATGCAATAATTCATGCAGTGGAATTTCCAAAGCAGAGCTATCAATATGTTCAGGAAGCAACCCTTCTCACAGTGCTCCAATACACTTTCTGAGTCTCACCATTACAAATCCCCAGATTTGGCTGGTTTCTCTTTATGGCCAGCTTTGTGAAAGCACAGAAAACTGCACCATGAAGTTGACACCATTGCCTTCAAAACCCTACACAGTCACAGAATCACAGAATGTTAGGGGTTGGAAGGGAGCTCTGGAGATCATCTAGTCCAAACCCCCTGCAAGAGCAGGATAACCCAGAGCAGGTTGCACAGAATAATATAGACATAATGGCTGCATGTGCCTTCTGTAAACTTTTGCTTATGGTACTATTTTATTTTACTGACTTTGTGGTTTCCACTAAGGAGTGTGTTCTCAGCATTGCTTTACTTCAGTAGAATGAAAAAGAAGCATTCTATGGAGAGTATTCTCTGTTCATTTTACAACAAGGAATGAGAGAAACTGGGTGTTGTACTTACTGCTAAATACTCCAGATGCTTCAGCTGTGAGCAGATAGGCCTAAGACCTCACTGCCACTCAGCAGGGAATTCCAGAAGCATCAGAGTTCCCCAGCAGCTGGCGGTTTCAGAGCAAATGGATCAGATCACAGAGTAATTGAACAGTAAGGAAGTAAGAAGACAAAATGGTTTAGATGAGACTATTAACTTCAGGATCACAAATCTTGCTTGTAGATATTGGAAATGCAGTAAAGTAGAATTTCCAAACTTTAAGAAAATCAGTTATGCAAATTCACTTAAAAGAAATCAGTCAAGGGTGTTTCGATGCAAAAATGTCATGCAGTGCCTGAATTACAGATCACAGAGAGCTAGGCTGGAAGTATCACTGGAAGCCTGCAAGGTGAAGTTTCAGAATAAACTGAAGAAAATTGTTCTTTACACAGCCCATGGATAAAGCTTGGAACTACTTGCTCTGGAGTGCTAAAGATCATAAGAGACTGACACCTTCATGGATGAAAAAAAGAATTGCAAACCATTACTAGACTTAAGAAATCACCTTTGGCTTAGGAAATCTCTAAGCAGTAAATTGTTTACTGAAAAAGTATTATAGTAAAGCATCACTATGCTCTGTTCTTGTACCTTTCCTAGATTTAACCCACATAGTACTTTGATCTGAGCCTGTAGAGATTTTGTGTTCTCGGGAAAGCAATACAATCAGATTACAGATTTTATAGATGAAAAATTTCAGCTATTCTAATATTTTCTAGAGGCAAGTGTATTCCAAGGGAATATATGTCAACAGAAATAGAAAATCTTTTCTAAAATTGATATAAAAATTGAAATCAATATAAAAGCCATCTCTGAGATTATTTGCATATCAGCTTGGGATCAGCAGAGTCATTGTACTCCTAAAAAATGCATCAAATAATTCGAGTAATGAAATAAAGTTAGATTGACATTCTGATGAATACTGTTTATACATTTGACTGCAACTGTCAGTTATTAGACTGTATTCTGTTACATTTCACACACACACACAAACACTCCCATATGGTTAATACTTCAACTTTTGGTAGAAAAGTCAGAATTTTGGCTGAGGCTGATTTTTCCATTGTTTACACTGCACACAGATTTTATTACTATAAGCACTTTCTTGTCCTTTCTTCTGAAACTACTTCTCTACTTTCCTGAAAACCTGCAAATAGTTATGTACTTCAACAGGGCAAATTGAAATATTACTATGTAACAAAGTAAAATAAAAAGTAAACAGATGCATTTTAATATTATACAATGCAGTATTCTATGGCTCATTAAACTATATTCATTACTAAGCTGGATCTATAGAAACAATTTTGTGCTTTAACCATGTACCAGATGTCAGATGTTTGTTGTATCAGATGTTTTATTCTTTAGCCACTAGAAATTTATAGTCAAGCTTGCCTTAATAAACCTATGAATGTGATTATGTCTATCAAATTTGCTAGTATATATTAGAACTAAAATCTGAGACCATAGACCTCTATCAAATTTGCTAGTATATATTAGAACTAAAATCTGAGACCATAGTCAGACCTTACATCATTTCATACAGAAGTTTTCTAGAAAAAAAAATTAAAAGTACTGAGAAAAAAATCAATCAAACAATTCTGGCCCCATCAAAGCAACAAACCTTGCCACTTCGAATGAAAAACATTTCATTTGGAAAACATCCAAATGAACTCTTCTGCCAGTTTTTAAATATTCCTCCCTTCCACCTCCCCCCTTTTTTTCTCTGTACATATCAGGGGAAAAAAAAAACCCAGACAGACATTTATATCTGAGTTATAGCAATCAGAAAGGATTTTTGCAACCCACATTACTAAGCAATAGTAACTTCATCCACTGCAGACAGTAAAATTGGTAGTTCCTTAGATTTTGCTGCTGAAAAATATCTGTGTTGATGTAGTTGAGCAGGATCCTTCCCAAGCTGATTCACTAGAAGTTCTGTCTCTGGGACAAAGACCCTGCTGCATGTGTCCACAGCTGTGGGGTACACAACCTGCTCCCTGCCCAAGGTCTCAGTCACACCACTTTGCTTGTGAGAGCAGCACAAAGCAATGTTACCTCCTGCATCATGAAAGAGCAGCAACCTCCACTAGCTCATCTCTTTGGTTTTTAAAAGAAATTAGAAACACTGGCAAGAGACTATCCAGAGGATCTCTGACCTGGAAGTAAAGATTGCTTTATGTTTGCCATTACTCAGATGGAAGTTCCTGTTGCAGTACTAAATGGCCACATGCTGCTAATGAAACCAATAGTCACTTAAGCAGTCTCAGTGATGGACTCAGAGTTGTTTAAGCTATCTATGCAAACAATTGATCACAGAGAGTCTTATTCTGTTATTTACAGCAACCTTAATGATTTTAGGCTTTTTCCAGTCTCCACTGAACAGAGTTGTGAAGTGCTCCCACGTTATCAATTTTGATAAAAACACTGGATCTGGTAACCTAGAAATTAAATGTCTTATTTTAGCTGCCAGATCGAATATTAATTCTATTTTGCACTACAAAAATATGGGCCTTGTGGCTAATGAACCACTTTTAATCCAGCACCCTGAAATCTCCTGGCTTCACACACTGGTAAGGGTAACAGCAGCCTATAGTGATGTTACCCTGAACCCAGATAAGTTTGTTTCAATTCTACTGGAATTTTCTGCTTTCCTAGGAAAAATGTCATGTAGCTTTTGGGGAAGATTTATCAGTGCAATATGAGTTTTGGACCATCCCACTATTTATGTTGTCTTTTTACTGATTTCAAAGGAATGGATATATGCCAAGGAACTAACATCAAATCACAGCTGCAAAATGTCCCAGGGTACCAAACACAACTTGGAATAATATTCTAAAAGTTAAAGAAATAAACTCAGTTGTGTACGAGAAAATTTAACATAAAACCAAACATGTACACACCTATTACTCTGCCTTTATTCTCAATTTAGTGCAACCTTACTTAGGCTTAAATCACTATTTCAGGAAGAAATCATGGGGCTTGATTGTTTTTTTGTTTTTAAGTATATGCAGACAACTTCAACATCTGCACTTCTTACCAGACATTTATGTCTTTTTAATAAACTAATCCCAAAGATTTCATAACTCCCTTCTTGATCATCATGGCAATGCATCCTCCTTAGCTTCCAGCTGCTTTGTCAACATTGATCACTGGAAAATATTATTTCCACCCATACATCTGCAAGAGCAGTTCCCAGAGCAGTTAGTAGAGCTCAGCAAAGGCAGCTACTTGTAGTCCCTGAAGCCAAATGTGTAGGTGTCTAAACCAGATGAAAAAGCCTTACCCTTTCCAGAGTCTGCCTTACCTTCCTGTGCTACCCACAACCCAGCATTAGCAAGCACAACTCTTCATAGAAATTCAACCTTTTTAATACCCAAGTCTCTCTTGGATTATCTGAGCTAAATTATCTCCAAAACTTCACACAACACTGGGATAAACACAGGATGTAAAACATAGACTCTTGTTTGAAAACGTTACCTAATACTATTCCCCAAAATGTAGAAATACATTTCAAAGGTTGGTACAAGAAAGAAGAATAGCTGAATACTAGCCATAAATCTCACCCTAGTGATTCATTCTGTTGTATAAACACTCTCTCCAGACCTTCAGAGATGCTTCTACATTACCTGTTTATCTGACTACTCCTAATTAATTTAATATGGTCACATTTACTGAAATAATGCTATGCTACATTATGTAAGCTGTTTACTTATTAGTGCACATGCATAACCCCTAAAGGAAAAAACACCCAAACCATACAAGCAAATTAGATAAGCTTTCTGAAAGAAATCAGAGGTATACATACATTGCAGATAAAGCATCTGTTCAAGAAAAAATAGGTGAAAAAATAAATGCTATGTACACTTTGTTCTCATCTGAGGGCATTAGAAATACATTGCTAAACATCCATGAAACCCATGAACAGTAAATGGCTGGAAGTAGGGGATCAAGTACCAACTTAAGCTTTTCTTTCTTCTCTTCCATTTACCCAGACCACTTGGTATATACATATAATAAGAGTCATGAATGTTTGATTAGTTCTGATTCACAAAAAAGTACCTATTATATTTCTTTGAAGGCTGATTTTTTATTTAGTGTTTTCACAACAGAACAGCTAACAAGAAATTTGCATTAGCTCAACTTTGGGCTAAACAAGGCTATAACTTATATAACTTGCAGAGCTGAAAAGTGACAATGCTTCCTCCTGGTAATTTTTCACTTTCTTTCTCAGCTTTCTTATATAATGAGAAACAATATTTCATCTTCCTTCCAATATAGGTTACAGGTATATATTTTTCATTTTAAGATACGTTTTAATTGATCTACCTTTAATAAAACAATATTTGCCTTATTTAATTTTGCTTCACAGGTTTGTTTCCCAATTAAAATATTGCAATAATAATAGAAAGATCATAGAAAATTAGAATGCTTTGAGTTGGAAGAGATCTTTAAAGGTCATCTAGTCCAACCACCCCTGCAGTGACCAGGGACATAACTAGATCAGGTTGCTCAGAGCCCCATCCAACCTGACCTGGAGTTGGGGCATCTACCAAATCTCTGGACAACCTGTGCCAGTGGTTCACCACTCTTACTGTAAATTTTTTTTCCCTTAGAAATTAAACAGACTGTTAAATTACACTATTTAATTTGCTTGTCCAGAAGTACTTTGAAATCCTCTCTATATTTCTGAGTTCAAACCACTAATCTCGGTTTAAATGTCATAGAACACTAATTGACATAAAAGTGCAGGTAATATTGCCTTTGTCTAAGGCAGAATTAGGACTTCACTAATAAGATTAAGTGAAGGAATAATATGTCAGAAAGGTACGAATAAATGAAGATAATTTACATTTGAGGAAAATCCATGTCCGGTTGGAAAAATTGAAGAAAAATGTAGAGTCAAACTGAGTAGATAATTGTCAGAATGACTAGAAACAGTTCAGGATTTTTTGACGGGATATAAAAAATATTCCCACATTTTACATATGTAATTAATGCCATATAGGGATACTATGTATACTAATACTAGTTTCTGGACTTCTGACAAAGAAAGGGAAGCAAAAACTAACCCTACACATCCTACTCTATGTTTCATAGATATCATTCCAGTATTTGCAACTGGAATTCTTATTTATGTCTGTAAAGCAACTAGTAAAGCAGGTTAAAAAGCTTTTCATTCCAAGCCTTTATTTTAATTTCTAGCACTGGTGATTAGGTCAAGAAATGCAACACTGGTGAGGTTTCAAGCCCCAGGCAGCCAAAGAGATCACTTTTCTCTGCAGCTAAAATCAGTGAATTAGAAAAATATAATAGATAGGTATATAAATAGTTGGGTGCCATTAGTCTCCCATCAGCAGCTGCTAAACTCACAAAGATCTGCATGGAAATTTGGACATCTGCTGTATTGTAGCATCTCTCTACCACCTGCAGGGGATATAAACCCTGAAGAATGGAACTCAGACAGGTAGAATTACACATTGCATTAGCTGGCAGTGAAAAGCTGATTTAGAAAGTGTTTTTCTGTCAGGGGGTTGAGATTTGTAGTACTAAATAGTGCACAGCCGATGTAATTAGAGTATGGGCAGTCTCAAATTGGTGCAATTTCCTCCTATTTTATGCTTCAGCCCATCTGGGTGAACCTCAAGCCCCTATTTAAGTAAATGTCTGTACATTTAAATCTCTAGTTCAGTTAATCATAAAGATGGCAATTCATTTTTTCATGGACACAAAATTACTCAGTGAGAGAGCAAGCCTTTTTCCCCTATATGATGTGAGATCTTCAGAAATTCAAGCTTTCCATTTTCATACTAATACTTGATACACGTATTTATCATTAGGAGGTGAAAGTTTGTCCCTTTTTTCTAAACATTAAAAACTATCTTTGCCAAAGAAGAATGCAAAATAATCCACAGTAAACCTCTCACAGTTCCCCTGGTGCAGATGCAGAAAAGCAAACAGGGCTGGTAGATCTGTCACTACTGGAAAATCTATGATACCTGAGAGCATGTTGCTATGTGAAATAAGAGCATTCATGCAGGTTAAATCTCTGTAACAAAAGATCTTTAAGTGACCTTGATCCAATCTAATTACTAGGCCTGTAGAATAAAGTTGATAGAAGAAATTAGACTTCTCTGAGACAAAACCATAGCCACCTACTTTGGATGTTGCAGTAGCACACCACTGGTCCCAACAAGGTTAAGATCTGTTCACAACAGCAATGAACAGAAAACTACACTCTAATCTAAAAGATACTGAGATTTCAAAACATATTTCAGAACAAACCCAGGGTCTTTTTCCACTGTAGAGATCCAACCAGCTGGGTCTCTCTCTTCTAAAGAGTCATTTATCTGCCATACACCCACTTGTCAAAGCAGTTTCCTAGGCATTGAGCTACTACAACATGGATGTTAGCATCACTAAGTTCTATTTTAGAAGTTTTATTCAAGATCTGAGAGAACAGAAGTTCTGTTGAAACTATAAGGTTTGTACTGTTGCTTGTATCAAGTAAGATATCTAGAAGTCTTATATCTGAAAGATATGTCCTCATTGCTCTTTTATGCAATGTTCTCGTGCTGTAACTGCTAAAAGGCTAGGATCTTAATCTGTTGTATGACATTAAATTGGCCTCAGTTTTTTCAGTTTTTCTTTTTAAATTCAATTGAACACATCTTAACTAAGAATCTTTGTTGCTTCTCCTAAAGTAGCCTCACTTATTTTTTGATAAATTATTTTAGTTCATACTTTGTAGTATAACAATTTAGATTGTTTCCTGGTTTATTTTATGTGTAACTTCAGGGAAGAGCTAGCAAAACCTAAAGCTAGATGTCTTCGTGGCTGCAAATATCCCTCCTGAATAACACAGGGTGAAAATAAAGCCAGATACTTGCCCTCCACCTTAAAAAGATGGATAGAAATGAGAAATATCACATATTAGTTCATAGGAAGATTACATAAATATATCAGACTACAACCTCTTTCTCAGCTTGCCACAATACAGACAACAAGACTGTTAAAGATTAATGTACCACCAGGAATAGTTTTACTCACTGCTGCATTTCTTCCCCACAAAATTACAACAACAGTGATACATCCTAAAAATAATCTCAAATATCTACTACTCTATATTCATTAACAAATACAATAGTGTCATTCTTTTCCTTTATGCACGTGATCACTACATAGAAGTCCAAAGTATATCAAGTGTCTGATCTTAGCTAACTAAAAAAAAAATTCAAACCCTTCCATTTAATTCAGCATGTTGAATATACAGTCCTAGTAACCCTTTTGCAAGTAAATGATTAGAATGAAAATGATGATGTATGGCACTTTATGAGTTAACATTGGAGAAAACTACCTTTCTAGTAAGTAGCTTCACAGGTTACATCTATAGCTAACATCAAAGCTGCACAAAGCCAGACTGATGGCACTAGGGTAAATGAATTGTTGATGTAATTTCACTGGAATTACCATGGAGAAGTGCTTAAACCTCACTATTTCATAGGCATGTATTTTGTTCTTTTCCCCTCATTTTTCATAGTCAAAATATATTTTTAACTACTTCCTTTTTCAAAATTCTTTACAGAAAAAAGTACTTTTAAAAATAAGAAAGTAGTCCACAGCTAGCTGACAACCATTAACATTTTAAAAGTCAACATCATATTATAGGTGGCATATTTCTATATGCATGGAAGTATCTAAATGCTTTAATATCAGGGTGAATGTGTGAGCAGTTCCAAGCCCTTTTCGGATTAGGGATCTGTAAGGAATTAAAAATGACAACACCACAGCAGTGAAATTAAATGATTTTTTGGCACAAGCCTTTATCATAAGGCATAATGAGGAAATTTATATTCCAAGAGCACTTCTTATAAGAATTCACAGTGTGGCCTTAACAGAGATTGAATACTTTACAAAGGAAATAATAGAGCAACCTCAGAAATGCAAGTGTAGTGAATTGCCATTATATGGTTCTTGTTCCAGGGTTCCGGAAGAAATGAACTGTGGAACAATAAAGTTCCTCAAGAGTAATATAATGAAAAAAGTAGCAGCACTTCTTGAGTTTAGAGTTTGTTTTACCTGAGTCTTCCACTGGAGCTAAAAGAGAGATCTCAAAATACAGAGCCAGAGGGATAAGCTTAGTCTAAAGAAGCTACTTAAGAGACTAATCAAGCATAAAACAATAATTATATTCTAATTGGTTCAAAATAGAGAAACTTGTGCAAGAAATAATAATGTCTTTGCAACTAGTAAGGTGTATTTGAGTAAAGCTAAGAAAAATAGAGATGTGACCAAACAGCTCAATACAAAACCTGTCTTAGTAGCCTGCACCTTATCATCCAACCTGTGTACTGGCAAAAGTACGTGCAGAACCACCATGAAATCCACTACAAGTTTGTTGGTGGGGGTTGGAGGTTGGTTTTTTTTTTTTGTTTGGAGGTTCATGTGTTTGCTTCTGGTTTGATTTGCTTGGTTTTTTCCCAGAAAATGACAGATAACTCCGATTTCAAGTAATAAGCTAAACAATGAAAAGAGCAAATGAAAATTCTGTATTGTTAATTTGCATATTCAAATCCTTTTAAAATCCATTTCAATTACCCCTCACTCAATCAGGTGCAAATTTATCTTGCTTTCTACAGCAAGCATTTACCTTGGCAGAACCAAAATGTGTGGTCAGACAACAAACCTGCCACTGAAATGTGCTGCAGGAAGACTATGGTGACCTAGTCTAGTGATTGGCATCCCTGCTCAGTGTGGGGAGGTTGGAACTAGATGATCTTTAGGGTCCCTTCCAACCTGCCCATTCTATGATGATTCTATGATGATTCTATGACTATCCAAGCTCAGTGTATCAATGCATCAACATCAACTGATGGGTATTCCTGTAGGTAATGGACACCTCCTCCAGACCTCTTACTGCATCCTTTTATCATTTTTCACTAATTCTTAAAGTGCAAAGCTTTAACTCACCCTTGCTATGCATCTGCAGAACTTCTAAGTCCGTGACAATAGCCCATGTCCTTCAGAGAGAATCAGAGCTATTCACAGCTCCTGCAGCTCCCACTGCATACTTCTGCTTTTTTTTCCTTCTTATGCTGCTGCTGTACTACATGACTTCATAATCCTTGTGTGCCCCAGGATCAACTTAGGAGAAATCTCAGAGAAGTCTCTTCCTTAAATATTTATTCTGCTATATTAAACTGTGAGAAGGGTGGGGATGGGGGGAAAGGACTTTGCAGCCAAAAAATTAATGAGGAATCGATTGATTGTAGTCTTCCAAAAGAAGTGCAAAACAGGTAATTCACCCTTTGCTTTCAATGGGAATTTTAATTAACTTATGAAGCTGGTCAGATATGTCTGTGATGCTGATGGGACCACTCTTGCAGTTCTAGACTCTGACTAGTTTAAAACGCATCTGACAGAATGATCAGGCTTCAGGCCTCCCCTGAGGTCTTTATTATCCCCTGGAGGATGGATAAATGAGTTATTACAATTCTTTCCCCAAAAATGCAAAGATTATGCTTTGATCTTGACAGTGGAATAGAATTTTTTTAAATTCATTTGGAAGTTGCTGGATATAGAGAAAGAAAAAAAAAAAAGGCATTCTAAAATATTTTCTTACTGTATTTCCAGGACTGATAGAATTAACCTAAGGGAGACAGGTTTGCTACTGCTTGTTTTCATTGAAGTTCCATGAAAATAAATGGTCTTGTGAATACCTGATGAAAGATAGGAAAAGGAAATACTATAAAAAAAGTACATGAAAACGTTGAAGTGAGGAGAAAGTGAAAAAAATCCATAAAAATATATAAAATACATTACAGCAGTTATAAAAGGCTACATCATGATTCAGACTGCATAAAGCATAAGTATTTAAATCAATGAAGAGGTCTTAAACACTGTTAATAAAAGTCTTTGTACTTGCACAGATTCAGTTACAAAAATGTTTGCAATGAAAGATGATTTAACTGCTTGAGAGCAATTTTGAAGTGCTTTTAATAATGCTTTTTGGAAGCTTCACATAGCAGTAGATCTGTAGTGGAAAACCATCTCTTCTAATTTGGACCTACATGGGTTTAATATTCTTTTAACTATTTTTTGTCTGAGCATAACTCATATTAACCTGAAAGTCATAAGCCTATTTTACTACACTGCTAGACACTGAATAGAAGTGAAAGTTATTACTTCCAAATGTCTAGATTGTTTAGTGCATGTAGCCACTAAAGCTTATATTGATTTATACAATTTACAGATATAAATAATACCTGGAATACTGTCTAGAATTCCAATTACTTTACTGGCTGAACTGTCCATAGAAGGCAAATCAGGAAAGAAAAATATTCTTGAAGGACAAATGAGATTGGCTGGGGAAAAATTACAATCCACTCCATACAAAGATCAGAGCAGATACAGAGTGAGATGAAAAATAAAAATAATCTACATAATTTGAATGAAAAGAGAAGCTTGGGTGTAAATATAGAGTATCTATATTTTTAGAGTATAACCCATTTCTATGAAAAATCATTGCCTGAGGAAGCCTGGGAAGCAAGTCTGTATGTGGGTATACTCTCACCAGGCACCAGCTGAAGTCTCTGAATGAGCCTGAGGAGATTAAGGCTAGACAAAACTACCACTTTTCACCAAAAACAACTTTCTTTACACTTCCCCTTTGGGCATAATATATTCCTCAAAGAACTGCTGAACATAAAGCATTTCAACAACTTTAAAAGTGAAAGAAGACAGGACCAAGCTTTAAGGACATAGATATTTGAAATTCAGTGACAGTGATAGGTTTGATTTCCTGATCATCCATCCCTATCTCTCAGATGGATGTTTCATGACACTTCTGAATTCACTACAACACAAAAGTCAGAATGATAGATATATTTCTGGAGAACAGAAGGCAACATTAATCTTGAAATTTTATAGAAAATAGTAAAGCAAGATTTGTGAATCATTAGGAAAGCTTTTTTAGCTGACGAAATACCATCCTTCTACAAGGTAAACTTACACGACATGAAATATAGGAATTTGTTCTACAAATGCTATAAGAAAATCCACTTTTGATTTTGCAGAAGTCTGCTAGTGCTTTTCCTGATCTGTCTTCTGCTATCCAATCCTCCTTTTTTTAATACATTTTCGAAACATCCACATATTAAAAAATATGATTTGTGTTACTACAATAAACATACACATCCACAACCTTATTTGTTAGTTTAAGCATTTTTCTTTCCAATTTTTAAATCAGATTTTCAAGTCTGATATTATTTCTGCATCTCTCCTGTTGTCTTTGGTCCATGTCTTTCTTGAGGTGCAGTACAGCTGAAAGCCTCATCAACACTTAGTCGAAAGAATTACCTTTACTCACATCACAGCTATCACTCCTGTTTATAACACATATCCAAGAAGAATGTGTGGTTGATTTTCCATGACACTAACATGCATCCACAATTTACCATTTCCAAATTACTGTTCCCTGTCCCAAGATAACTTATAGAGATAAGTGAAATGAAAAATTAAAAAGTAATGGTGGGCAAGAAAGACCCAGGTGAAATATTGCATTTCTTTTTAATAAATGTAAGATCCATTGCAGACTTATTTATGCATTATGAGTGTCCAGAGAAATAAAAAGCTTTTACTCTGCAAATTAAGACAGAATAAGTGGAGTTAAGGCAAGTTGGTGTACTTAACTGCTAAGGGCTTCCTAGCCCCCAAACTTTTTGGCAATCCAAACCTCTCACCTTTTATCAAGGGCTAAGACTTTCAAAGTAGTTGAGGATTAAGTGAAGATTAGTAGATTTTTACATGCTATTGTTCAACTCTAGTCCTGAGGAAGTCACATGTGCCAGAAACTCATACATTCCAAGAGGGAAAAGTCATGGAAAAAATTACTTGGCTTCAACCTCTAATGAGTAGTGCTGCACACAGACATAACTCTACAATCTCAATGAGGACACCAGTAATTTACATAAATGCCAAATATCCCTCTTTTGTAGAAATAAAAGATCTATACATGCTTTGAAATCATCCTTGCATCTTGTCTGTTTCTAACCCACTACCTTGCAAAGATGAAATAAGATTCTTACAGAACAAACAATGCAGAAGGGAAGCCAAATTTCTCTTTCATTATTATGGACTATGAAAGGCTTAGTGCAGCCTCCTAAATATTTAATAAAGTGTCCTATTTTCTTTCAGCCACAATGAAAATACCTAGGACTTTCTTTTGTTTCATCCCACTTTCTTTGACACTTCATGAAGATGAATGAATGCTATTGTTTATATAACTTATCTCTAAGGAAGCATGACCTTCAAAGGCAGTTATGAAATGGAGGTTAGGAACTCTTCCATCTTCATTAATTTTATATTAAACTTAATCTATTTTGTGTTTGGTTGGTGG
The DNA here is from genome assembly GCA_013396975.1 of Bucco capensis. Classification (NCBI taxonomy): domain Eukaryota; kingdom Metazoa; phylum Chordata; class Aves; order Piciformes; family Bucconidae; genus Bucco; species Bucco capensis. Next base: position 175,201 of record VWZO01008645.1, read on the forward strand.
TGGGGGGTTTTTTTTGTTGTGTTTTTTTTTTTTGTTTTAATTGTAGTTAACTATCTCAATATAGCTATTAGGGGGTTTTATTTCCATTACCTTTTAACATGGAATTGGTTTTTTTATATAAGCAAATAAACAGAGATCATTCTTCATTGCTCAGAGCACACAGAGACATTTCACATTTCCTGAGTGAGGGCACAGCTGGTGTATCATTCACTAGCCATCACAGACAGCAATGTTGTAGTAAATTGGCAATAAATTATTCACCAAGCACTGTGTAAAAAAATGTTCAGATATCTTTCTGGAAAATGCTATAACTAATACCTAAGGAAGCAGGCATATGAAGTCAAACCTGCTGAATATATCTCTGTGTACATATCCAACAGATCTACCCAGAATGCAATCATATTTCAACAAGCAAACCCCTGAAGCATCTTAAAAATGAAAGCAAGTGTTTCAGACACTCGGGTTTGGTTTTGCTTTTGTAGGGAAGTTGTTACAAATATATACACAGAGGTACATTAATAACATGAACAGCTGCCTAATAGCAAAACTAGTCTCTTAAATTAGTATTCTTCACCACAGTTGCAATTTACAAACTCTATTGAAAGTGTTCAAAGTGAGATCCTGAGATTTTATATAAAATTAAACATGACTCCACTCCTTTTGCTACTGCAGTCCTAAAGCTCTGTGAAATACTTTTTTCCTTGCTTCTGGAGAAGACTGAGGGGGTGGTGAGGGTCTTATCAATACTTAAAAATACTTAAAGGATGGGTATCAGGAGAGTGGGACCAGTCTTTTTCCTGTGGTACCTAGTGACACGACTACAGGCAATGGGAAAAAAACTAGCACACAGGAAGTTTCATCTTAATAGGAGGAGAAACTTTTTCCTTTGAGGGCGGTGGAGCGCTGGCCCAGGCTGCCCAGAGAGGTGCTGGAGTCTCTATTTCTGGCGATATTCAAAACCCAAGTAGGTACTATCCTGTGCAACCTGCTCTAGGGTGTCCTGCTCTTGCACGGTGAGTGGACAAGATGATCTCCAGAGGTTCCTTCCAACCCCTAACCTTCTGTGATCAGAAAATAATATCTTTCAGCCACATATCAATATCATAGGCCAGTTTTCAAAATCTATCACAACACGTTACTGATCTCACAGAAGTAGGCAACTGCTAAAATAGCTTTGAAGTATTTTTAAAACCTACAGGTATGTCTTGCCAGCAATTGCTACAGCAATAACCGCAAAATTAGGATAATGCATAATATCACATAAATAATATTGTGTTTCCAAGCATAACCTTAACAGAGACTACTTACAACAGGCTATTTTAAGTTCACTACACATAACTTTCTTCCTCTATCAATCCTTCATTTCACAGAGCATAAAGTCAACAGGAGAGGTGTCACACTGTCTTCCATTCCTTTCATCCTCCTTTCATAAACAGGAGATACCAGGGCTTCTCTCAGCCCATATTGCACATAGAACAAGAAGAGATGCAGGAAGGCAACTTTGTGCAGCCAGTTTCATCTAAAGCAGAATGTCTATTCAGACTACTTTCTTTTACCATGAAAGATGAGGGCTCCTTTTCTGAGAAACTAGTATTGAAATGCCTTGTAGACGCAGTAATTTATGGCAGGAAAAAAACAAGGCAAAGTTATGATTAGGCATTTTGGAATTTCCATTTTCTCTTTGAGATACATTCCCTTTTTCATCCAGTGTGAAAGACAGAAAACAGAGCTCATTGCCACAGTGCACAGCTAACTCTAGTTGAGATCATCCCAACTACTTTGCTCCTGCTTTGAAAGGGCAGAGACAATATAGCTAATTAGCACAAGTGAGATTCATTGCTACAACCAAAGAAGCAACATACCCTACTCATAAATCCACAGGTAATCTTACATTGTTATAGCTGCAGTGCCTGTGCTTCCTTATTATCATTTATAAAAGTAGTTTTTATTACAGTCTATTCTGGGTGAAGGTCGAGTAAGAGAGACAGGATCAAAAACTTAAGTCTTTTAAATGGAGGCAGCACATAATGCAAATTCCTTTAATGCAAGTTCTCCTGCCTGCAGTGTAATCCTTGACCTAGAAAACCCCTGCAACTTTAGCTTCCCAGGTTTTGAAATAACTCTCTTTATATGCAAGAATTTACACAAGATCTTTCTGACCTCAACTACACAAACACTTGCTCCAATAAATGGAGATAGTTCTCTCCTGTGGAGCACTTTACCCTAGGGCTTGCACAGTGATCAACAGACTTATTTTAATAAAGAATTGAAGAATAATTTGACAGGATATGAAAGACAAGGCCTTTATCCATTGCATCTCTATTATTCACCTTTCTAATTTACAGATTGCAGTGGTAGAAAAGGTAATTTTATGCAAACACAAAGAGATGTGTTAAATTGTCTGAAAAAAAAATAAAAAGCATTCTGGAGAGAAAGGAGAATAAGGGGCTGCTTGTCTTCTGAAATGGTATCTGCTTATGAATAGCCACAGAGGAACATTACAGGAATCAATAAAACTAGTAAATTTAACTGAAAAAGTAGGGGCAGACAGAATCATAATTATTACCACAGATGTGTTGCTAATATATGAAAAACAGTAAAAAAAAACAAACAAAACCCAAAATGTTTATTGATTTATATGAATTTCTGGCAGCTGTAGCATTTGAAGCATGAAATACATTAGCATTGTATCCTAATATCTTTGATAATTGTTCAGAGTTGATGTTTGTCTTTTGAAAAAGGCATGTTATTTATTTATAAAGAAGTCACTGTCTGTAAAAATTAAACATGTAGAAATAAATTGATCTCTATCTTTTTCCACAAAAATGACATTTTTTGAAGGACAAAAGAAGAAATAACTTACACTACTATAATTGATACAGGTCTAATTTAATGTGCATTGTTCAAATACCTTTGCCCTTTACAGGCTATTAACTTTAATAAGCTCCTGGGTGAATTTATTGCATCATTACACAGTGACTATAGGAATAGTTCTGGTAGAAAAATCTACAGTGAAATATCAGCTCTGCTTAAAGCAAGACTTTTGAAATACAATGCCTGCATTCTAAGAGTCATTAAAAGAGTTTTTTCAGATCACATCAGGAAAGGTCTTCATACTCGTATGTACCCCAAATGTTCTCAAATACCACAGCTTTAAGAGTATACTTATTCAAAGAGAAAGATGGGGGGGTTGGAACCAGATGATCTTTAAGGTCCCTTCCAACCTGGGCCATTCTATGATTCTGTGTGGGATATCTATAACTGATACTGAAGAAAGTAAACCAAATTATTTTATTCTTTCTCAATAATTTGTTGTTTCTTCCTGATGGTAGAAAAGATATTGGACGCAAAGTGCTTGAGAGAAGCCGCCGTGGCTAGGCTTCGCGAACGAAGATCCAGGGAGGGCTCCATCCACACTCCTCATCAGCGCCTTTTCCAAGCGCGCTGATAAAAAGAGGATAGCAGATAGCACCCTTGAGCCTGCGCTATGAATTTTTTTTTTTAGGTGAGACACAGCATGCGCAGAGCTGGACCCACCCTTTAGTCCTAAGGTTCATCTGCCAGGGCCTAGCAAGCTTGGACACTGGCAGCGAGGTCCTTAGGACAGAGGTTTAACCTCTTAGCTGGAAGGCCTTCCAGGGCTAAACGAGCTCCATCTGCCCGGGTTTGGAATCAGAGTTGTCCTTCTCCTAGGATGACTGCCAGAAGGCTAATGAGCTCATCCTACCCATCCAAGGATTATAGGAACATGGGTATCACTCCCCACACTTTCCCGTGGGCAATGAGTTTAATGCTCCCTCTGCTGTCGGCACAGTTATCGCACCAGGGGTCACAGCAGACCCCAAGTGATTTTCAGACTGTGCCTCGCCTGAGAGAAGCAGTGTTACAGGGATTTAAGTATTCAGAGATGAACTGACTGTTCTTTAAAAAAAAAGCAAAACAGTTGTCTAATGTCCCAAAAGAAGGAAAAAGAACTCTAAGGAAAGCACAACAGAGCCAGATAAACAACAACAGTGGGTACTGCAGTCATTATACTCGAAGCAACAAAGATGTCTGTAACAAACAGCAGTAACTACACTTCCTGAAACTCCGTGGGGTTAACTGCAGGGGCATTGCTTTCCAATCAGCACATGTTGGCATTTGACCACTTACAAACACCTGTCTGCCCTTGTGTTATTACTAATATTTGTATTCACACTGTAGTTAATCCAGGCTTTCCCACAGACATTGCTCCTAACCTCTTCCCTACCAAAACACAGAACTATTTGACCTGAAATCCGCAATGCTTTAACTCAACTGCATGACTCGGGTAACACCTGCAGTTTGGATTGCTAGCCTGCAAGAAATTAAAACACTTGTAGACCCTCATTGTCTGCCCATAGTTCTTCTATCATTGCTAGGAGGATGGTAGGCTTCTTCCACAATTTATGGTGAGAAAATCTGTGAGGCTCAGCTTTTTTTAATAAAAAAACAAAACAAAACCAAAAGCCTATGCAAGCCATTTGTATAAATCCCAGCCAGGCAGAAAAAGGCAAAACTGTTTAAAGGATTAGTATTTCATAGTCCCATATTTCCCTTTTCTAATGTGCACAATAAAAAATGCCAAAAATTATTAAAAGAAAATCAAAAAGTTTATGACATTTTAAACCAGAACGACCAGTTAAGGAACTTATAATTTAGAAAGCCAGCCCTCCCCAGGCATTGACACCACTACTTCAATGTCAGCAGTAGACTCTTTATACACAAACACCCAAAGGTAAACATTTTAATTCGCTTTTAATCAGAAGAGATTTTTGGTGTTTCAGGATGTTAAAATATAGCACCTTGTATAAGAATTTTTTTTGTGTTGTTTTGTGATGGGATGTTTTTTTAAATGTAGGATTAAAAATAATAATAGTAATTTCCAAGAAGGATTTGGTTTATTTCATTTTCTCTGATTTTACATCTCTGTAATGCCATAAGGCATGGATACAATCTACAAATTGTACTTTAAGCGTGGAATAACTTTGACAGTTTACTGTCTTTGGTATTTACATTAGTGTAACTAAAAGCTAAGTATATCTGCTAATTCTTAATGACCTATCAGGCTTATTCTAAATCAGAATAAAACTACAGAATAAACCAAAATGAAGTGGAGAATTCTCCTGTCTCTGTCAGCACATAACAAGCAGATACTCCATAAAATACACTTATCAACATTACAGCTGGTCATTAGAGTGACCAGCTATAAAATGTTGTCAGTGCAGAATGTTTATATACTGTAGCACAGTAAAATTGTCCCCCTGTTAACTCTAAATCAGCTTCAGAACAGGTATTGGTGCTTCTTCATCTATAGCCTAGCTCAAAGGGAAATGTCACCTGTGATGTCTGGAAGAGTATTTTTGCTATGAAGAACGTCACAGTTGAATTGTGACTTCCCGTAAAGGTAAAAATTGCTGGATTTGATATAAATAAATCTTAGAGACAGTTCATGGTATCATTGACCTTTTGTTTTTTATAAGATGATTAAATTTTAAGTGAATAACTCAAGATTTGTAAACTTCAGTTTGATTAATATAGTACATCCTCTACATACTGCAGCCATATTAATTAATGCTGTTATCTTATCAGATCTCATAAACAATATAGCTATTTTAAGCCATAGATTCTCAAGTATATTTCTAGTATTGAATGACAAAGCAAGCTTCCTGTTCTATAATGGTCACACAAAGTTCACTAACAGAGAATGTATTGTTCTGTGTTAATAGTATAAATGGCCAGGCATCTTTGATTTAAAGTAAAAATTAGTATATTGGAATTTGTATTTTCCTTTTGGATGAAGCTTGCCATTGACAATATATTCATTTATTTCTATGTCCTAAAATGCAGCTCTGAATATTTTAAATATTCAGTGCCCCCTAGGCCCAGCTCAGTTAAGAGAATATATGAACCACTTTCCTTAGCAAAGTTCAGGTAGTAGTGTTCATTTATACCTTCACTGGTTTCCTCTCAGAGCTACCTTTGGGGACAACAAAGAAAGAATTACACAGCATTTGGTACAGCAAGGTGCAGCCAAGAAGTCCTACCACATCACTGAACGTAGAGCTGACACCAACAACTTTTGCACAGTGAAAATGAAATGGTTTTTGTACAGCGAAATGAAAGTTAGTTCTTTTTGAAACGCTATTGCTGCAAATTTTATCACATGCAGTAGAACAGAGAATAAACCATTGTTGTTGTTATTGAATAGCTTCTTGCTTCAGGGAAGGTACTTGAAATTCTTAGTTTTCAAGCGTTACTTAAATTGGTAACAAAAAGAGGTTTTAATTGTACCCACACTGGAACACAAGATTTTAGAAACTCTAAATGTAAGACTGTGTAGCTGGAGGTATGCATTATTTAACCACTACAACAGCTCTCATTAAAACACAATTTTTCAGCTTTCTCAAAACACATCTGCTTCTCATGGTATCTGGTTTTGTAACTATAATGAAGCAAATTTCTCTAGTGATACTCCTTTAGTTGCAAAAAACAACAGGTGTGTAGGATTTCTTCATAGCTTTAACAATCCAAACTTTATTGCAATGAAAATAATTAGATTTTTTTTTGCTATTTCAAATGCATTACTTTAAAAGTCATGCCACAACTTGATTATCATAATGCTACCATTTGAAACAAGCATGTTTTTACAAAGGTTTAAGAAAAAAAGACTTCTTTCTTTAAGACATTCAGTAAAATCAAAACATGACAAGTCACAAGTATAGTCTGACAACTGTACATATATCAAGGGTGCATAGGATATAGGTGTCAAGGTACTGAAAGATTTGCAACAGTTTTAACATAGTTGATGGCAAAACTATTTAAAAATGATTTCATAGTTGACAATTGGCATTATAAGTGATTATTATACGTTTTTGTACCAATTCTTTACATTAGCAAGTTTGCCAGCTTACTAAACATTTTATTTTATAGATCAGGTATTACTTTTCCAATGCTGATTAACAACTACTATAAAAGCTGTAGAATTTGGAATATCTTGGGAGAACACAGCTGAAAGAAAGTTTGCCCAAAACTATAGTTTGCTGAAGAGTTAAACCACTGGATCTCCTACTTCAAAAACAATTCTTTTAAAATTAGAGTTGACCAATTAGTACTGAGTCATTTCTGCTGGGACAACATAATACAGGTATTTCCTTTATCTCACAAGCTTAGAACACAAAATGAGACCTTTGCATATTTAGAAGAAATTTCATTACTTACATGAAATATTGCATCCTATTAATGTCATTAGGCAGGGTTTTATAATTTTTTCTTTTTGAAAAATAAAAACCACCCACTAAGTGCTTAGGTATTCCTACAGAACAAAGCACAAGATTCGTTGGGCGATACTTCCATGTAGCTTTTGGTGATTTCATCCCTTCTTATAAACACCTCTATGCAAGTGCTGGAGAAGAGCTTACTAACCTCTCAGTAGAGATTTCAATGTCCTTTCTATGACCCTTGCAAAGATTATTCCCTTCACTCCTGACAAATATACAGCAGCAGCAGTTTCTCCATTCTATTTTGTATTGTGCTACATTTTCCTCTTGTTAACTTTGCTAAACACAAAACCAAAAATCCTGTTTAAAAGGAGAACAAAACCTATGACAGATTCAGTGGAAAAAAAAAAAACTGCAGTTCCCCCTTTCCTCCTAGGAGCCTTTCACTAAAATTATTTTTTTAATTGTACCTCTTTTGCAACTGTCAACTTCTTTTTGTCATGGTGGGAAACCAGATGTCCAATATCTCTGAAAGTTTCTCAGATTACTGTCAAAGTAATAAAGCACCCAAGAAATTTTGGCAAGAAATTCTCTCTTGGCTCTTTGGAGATGTTCAGGCTCTTGCTAAGTATCTCAGCTTTCTTTTTCTCCCAGACCACATAAGCTGGTATTGTAGGAAGGATAGAATAAGGCAACACACATGTAAGAAATATTTACTTGGATTTAGCCACTTGCAATCCAGATCAGAAATACTTCAAAACACTCACACAATGGAAAAAATATCCTGTCATTTAACATTCTACCTCTACAGCCTAAGTGAATTGATCCTGACTGTGGAAAAGGATAGAGTATGGAGACATACAGGATAGGAAACAGGATAGCAAAAGCATCCACATGATTATTGTCATATTCCAGTGCCCCTGGACTTAATCTTCCATGACCACAAACCAGCAAACAGACAGAGTCACGTCTACATTGGATAGAAATTTCCTGTCAATATCTTTTAGGAAGAAACTTGAGTTCTGATGAGAGCAAAATATATGAAAGTGTTTGATAAAAGAACTTGAAATATAAAGCTGATTGCAATTTTTCAAATGAAAATAGTTTAAGCACACTTCCATTTCTTTCTCTCCTTTTTTCAAACAGCATTTGAAACTGACTGCACATCTTTTAATCCTTCCAAATTGAGCTCCATCAGTTTCTTCATGCCTGCTTTTGAACAGTAAATAGGCTTCTGCCTGGGCTGTAGAAGTAGATGAGGAGGGCACAGTAGAAGTCAATGCTTCCAGCACTTAATTGCCTTGAAATATGCTCTACTCTCTGAATGCTCTGCACCCAGGCAGATAAGAAACTGGCAGAAGCAACAGTTATATTATTTCCCTCTAGTATGCTTTCTATTTCCATCCTGTGCCTCATTTCCAAGTAACACATTAATTCTATTTATTTTCTTTTTAATTTTATAGCCAAATCTGCTATTTGGATTTAAATATTCAACCTTCCTAAGGTATCTTTGGCAATATCAGATATAACATATAGCAATACTAACCTTTAAGACTCCATACTTATCTCCTCATTAAGTGTATCAATAGATACAAACCTACAACAAAAAGAAACTGCTATCTGCACGATGCTGGCTAAAGAGACAAAGGTGTACATTTTCATAACTATTTGACTCACTGAGGCTAACTCCATCTAGTCATAGAATCATAGAATCATAGAACAGTTACAGCTGGAAGAGACCTTGAAGATCTCTGGGCTCTGGAATAGGCTGCCCGGGGAGATGGTGGAGTCGCCATCCCTGGAGGTGNAGTGGACCAAGGAATGCTGCTCCACAAAGAAGAGACTGTCCTCTTCTCGCCTCTGCTATCAGTAACAAGCATCTGTGCCTTCAGCAATACCACTAGCCAGTGCTGTGAAGAGTAAAGTGTTCAGACACTTCCTTGCCTGTGATGGTCTTCCAAGTACTCCGGAGGGAGAGGACAGTACATGACCCATGTCCAAGCTTCACACAGAGGCTGCAAAACTAAGACTGCACAAGTTTATATGAAGGCTCCCATGAGATTTAATGAACCACTCTTTTCTCATTCAAACAAATACATTAAAGTTTAGGATTGTATTTGGGTTTGGTTTTGTTTTCCATTTACAGGAAACCTGAATAGATGGTAAGTTACGTTTGTACAAATTTGTTATCAGCTGTCAAAAAGTATTGTTTGTGTATGTTGGGTTTGGGTTTGGTGTGTTTTTTAAAAAAAAAGCTTAAACTGATATTAAAGACAAAAACAGGATAAAAATGGATATGCAGCCTTTCACATTCAAGTGAAGAAAATTTTCTACAGCAAGTATTGAGATCAATTAAAACCCTTCACTTCAGATATAGATAAGAAGACTCACAAGCATAAAGTAATTTAATTTCCTGTATCAAACCAAATGCTGTTTTCTGTCATTAAAGAAGGACTCTTCTCTAACAGGACTGCATGCTAATAATTCATCATTGTTATACATTCAAACAGGTGGAACTCAATGAAAACTTACAATAAAAACAGCATTAACTTACATACAGCACTTTAAAGGAATAATATTTTCTTCAATAGGTGGCTTCTGTCATTACACAATTTCCTAATTGTTACATTAGCGAAATAAACTAGTCCTTAAATTGAGTGAAAAGCATGCAGAAGTACCTAATACAGTTGTAAATAAAACTAAAGTCTGCCCCTTCTAGAAATAATTACAAAACAAGTTTATGATAGCAATTAATGCATACTAATATTTACCCCTGTATTTTAATTACCTTTAATAAGCTTTTTTCACGTTAGGCTCAATTAGTCTAGCAAATGACATGAACATGCTACAGTTTCTCTCTCTAGCATGGGAGAGTAGAAAATTAGCATTTAAATCTAGCACAATACGGTAATTCAGATCTAAGTCATTTAGTACACTGCTGTGCAGAGCAACAAGACTGTAAAAATAAAGTTACAGCAGCTCACTTACTGCCAGGGAGAAAAACAACTTTTCTCCCTTACACCTCCTTTTCTTTCTTCCCTCCCGCCTTTAAGATTTCAAAGGAAAGAAATAAAATGAGAGGAGGGGGTCATTACCCAAGTTCAATAAGGCTAAATAAGCAGCAAGAAGTCATTTATTGTCTGATTCTAGGTATACTGAAGTCAATAGGAATTTATTGACCATAAATATTTTCACTTTATAGCTTTCCACATTAGCTGCAGTACTACTGGTCTCTAATTTTCCTGTATTTTAAAAATTTCATTTAGGATAACTTAGGAGACCTGCCAGTATAAGTAGCAAATAAGCAGAACAATTCTACAGTGTACGAAAAAAAACAAATCTGTAATAGGTCTATATCAACAATCCAATTGTGGAAAAGGTGTTGAATAGACTGACTGTGATCCAAGGACATGTACAGCTCTAAATGCATGCATAGCCATAGCCAAGATTAATGGGATTTTCTGTGTAAACAGTCACGTCAACATTCTGATGCCTTGCTTGCTAGACAGCACACACTAAATACATTATATGGGTAACTTCATAAAGCAGGGAATCTTGTTTATGCAAAAGGAATGAAAATATCCCAATAGGTATCTCTTTCTCCCTGAGCAATTAATAGAGATGCTGGTAGCAAAAGTATTCATATTTTAGTCCATTACCTAGGATGCCTGGCATGTACATTTTTATTCTATATCCAGTTCGTAAAACGCAACAAGAAAAAAACTTAACACAAACAATTTGCATTTGCACCAGATCAAACAGCAGTCTCTTTGCTCACATCTCCACAACAGCTTGCTTACGAAAGAGCAAGTTTTACAACTCTAATGATTTCCTGGTTTGGGGTAAAATGGAACAATTCTGTTCAGTGATTTTACATTTCAGCTGAAGCTGCTCTAATTAACTGCACTTTCTGAAGCTAGCAGCTTGTTTTCCAGAGATAAGTCCCAATGTTTTGGAATTATGGATGAGGAATGGAATGCATCAAGGTCACCACTAGACCTTGTGTTCCACAAAGGGGGTGCAGAGTAAAGGGCTACACCTTTAGGGAGGAGCAGACAGTTCAGGTGACCCTAAAGTGACCAGCTAGGTATTCCATATCATCAAACGTCATATCTAGTATACAATAAGGGGGTCAGTTCCTTCTTCTTCCCACTTTTCCTTCCTTGAATGGCTGTCATCTGTTCCATCCACCGAAAGTTCCAGAATCCAGCTCCCTCCATCAGGCTATGGCCTGCTGCTGGGTCTATTCAGTGGTGACATAGTTACTGTAAAGGTTACTTTGGTTTTGATTTTGGCTCTGTACATATTTGTAAATATTTTTTGCTTTTATCTCTACTATTTTATTAAAGTAGTTTTAGTTTTATTTTTCAATCCATAAAACCTCTCAGCTATTTATTACTAATTTTCCTTTCCCGTCCCAAGACTGGGAGGGCAAGGGGGGTAATAGAGAGTGACTGTCACTCAGTTAAGGGTCAATCCAGCCCCTAATCCATGACAAATGCAAATGAAGTAAAAAGTTTATTTGGAACAGAGAGAAAAAGGTTGAAGAAGGAAGAAGAAATATGGTTTTAAGGATGTGCTGAAAATGCCAGACAATATCACATGACATTCTCGTTTAAGTAAAGTCCACACTGAAAGTAAAAATGTGCTTGCTTTCTGTTAGGTTCTTGACATGTGCACAATTCAGAAGTTCTATTATATTGTATTATGAGAATTATATGCCCTAAGAAACTACAGAAATAGATCATAAATGTGCTTTTAGTCAGTTATAAAGTATTTTCAGTACAAAACAAATAATGTATTTTCTTTTAGATTTTGCTATATATCCTACTAACACACTTATAGGGCTTTGATAACATGCTCCCAGAATATCCTAATTGCTACTCTAGAAATAAGACTCAAAGCTCTGAATATTCCATATTAAAATAGTGTCTTTTCCTGACAGGGTCCAGAAACAACCAACAATTCTCTTCACAGAAGTCCACCATAATTCAACTTCAGAAAGAACATTAGATTAAAAATATGTTACCAAAACTTAAAACTTGTTTGTTTCTAGTATCTCCCAGATGGAAAACCTTTTGTTAAATGACTGCAAGTGAAATTAGGCAGCTTGTTAGTGAAGCCTAATCTTTCATTAGCATTTTAAATTCCTTCAGAGGGACAAACTACTTCAGTATCTGACTGCCTGAATATTAACAGCTAATGCTTTTTATTTATATGTAAGTATCTAAAGTCTGTATGAGAAGCTAGCTAAAGAACACTGAGTAAAATTTCTTGCTTTTTCGAAAGTTCTTAGAGCTCACAATATTCCTCTTTTCTGATGCCTTTTTATTATTCTTTCCCCTGGCCCTTTTGATTATTTTCAAGATTATATCTATCTTACCTGCATAAGAAAAAGAAATTAACTCTGTTTGGGGCATTACAAAGACTTTGGCAAAAGTTGAGATCATAGAAAGGCCCCAAAAGACCTTCCCAGAACTCAAAATCTTCAGATCAACTAAAGTACAGGTTTCAGTGAGTTTGGCATCTGACATCTGTGGGAAAGCTATGCACTTATTTTGTACTGTTCTTCAATTTATACTGCTCACTAAGGAAGGAAAAAAGATTTCAGCATCACAGGTGGCATACAAACCAATATGCTGCTACTGAGTCACTTACATGCTATTCTTGCTATTTTTACTAGATGGAGAGGGTATTCTACAAGAAAGATGCAAAATATCACAGCCCTATGAGGCAGAAACTGAAAGACAGAGCCTTTTGCCCTGTGCCCACTGTGCCATTAAGTTTTAGAGGAATGGCAAGTTACTGGTCAGTCTCAAAATATACTAGAAACTGATCAGTAAAGACTCCAACTTCTACAATTTGAGTCGAGATTTTCAAGGGTCAAAGTGTAAATTACAAGAGGTTTAAAAAAAGGTTTCAATCATAAACGAAACACATGTAACTCCTTGCCTTCAGCTTCCTAACTTTTCAGACATTTGCTTGCAGCTTTTGAGATAATTATGTTTTAAAAAATTCACAGCAACAGCATGAACTCATGTAACACTGCTAACAGTCTTCTGGAAGTATGAAATGCTGCAACAAAATGTATAGAAAATAAGGTATTATCCTCCTGCTCTGTGAGCAGTCTTCATTTCAAGAGCATTTTCAAATCACCGGTAGTATAATATTAAGTACTAATAAACTGGGCAAGCAGGCTCTCACCATGCTAATTAAATTACCTGTGGGGTTCTAGCGGCAACCCACAAGCACAATTCAAATGCTTTTCCCTCTCCTCCTACTCCTTTGTCTAATATTTTTCACTATAACCACAATCAGGAAGAAAATTATAAAGCCCAGCATGAAAAGTGTGTCTTGCCTCAGCTATAACCATTAAGAAATAATAAAAAACAAGATTAAGAGGCATAGATATAGGAAGGGCTTTTGCCCTTACAGCAACTGAAAAATAAACTGAACCACTGAAGGTCATTTGATGAGGAAAATGCATGCTTTCTGGTTTTCTGGGCAAGAGTTTCAAGGCTTTCCACAGATAATTTGCTGTAGAGGTCAAATCCCATCCATTAAATTTCCTCCAAATAACAGTCTTTTACTACAGCTGTATATGACAGTCATCTTGTTCTTGCCCATCTACAGAAGACTAATCACTTCAAGGTACAGATTAATATCAACTGTTCTAAGGAGGACTTTGCACAGCAAGAGTAATAAGAGCTATCCCCGAAGTGTCCACAATAAAGCCTGTTCTCAGATTTTCCTGTGGAAGCTCTTCAAATGAGGCTTGTAATATTGCTCATAGTTAATTTCCAAGCTCTGCTTTGTAATAGGAATTTGTTCAAGATGTATTGTACAGCTTTCTCAGCTTCTTAACTCCCCACTTTATCATACAAGGATGTGAAAGTGGTTAACTTCCTTAAACTGGAAAGGGACATAACACAGAACCGTGTATTAAATTGCTAATTGGACTTCTGGAGAAGATCTGGAGGCATATAAGAAGCCTTTCAGATCTCAAGTCCTATCTTTCCATTTGAGGAAGAACCCTATACAAATTCTCTATAAAACAGAAATAGATAGTCTAACTACAGCAAAATGTTGCTTTGAAAACTGAAAATATACCTTAGAGGAAAAATTCAAAACTCAAGGCTGAAGAGCTGTTTGTCTTTCCCCTTTATTTTTGTGGCAGTTTCCTGCAACAAATTTCAGTCCACACAACTGCACAGATCCAAACAGGCAGAATTCATGATTATAGAAAAGAGAATATTACCAAAATTAAAGAAAGGATACTCTATTACCTTTGAGAAGCATTTCCTTTTGACTGCTTTGTGTTTCCTCCTCATGAAATTGCAACTAGCAGTTCTTTGTTGATAGATACTAGCCACAGATCGTGTGAATCAGCATTAGCACATCTTCATTTATAGCTCTATGGAGCATCACAGAGTAGCAGAACTATTAGAAAGCATCTGGAAAGTGAAGAAATATTCAATATGTATGACTTTTATATCTTGTTTTTGTTTCAGCAAAAATTACCACCAATGGGATGCTACTAATTATTACATAATTAACATTAGTTAGACTATTTTATTATTATATTTTAAGGTTTTTGTGGAAGATAGTGGGGCTGAAGGCAAAAGGAGGCAGGTTTTGATAGGAGGTAAGCTGTAAATATGAACCTCAGTGAGCAGTTCATGTAAAAGCACTTGCTTTCCAGAATGCCAAGAGGCATTTCTCCTAATATCTTGTATAACTAAGATTAGGAATATTAGATTTCTATTTCAAAAGGGATAAAAATGGTTATTTTCAGAATGAAGTCATAGTGGTGGGTATAATTAGTTACCAAGATAACACCAGTGACCTCTGCTATGTTCAGGGGTTCATAAATCATTTTAAAAATTAAATCATTTTAAATGTCTGGTTAAAGAGAGGCATATAAATCCAACTGAGGCAGCTAGACAAGAAGTTTGATTTGGAAGGCATGTGTGCTTTTCACTGATCACTCATTTATATACATTTCCTTACCTAACTTTAAGGATTCCTTTCTGCACATTAAAGCTTCCATTTTTGTTAGCAAAAGTGAACGGAGATTGTAAGTTACTGTTACTGCAACAGTGTATCAAAAATTCAGAACTAAGGAAAAATTAAAAAAAGAAAAAAGACAGTTCTCCTAGATCAGTGCAGACCTAAAACTATCTACACAAATGGAAATTATCAAAAGGTCAGAGATAAAAAGCAGCGATTCATAAATACTAATTAGCACCTTGCCAGTGATTGCATGATAACATTTACTGATGCATAATTGAATAGCAAAAATTTAAAAACAGTGAGCGTGGGTGGATTTAATAATTAATTCCTCCCACACTAATCAGTTTCTAACTCTTTCTTCTAATAAGCACAATTATATATTCTTACTTCCTTTTTCTTTTCTTCTTCCTTGGTTAGTAACAAACTTTTCAGACTCTGTTTCTAAAGCTAAAATGGAGGCGAAACCATTGCAATTAGCTCAGTAAAAATAATTTTTAACAATTCTAAATTTCTAAATGATTTAATTGTCTGGTTTTGCTTCATTACTTGATACATACATACATACTAGGATACTTTGTTTTATAAAACAATAGTAATTTTTAGTTATCCCATTAGAATTGGCTCATCTTCCCTCAAATTCATCTTCCTAAATTGTACATATGTATTTTGGTGCATTTATTTATGTATGTTAGTAGACTATATTGGGTTTGGCTGAGATGGAGTTAATGTCCCCATAGCAGGTTGTACAAGACAGACAATTCATGTGCCCCTCAGCTCTGCCAGGCAAGGAATGCATGTTAATTGGCATCATCCACTAACCCAACAGCTGAATTTTGGCTAAAGACAGCTCTTCTCTACTTTCACTGGTTTAAGCATACAAAAAAGAGTGTATATTATTCAACAGTTAAAGGGTTAGTTAGGATGTAACTGTCCAGATTAAAGCTTTGACTTGCAAGCAGCCATAGGGAGCTCATTTACACCCATTTACTGTACCAGGAATAAACAAGATGAAAATCACAAGAAATGCTGCCAGAAACAGGGCTGAATACAATGCCTAAAGTCATACATAGGTCTAGGGACTAGGAATATTATGAGCACAACATATCACAGTAACTATTAGGAGCAGGGTGTCAAATTTCAGACAAACGAGACTTTTTTTTCTTTTTTTAAAAAGCAAATGAACTTCAGTCAAACTTTATCTGTTCACAATATTTTGTTTGATCAATATATTCTGCAGTCCAGTGTTGGAACAGTGTAAGTAGAAAAATCACAACAGCAAGACACACAATCATCTGTAAGCCATATGGAAACAAAATCGCTGCAACATTTGTCAAAACATGCAAAAAATACCCAAGATTCTAATAAAGTCCTCCCAGCAGGTGGGTTTAATCCTTGGAAAGGAAGAATTTGTTTTTTATCATATAAATACATATGATAAAACAAAGAAACATACAGAAACAACTCCAACTCTCCATGCTTCCAAAACATTTTCAAGATCTGTGATTCTGTGATCTCAGGAAGAGCATTCTCCATTTAACACTTATCACCAATAACCACTGCACATACACACACACCCTTCCAAATATCATTGCTTCCTGCACTTCAGAAAACACCTGAAGAAAAGTGCAGGAGTGAGAGGAGCAACACTTGAACCACAAAGCCTAGTAGTGGTCTAGGAATTCAAACCTTACAGTCACGTGTCTTTAACTGATGTTAAATAAAATCTGCAAAAGCACAGGGCTGAACAAAATCCTTAGTGTCATTTGCACATTCCTTAGCAAGCACCAGCCAGTAATGCTATGTTACTCATTTGGCATTAAATTTTTCCCCTCCCCACTGCAGGAAATGGAAGCACAAAACATAGACATGACCCATTCAAGAGCATGAGATACCAAATTTCTGAGGTTTTCATTCACTGTACCCATAATCATATCTGCAAGCCTCTGGGAAGATACTGCTAGTGGTTCTGGCTTGTCTCACTCATCTTGCAGGAGAGCTTTGGTATGAGTTAATTAAGTAAAGGGACAGCAGAGCCCTCTGGCAAAAAACACAAATGAATGGAAACCTTTCAAAAACCACTTTGTTTCTCCCAGTTTTGGATAAGAAAGATGTTGACTGCAAGGGAAAAATGATAGGCAGAAACCTTTTTCCCAGAGTAAAATAATACATCAAGCTGCTTGTCTATCCAGTCATACTCTGCAGACTCATTCTAGTGAACATAGTTAAATCCAACAGGGGAAAACAAATAATGTTGTATATAAAAAAGCATCCTATCTTGCTTTACTTACAACATCCAAATATGGAGTGCAAATATTGCTGCATTCCATATGTGCTATACAATTGGTAAACTAAAATCAGCCTAGCTGGCACTGAGAAATAACTCATAGTAATTAGAGAATTGTCTAGTGTTGTTCAGGTTTTGTTTGTTTGCTTGTTTGTTGTTTGGTTTGGGGTTTTTTTTCCTGGTGTTTTTTGTTTAAATTTGGTTGGGTTTGGTTTTGGTTTTCAATCACTATCCTGCATCTGCCCTCCAGAAATTTTATTTCATAGAGGGTACTATATTTTGCACAACATATTTTTTTACCTTGTATTTCACCTTTATGGCATGTGACATTAATAGATCATTAAAGTGACAGCTCTTTCCAGTGATGGATTAGTTTAAGGGTTCACATCAGATTGTCCTAGAAAATACAGTACTAAACAAATTAAATTCCCATAAGGTCCTCTGGCCAAGAAGGACTCTCAAGATTGGTTCAACTGACAGGCTAGAATAGGATCAAGAAAGCAAAAAATTGTCAGAGCTTTAAATATTTTGAACTAGGTAGTTTATACATAGCAGTATGGATGCAGGGGAGTGAAACTGCAGATGCATCTTGCATATTTCATCAAATGGTTTTCATCTCTCCCATTTTACTCTTCCTGCTAACACTTGGCTGCTAAGTTGGAAGGGTCTGGGATTTGGGGGAATTTTGTCTATTTTGGGGGAAAAAAAACAATCCCCCAAACCAAAAAAACCCTTCCTTCTTATTTGCAGAACCACTATCAGACTCCACAAAATGCTGAGTCAAGTACAGTTTTTGTGGCCAAGCATGCCCATGGCCACAGAAATGCTGTTATCCTTCCAGCTCATGAAAGGGAACATAAAGACTCATGTTCAGGACAAAGAACTGAAAAATAAGTATTGCTGAGATTGAAGGTGGCAAAAATAAATATTGGTGAGACTGAAGGTGGCATCATGGTGGTATATTCACTATGGGAATAATGAAGATACAGCCAGTAAAGTAAATTGATTATGGGTCAGTGAGGTAAGTTGTTGAAAGGAAGCGACTTCACACATTTAGGGTGCTGTTAACACAGGCTGCAGTAAACATTAGCACAGCCTCCTGGGTATTTCCTAAATCTTCCTAAATCATGATAATTTATTAGGAGGTCTTTTTACAGAGTTCAAAGTTTAAAAATACCTACATCTTTATTCCTATCCAGTACCAGATTTCATCATTTGGCTGACAAAGCTGCTAAGAATACAGAAAATAAAAACATGTCAAATTTATCTACTGGAGTAGTAGAAGTAATGAAAGCAAGTCAGTGTAATCAATTCAAGTGCTCTCATACATCCTTCCAGCAGAATCAAGACATTTCATTGCAATTGACTCCTCTTATACTGAGTTTCTTGGGAAAGTTAATAAAGGTTCTGAGCGAAAGGGAGGGAGGGAGGGGAAAAATCAACATTATGAAAGAAATTACTTGCCTTACTCAGCTCATCAGGCTAGACAGAAAGATGTTTGCACCAGATAATTCCATGTTGTTTGTAACAAGCCTTAAGCTCAGCAGTATCAAGTCACCCACCAAATAATCTTTCAACAGCATAAGGCACTTTTTCTCCAGAATATATTCTCAAACACCAAAACTCAGCTTACATAGTAAAGCAGAAGGCGGCATTGAATCACAATCTCCCTTATCCTTGGTGAGTGATTTAATTACTGTTTTTTATATGTATATATATATAAACACAACAGAAAATAATCTCTAAGTGAAAAAAGATCACCTTTCATTTCTGCTTTATTTTGAGGAGAAAAGGAAAAATAGCTATTGTTAAATTTATTAATAAAAGGCTATCAGTACTTACCCAGCACTCCAGGATACAGTTGCCAGGGCAGGGAGGTATGTACCTGCTTGTCCTTAGATGTTAAAGCACAAAAGAGCAGTATTAAAAGTAATTCAGTAAGGGATTTTTTTTTTTAAAGTACTGTTGAATAATTTCCCTTTCATTCTTGTTAAGAATGTTTCTGACATTCCCCTCTTGATCTTCCAAGGAATTAGCCAGGTGCTTAAGTTTACATTTCAATTCTTTAACTTACAAGTTACATGACTGCAGGCTTACAAGTTTAAAACTACTTTTGTTTTCTTTTTAATATCAGATAAACACATTTATACAATCTATTCTACATTTTCTTGCATATCAAAGGTACAGACTAGGTCATGAATAACCTCTTCACTTGCAAGTAGGATGAGAAATGACCTTCTAAATACCCTTATAGTAGTAGAATTATTATGCTAACTTTAAGTTCTGTTACTTGATACAATAAAGTATTAAGAAAGCTGTCTCTGAGCAAGAATTCCTTTTTCTGTCATCAACTTCAAAGTGACTTTTTTTAATTGCTTTATAGTGATTACCTTGCATATATTGATCAGAGTCACTAGAAATATTTCTCGACATTAATCAATACTATGATGACAAACTACCTGTACATGCTTCATCTAGGGCAGAGGAAGCAGCAGTTCCTCTCACTGCAGTGAACCTATTATGGGAAAAACATAATATTATGGGAAGATTACACACTTCCATGAAATGACACCCCGCATTCAGAGAGCAGCTCTGCAGTTGTCATACCACAATTGCAGAGACCCTTTTAGCCAGCACCTTCCAGGCCACACATGCACCTCACAATGAACCAGATGCTCTCTGTGTCAACTTGCAGGTCTTGGTCTTGTCTAATTGCAGCCTTCAGCAGAGTGGTGAAGTAGAGATGTAACATCACATATTAGCTACTTAATTGCTTATTTCCTTCATGGCATTTTACAAACTAATACTGGAAGCTCACTGGCTTTGATAAATATACTGCAGTGCAGCAGTTTGTTTGGGGGTATTTTCTTCCCCTCCCCCTCTTCCCTAGAAGTGATTCTTTCAGAGCATGTGAATCCTATCAAATTACTATTTCACAAAAACCATTTAGGAGGCTACAAAAGCCTATGGAAACCTCCCCAACATCAGTTTACAACCTTTATTCAGCTAGAGGGAAAAAAGCCAAATATGACAGAACAGAAGCCAGCCGAATGACACTGAACTGATGACAGTAACAACAGTAATTCCAAGGTTCTCACTACACTATAACTAAAGGTACTCAATTTACAATCAAACCACCTGCAGCATATTCACTGCTATTGAGCCATGATTATTATAGTAAAAGTTCAGCAGGAACAGAAAAGGAAGTGGAGGAGGTAAGAGTACAAAGATGTACAATCAAGCATGTGAGGTGGAACAACATTAGAGTTATTAATATTTCACTCTTCCATGAAGATATATTATAAAAACATTGGAGATCACTGATAGAAGAAATATAGCTATGAAGTAAGAAAGCAATATGGGAAAGTATGTTTCACCATTTTTATGTGGTAGCTAAGAAACAGAGAATTATATTTTAATGTCTACATCATAATAAAAACAATTAAGATTTACAGAATAGAAAGAAACAGATGGTTGCTGTTAGACTTATATTAAAGCCTCTATAATTTCTACAAATAGGCCAATAGCTTATCTCAAAAATGCCCTCTGATTCCGTGGAAACACATTATCTTTCCTGAACTACTTTAATCTTGCACTCATTTGAAAAGAAACTATGTACCAAAATACTGAGGCTTAAGAAGCTTGAATTTTGCACAGTTTGATACAAAAGCATTAGCAGAATTTGACTTAAAAATTTATTGCTTCTTTGTCTGAAACAGATAACTTGTTCAAGACCTCTTCAACATTTCACAGCCCCATAGATCTTTCTCCTTTGCATGAAAGACGATACTAGTGAACGTGGCAGCCACAAGCAAAAGAGTATATATATATATATGCTGCCAGTGATTAAGCAAAGTGTTTTTAAACTAGAATAAATGAGAGTGCCTATTTAATATTGGGGCTGCTTTCTGACAGTCTTAATTTACACATCAAAAGAGAAATACACTTTAAGATTTTGTCACTGTAATGGTTTTGCTATGACATTAATTAGTAATTACTACATAAGGCTATGCAAGCTGACTAGGCTTTAAATGCCAAGTTCCAATTTCCAAACCTCCTTAGGCTCTTATTTCAGTGTCTTCCACACTTTGAAGGGAGAAAATGATGAAAGTTACAATTCCATAGATTAATAATGGCTAACAATGCCTACAAAAGCTGTTTCCTAGCCTCTGTGCAAGGAAGTAGAAAAATACCAGTTGTGGTTTACCTTCTTCTCTCTTCTGCTCAGTACTCAAGATGTAAAGCACAGAGGTGGAAGCTGGCAGGCATGTTGTCTTCCCCTCTTTAATATCTTTAATATCTATCTACCCTTTAATATCTTTATCAATGACATAGACAGGGGGATTAAGTGTACCTTCAGCATGTTTGCAGATGACATGAAGCTGAGTGGTGCAGTTCATGCATCAAAACGAAAGGATGCAATCCAGAGGAACCCAGACAAGCTTGAAAAGTGGGCCCAAGAGAACTGAAAGAGGTTCAACAAGTCCAAGTGAAAGGTCTTGCATCTGGGTCATGGCAATCCTACAGAAGAGTGCAGACGAGGAGAGGAACTTATTGAGAGTAGCCCTGTGGAGAAAGAGATGGGTGTCATGACAGATGAAAAGCTGGATATGAGCCAGCAATATGCACTTGCAACCCAGAGGGCCAACTGTGTCCTGGGCTGCAGCAGGAGATGCATGACCAGCAGGTCAAAGGAAGTGATTCTGCCCCTCTACTCTGCCCTTATGAGGCCCCATCTGGAATACCGCATCCAGTTCTGGGGGCTTCAGTGTAAGAAGGTTGTGGACCTTTTAGAGCGGGTCCAGAGGAGGGCCATGAAGTTGATCAGAGGGCTGGAGCACCTGCCCTATGAGGACAGGTTGAGAGAGTTGGGATTGTTCAGCCTGGATAAGAGGAGGCTTCAGAGAGATCTCAAAGCAGCTTTTCAGTACCTAAATGGGGCTGATAAAAAAGAGGGACAGAGGCTCTTTACCTGGTCAGAAAGCAATAGGACAAGCGGGAATGGTTACAAACTGAAGGAGGGGAGATTTAGTCTGGATACTAGGAAAAAAGTCTTACTCAGAGGGTGCTTAGGCACTGGAACAGGTTGCCCAGAGAGGCTGTGGATGCCCCATCCCTGGCAGTGTTCAAGGCCAGGTTGGATGTGGCCCTCAACAACCTAGTCTAGTGGGTAGCATCCCTGTCCATGGCAGTAGAGTTGGAACTAGATGATCTTTAATGTCTCCTCACACAGAATCACAGAATGTTAGGGGTTGAAAGGGACCTCCGGAGATCATCTAGTCCAACCCCCATGCCAGAGCAGGATAACCTTTCAACCCAGGCCATTCTATAACTCTGTCAAAATCAGCAGCAGATGAAGGCCACTTTATCAAGTCAGATAACACCATTTATTCCTAGGATATAACAGAATTTTTACAGTAATGTATCCAAAAAGTATAGTTTCAGCCTGGAGCCATGTCTATGAACAGTGCTTTTTTATCTGCACGAATTTGATTACCATCTTGGCCAGGCAAACAGTTCAAGTGCTAAGATGGTATGTGCAGGAAATATATCTCTCTAGAGACCTCTCAATGCAACTATTTCCCTAGAAGAGGCTAAACAGTTTAAATTAGATTTCAGATGAAAACAGCTGTGACTCAGGATTATTATATAGGGTAAACAGTAACAGTAGAAATATTTATTAGGGCTGCTGGAAAAGAAGCCTACAAGCTCTGTTTGGAAACTGCATCATATGGTCCATTTTGAAATTTTGCAAAAGTCTCTTTTGCAACTTTTAAATTCTTTTCATATGTATATGTTCTACACATATGAACCAGATTTTCTCCTGTATACTATTTTAATAACTAATCTTATTTTATTCTCTTTTCATAAGGAGACTAAAGGCAACATTTAGACTTAACATACTTGTTTTATCATCCAGTCTGCATTCTAGACAAAGTCAAAATGCACACTCCTGAATTTCTGTTTCATCCTTTGAATCAGTCTGTTCAATTCCCAAAATCATTACCTTCCTCAGCATACCAGTGTATCCCAGCTACATCCATGGAGATAGTGCCAAAGCTCTTTGAGAAAGGTGCTTGTAATAAGTAAAACCTCTGTCATTAGCCACATAACAGTATTTCATTATTTAATAAGTTGATGAACACATTCTTCAGCAGTGGTGACAGCATATTACAGAAAAGGATCACTAAGGTTACCTTAAAAGCTGTAATTCTTGTGTAAGATAAGTCCACTTCAGCCATTTTTAGAGAGGGCAGAAAAACTTACATCTCTCTCAACATTTTATCCAGCATAAACTGGATTGAGAATAGCTGAGGATCTGATACTTTCTGTATTTAGCTCAAATCTATACTCCTGAGTTTTATTTTATTTAATTTGGGTTTCATTACACTAACTGCTTTATCGTCAAATTATCTAAATGGTTATAATATTAGAATCAGGTCTTATTAAACACTATTATGAAATAAGAAAAGCTATAAAAGTCTGAAGAGGAGAAATCTAGTCTGCATGGAGTTTTAAAGTTATGTTCTGTAAGACTGTTCTGAATGTGCTTGCATCTTTGATTGTAACAATAAACATCCTATTCCTCTTCAAACACGTTAGACCTGGAATTCACTCTAATGATCAAGTGGGTGATTTGATAGGAGTATTATACAATTCACGAGTAATCCAAACTGTAAAATAATGTTTATATTGCATAATATTTTTTTCTCATATACAGTTTTAAAGGCCATGATATTTTCTTTCTCCTATGCACTAGAACTTTATTCAGTTCATGTAGCATTATTTCTCAGGATCCTAGTCCAGGCTATTTAAACCCCTTGCCATTATGCATCCTAGAAAGATATTATGATGCATAAAGTAGCATTACTGAGGTGGGGGTAGGAGGGAGTGGGTGAAGAATAAACCTGTATCTCACGCACTCCAATTCAGAAAATTGGACTCAAACATGACCTGTTTTCATAATTGGCTTGTTAAAAATATCCTTCTGTAGCAATTTGGTTTGGAAAAAGGAGGGTGGAAAATCAATTTATAGTTTGTCATGGAGTTGGAAGGAGAAAGTAATTCAAACTCACTTAACTGGATTGCACAATTTTTAATTTTTTTAAAGAGAAGTGAAGTGGTCACCTAGAGTATTCTTATTTTATGTGGAAATGGTCTTAGGATAGACACAAATATTGTCAGCTTGCTGAAGATATATGTTTGTGACACAATATAGACACCTCCTTGGAACAAAAGCATGCTTGTAGTTGTAGATAATCCCTACTGTTCTTGAGTACCTTTAAACTATTAATCACATTAAGCAATAGAGAATTGTCATAGTTTAAATATAAATTTATACATTTAATATAAATTTATAACTCTTATCTGTCCTACTCTTTGGAGAATTATTGAGCTGCATCAAAAGAAATGTGACCAGCAGATGGAGAAAGGTGATTCTGCCACTTTATTCTGCTCCAGTGTGACCTCATCTGGAATACTGTGTCCAGTTCTGGAGCCCTCAATACAGAAAGGACATGGAGCTGATGGAGCAGGTCCAGAGGAGGCCACGAAAATGATCAGGGGGCTGGAACACCTCTCCTATGAAGACAGGCTGAGGGAGCTGGGATTGTTCAGCTTGGAGAAGAGACTTTGGGGAGACCTACTAGTGACCTTCCAGTACCTAAAGGGAACTTACAAGAAGGCTGGAGAGGGCCTGTTTGCAAAGGCCTGCAGTGAAAGGACAAGGGGCAATGGTTTCAAATTGGAGAAGAGTAGATTTAGACTGGATGTTAGAAAGAAGTTCCTCACTACAAGGGTGGTGGAACACTGGAACAGGTTGCCCAGGGAGGTGGTTGAGGCCCCATCCCTGGAGACATTCAGGGTGAGGCTTGACAGGGCTCTGGGCAACCTGATCTAGTTGGGGATGTCCCTGCCCACTGCAGCAGCAGGGTTGGACTAGATGACCCCCAGAGGTCCCTTCCAACCCAAGCCATTCTGTGATTATGGTATAATAGCTCTCTGACAAAGTTTTTTTGAAAGTGTGTGTGAGTGCATCTTTTCCCTCTCCTTTTCTCCAGTTAAAATCTGATATTATAATCTAACATTGTATATGTCTGCTTGATACTTCCAATCTAGGTTGTATCTGTCTAGCAAGAACAAGATCAGAATTCTGGAAAAAAATTATTCCTGCAAAACATACCAGTAATTGCAATCTAAAAAGGTCACATTGCTGTGCTGCAGGCTGCTTCTGTGAATAAAATTATTACAGATGTTATGTATGATTAATCTGCCATTTTACAGAAGTTTTTTGAACTGAAATACTGAAAATGCCACAGAACTCTAAGGAAAATAAAGTGGCTATGTCTTAACGGGGCTATAGAAAAATTTTAACAAAAATACAAGTGACAAAGTTCATCAAAATAATTTCTAATAAACTTCTATTATCAGAAATTATTCTTATGGCTTCCCATCAAAGGAAAAATGCACCACGATGACAGTGCACAGTTTACTTTTGTATTAGACAGACTGGATTCTAAACTATCTTTTGTTTATGGCCTACATTATCTCCAGATTTTACATAGCAACTGGCAGAATTTGCTGTGCAATTAACTAGGCATTTTTAGTTTTAGGAACTTTTAGCTATTCATATTTTTCAGAAGTTTATATCATAATAGAAATCTCAGACATCAAAGATAAAGTGACTTTACATGATGAAATTCTTGCAATTAAAATAAAATTGGACGCAAGCATAACATTAGCTTTTGCTTAATTGCTAGGCATTCTTTTTTGTCCATGGCAGGAAGGCTCATCTAGATGCAAATGTTCCTCCAGAGAACCAAAATGATTATTTTTATGACTGGTTTTGTTTGCAATTAAAGCTCTACTAGATCTGGGTTTCTTTCTTTGGTTTTTGTTTTGGTCTTTTTCTTTCCTATTAAGAGCAAAAGCAGCACTGTAATCTTAGTTGCTCATGAAAAAGGAAGCATCTACAAAAGAATCATAGTATCATAGAATGCTTTGGATTGGAAGGGACCTTTAAAGGTCATCTAGTCCACCCCTACTGCAGCACGCAGGAGATCTTTAACCAGATCAGGAAATTGCTCAGAGCCCCATCCTGCCTGACCTTAAATGTTTCCAGGGACAGGGCATCCACCACCTTTCTGAGCAACTTGTTCCAGTGTTTCACCATCCTCACTGCAAAAAAATTTTTATATCTAGTCTAAATCTACCTCCTTTGGTTTAAAAACAATACCCCTTGCCTTGTCTGAACAAGTCCTGCTAAAAAGGCTGTCCCCACCTTTCTTGCAGGCCCTCTTGAAGTACTGATAGGCCACAATAAGTTCTCCACTGAGCCTTCTCTTCTCCAGGCTGAACAACCCCAAACTCTCTCAGCCTTTCCTCATAGGAGGAGCACTCCATTCCTCTGATAGCTTTTGTGGCCCTCTTCTGGATGTGCCACAACAGGTTCATGTTCTTACACTGAGGACTCCAGAGCTGGATGCAGTACTCCAGGTGTGGTCTCACCAAGGCAGAGTAGAGGAGCAAAATCACTTGTCTCAGCCTGCTGGCCTTGCTCCTTTCGATGCAGCCTAGGATATCATTAGCCTTCTGTGCTGTGAGCATACATTGTCAGCTCATGTCCAGCTTTTCATCCACCAGTACTCCAAAGTCCATCTCTGCAGGGCTGCAGATTGTGAAGAGAACGGCTTGCACCTATGACAAGGAAATTTTATTATCAAAACAGAAAAGAAAAAATAACAATTCAAAATGTGAAGCTTTATTTAATTAAAAGTAATTCATCGTACATTATAATAACAACAGTCTATAGTTGGTATGGCTGGGTGTTGTAAAGCAGACAGTGTACAGGGCCAAATAAAGGAATATCTGAGCAGTAAGAAAATTGTAAAGATAAGTATGAGTCTGTGGGCTCTTTTTCCTTCAAGAACTTTAACTATTCAAGCAATACAGATCCTGTCCCTCCGCAAAACCATAGAGGACTCACCAGCTGATTCACATCTCCAATAGAGCTGGAATTCCCCACCTATAATACATATACAGGATTCAGTTGTAAAATATACCATTAAAAAAGACATGCTGAAGACCTCTCAATGTCTCCCATATCTGGGGGTCTGGTGATTGTTTTTTGTTTTGTTTCTTTTTTCCCTTAGAAGCGTCTTCTCCATAACAATTTCTACTTATCACTTACAGCTGTCGAGATCAAAATTCTAAGGAGAATCGTAAATAGATGCTTTGTTGTTGTATCAGACCCTTATTGAAACTAAAAGTACTTGTCATCAGTGAATTTTTGCTTCAGGTTTTGCCACAACATGCATTTCTTTTAAAGAAATAAAAATGTTGACTGTCAATTTTGTGTCAGGCCCTGTCATAATTCTGACATTTCTTTGCATATATCTAAAGAACTACAATGACAGGTGTAAATTATCTAAGTGGAGTCATATGTAGAATAGTAGTAATACCTGTTCAAGATGTTTACCAGCAGTGTCCTTCATTGGCAGAACATTGTACCTCCTAACCTTTATGTCCAAAACACTGAGTCAGATAAATTCAATTCACTTGATACCTTTTTCCTCAACACAATCCAGCTATGCTCAAATGATGGAGCAATGGTAGAATTTCTCATCTAGTCCCTAGTCCTGTTGCAACCATTTAGGGGAAGAAAGGAAGGAAGGAAGGATCTTGTAATAAGAAGTAAGTTCAGATACTCCATGATGAAAAGTTCAAATTACCTCAGAGCTACTGGGACATCCAACTTAATTGGATGTTCTTGGATGTTTCATAAGAACTATTAAAATTAAACTTATATGATGTAAATGAGACTCAGAGGTATTAACATATAGTCGAAGTACATCTTCTGGAAAATGAATCCAGGGAAAACTGCTTTTTATCAGAGTTAAAAAACAATAATAGGGTTGATACAGCAGGGTACAGATTGCACAAACACTGCTTGTAAAATATCCATACCCAGTGCCACCGATTAACAAGTTTAAATGTAATTACATGCAGTATAATAAATGCATTTGAGTCTGGAAAGATCTAGTTTTCTTGTTTTATATAGAAATTAATGAGATATCACAACACAAAACCGCATCTTGAATTACAGATATTAGTAGCAATACTAATTAACTGAAAGTGAAAATTAATTTAATACAGCATTATTCCAATCAATTTATCTAACTCGATCAAGGCATCATCAGCTAATTAAGTGGCAATGTACAGCTTGTTAAACCACAAGGTCATACAAAGGCCACACTATCAGTCTCCCAGCAACAGAAAATATGGTTAAGCAAGCTATCTTCAGAGGGGTTTAAATAAAAGTCACATAAGTGCACATTTACCAAATGCTTTCAGAATCGACCACTCAGTTAAAAAAAGCCAATCTTTATTTAGATGTACAAAACTGCATAATAATGCTATTATATCCTCTAGCTTTTCTCATAAAAGAGTTCTCAGCAGAGCACACAAGTGATCTTGGCACCCTTATTCCTCTATTTCAAACACAGTAATTGGGGAGAGGGAAGGTTATATAACTCATCTATAAGCTAAAAGGAATTCAGAGCCAAGAATTGACAGAAGTTAATTCAGAATCTCGCTACATAGGTCAGGAGAGGTGAAGAAGGCTGGAGTACTAGTATTTGCATTTCAGCCAAGAGTGCTGTGAAAAGTTACCCCTTTTTTCCTGTAATTATTACACACATGAACAATTGCCCGAAACTAAAGAAAACTCATGTTAATTGTATTACTAAACATTACATTAGGCTTATTGCAAAGCAACCTACTAAACAGAAATTTTCAGTTCTACAAAAAACATAGATCATACTAATTTGTGGCAAGAACTGAACCTGGAAACACATGTTTATCTAACAGATAGACTCCAACCTTACCCCACTAGAATCTATTACTCCTCCCTCTCCCCCAGCCCACCACAGACAGCAGCTGGAATTGACTCAAAATCAAAAAAGATTTCAAAAGTGCTATGATGTAGTGTGAACCCATATGCCATTAGTGTCTAGAGGTAAACTGCAAAAGCTACTAAGTGATGTTCAGATTCAACTGATACAAGAGATCTAAATACTATTGTGTGCACATAGTCAAAACAATATAATTTCCCTCCCTTCTCTTTAAAAAAAAACAACACTCAAACCACCACCAAACAAATAAAACAAACAAAACCAAACAAAAAAACCCATACTTAAAACTAAAGTATATGAGAAAGCCTGTTTCATAAAAGGTGACAAAGATGGGTTATGTCTTCTTTTCTCACTGACTTGGCTTTTCCTCTTCCTTTTTTTTGTTGAGTTTTTGGGTTTTTTCTGAGTTCGTGTTTTTTTGTTTGGGTTTGACTTCTGGTGTTTGTTGTTGTTTTTCAGTTTGGTTTAAGTGTGATACTGAAAAGTAAGGGCTCAGTGAATGGCACAGTTCCCATAAAATATACATTGTAAAAGCAATTCCAGGAAATAAAAACTTCAGGAATGAAAGTAGTATAGGCCAGTGGCAAGTAAATTGCATGACTGTGGAGTATATTTCGATTCTACATCAAGAAAAACCCTGTTATGCAGCTGAGAAATTAATTTCATTCTCTATAGTCTGAAAATATTTTTTCTGACATTTGAGAGAACTGTAATTGCAAAAGTATAGAAACCATAGCTATGGTGTCATTTACTTGGTAGTGGTGTGGAGAGACTATTATCGTGTAAAGTCCCACTATACCCTGAATAGCTTCTTGAGAGAACTGGGATTACTATCCCTTTCCTGATAGTTTTATTTCATACTTCCTTGTGACAACTTGAGAAAGTGGTTTTTCTTTTTGTTTATAGGACTGCCAAAAAATAGCTTGTGTATTTTTGATTCACGTTCCGTTTTAAAATGCCATTGTATATTTTAACCTGTAAGAGCTTTAAAGCTAGAGACACCACTACCAAATACAGACTGTCTTTGCTGAGGAGCAAGATTGTCTGTTGGACTGGGCAAGAGGATTACTTTCTTCCTTTCTGCTCCCAGATCTAAAGCAAGAGTCTTAAGAACTCCTTTACTAGCTCCAAATGCCTAGAAGAATACAAGCTCAAGAAAGGTAAAAAGAGGATGTTGGAGAGCGAAGTCAAACTATGCAAAACAAGCTTTAGTTTACTTCCCTTAGTCTTGCAGTTAGCTATTTTTGTTTGTTACAAAATGAGAGGAGTAAGGAATTGTGAACCATGTGTTAATGAGGGAAGAGGAAAGAGTACTGTTCTGCACCATACATAAAATTTAATTGAATCTTAGTTGGAAGACAGCCACTGCAACCACTAAATAAAAAGCCATATACAAGGGAGATGCTAGTGAAATTACAGCAACTACTTTTTGTGGATATAAAATGAAAACAGGAATTGCCTCATTTTAGAGGCAGAACTAAATGCAGTTAATTACTACCAACAGTGAAACCTAGAGATAATAAGTGCCCCGGTATGGAAAAGCACCAAGTACCCAGCAGATGTTCCTTGGGCTAAAGGAAAGTAGTTACGTTTAAAAGTTTATTGCAATTAGTAAGTCAAAAAGCAGAGATAGCTAGGAACTGTGCATTTGAAGTATGATTTAATAGTCACAAAATCATTAAGCTTGGAAGAAACCTCTAAGATCCTGAAGTCCAACCATCTACCTGTCACCACCATGGCCAATTTTAGTGATTTTTTTTTTCTTGTTACTCTACTCATGTCATTTTCCTTTAATAAAGCAATAAATAAATAGCATAGGTATTGAATGACGCAGCTGAAAAATCTGTGATAATGCATCTTTATTGGCTCCAGTGAATTATATGGGTATGGTTTATCTATTGCTACCATTTCTTCCAGTACTTCTACGTACATTTTCCTAAGGAAAATAAGACTTGTTACCTGAAATAAAAGTGTGACTTTTGCTTATCACTTTTCTTGAAAGCAATTTTTATGGAAACATAACAGTGCCAAATTGATGATAAAATATACTGAATTTCTCATTTTCTCACAGAGATAGTTACATCTTTTAGCAGGTAAAGGCTACCAAGTAGATGAAGTCCTTCCATGAAGAGGAGAGGGTTAGGATTTTCATGAAGTTATAAAGAAACAAAACAACTTTATCAAGTCTGATTATATTGTAAAAAACAAACCAAAAAAGAGTGGTAACCTTATTTCAAATCTGACCAAAACAGAAAAGTAGATAAACGTCTAAAGCAGCCCCTTAAGATAAATAGGCAGGACTCATTCTCTCTACAAGTGTATTTGAACATCAGTCTTCTTCCAGAACTCCAAAACTCTGTTGCCTCAAGAGTTCTGGGGGGAAAGAAGGGAACATAAATAAATAAATCTAAACAAAAATCCCCAGAGGACTCCTTTGGTGATTCTCTATGAATTCCTTGGATGCTTGTCTTATGCATCTACATCTTCCAAAAAGAACTCAAGTTTAGCAACTACAAGTCAGTATCATGAAACAGTTCACCTGACTTGAGTGAACTTTATTATTGCCATATGCTAAGAATACATAGTTGGATCTCATGTGCTTCCATTACTTCAGATCAGAAGTGTTTGTATTCTACAAACTCTCTCCTATACTACTATCAACAGTTTTATCATATTTGACAACTAAATCATAATTACAATTTCTTTTTTTTTCCCACTATACCTAGAAACTACATTTTACAGTCCATCTCTACTCATCCTGAGTTCTTCATAG
This sequence comes from Bucco capensis, assembly GCA_013396975.1. Classification (NCBI taxonomy): domain Eukaryota; kingdom Metazoa; phylum Chordata; class Aves; order Piciformes; family Bucconidae; genus Bucco; species Bucco capensis. The sequence goes on from VWZO01008645.1 coordinate 207,421, forward strand.
TACTATCTTGCTTATTTAATTACTATGATAGAGGAATGAGAATGCAAAAAAATTTACACAAACAATGAGTTGCACATTTACAATGAGGTTAAGATCCCATATGTTATTGGTAGATGTAAGAGTGAAAGAAGTAGATAATTCATCAATATGACATCTAGAACAAGATTAATTGAGTACCAGTTTTGGCTTGACAAAACAGTAATTGGATCCTTGCTGACTATGACTATTAAGCTCAGATGTCTTAAAAATATTGACAAAGCTTCCAAAGAAGTCTAAGTAATGTTAAATGTATATATTAACAGAGTGCAGCAGTATCCTTTCTCTAGCAATTTTTTATTCACATATGCAAGGAAAACTATGATTTTGCAAATAAAGATGTTTTTAAACTGACAGTCTGACTTCTTAGTTCATCTCTCTCTACAACTACATAAAAGGAGGTTGTAGCCTTCCAAGTGTTTTTGTTTTAGAGAAATAAGAAGCAGGCACACAAAGTAACTCCCTTTTCAATGTACAATCACAGATCTGTGAAGGATCTTTCACAACAAGACTCAAAATCACTGCAATGGCTGTATATCTGCACAGTCATATGTAAAGCTCCTCTAAATCCGTGAAAATGGAAAACATCCAGGACAGACATCAGCAAATGCTCTGCCATCATCTGCCTTCCAAGAAGGAACCAGATTTGGATTCATTTAGGAATGAAATTGCACTCTGAAATAATTATCCTATTCCTCCCTCTCCAAGCAGGTTGAAGACAGCACACAGAGTACAGAAAACCGCATTTTATGAGTTTTATTTCACGTCAGCATTTAAGAAAACTGTTGCAGCTTGACAACAACTGCCTGCACCCATGCCCCACAAGTCATACTGCACTTACAGTCTGTTCTGCTCTTGCCTGAAGTGGCACTTTATGACTCAGTTGTGGAACAAAGACCAGGTGATGCCAATTCATGTAGGATGAACACGACAGTATATTTCCTGATTTATAGACACAGCCTGTTGAGCTGAAAGGGGCCTATTGCTTAGCATATGCTCCATCCAACCATGTCACACAGCACATAATTTTGTATGAACCTGAAACTACAAAGATTTTGCAAAAAGATGGAAAGGGAATACAAGAATGATCAGTTACCACAGCTTTAATGAGATCCCTAGCAACCTGCCTAGGTTCAAAGCAAGCAGGATAGAGACACAGGCACCCGGAAAGAGCACTAGCTATCATGCATTCAGTGCAAAGAGAGAACAGTTCTCTTCATAAACGGCTTGATTTGAAAAAGATGAGATTTCTCAAATGCCTGTCCTGTGATGAGAGCATATGAGTTAGCATTACAAAATTTTACAAATTCTTTCGAATCACATTGTCCTCATTTTTTTCTCAATCATTATATCTAACTTATCCTCAAGTGCATAATTTTGTCCTTATTTATTTTGTTTTCATTTTCAGAAACATTTCTACTATGAAAAACTGCATTGTGTTCCAATTATGTTAAAAGTGTTCCAATTTTTTTTTTTTTAAGCACTGAAGAGTGAAATAATATTTTCTTAGATTGGTCAAAATTTTATGTAAAGCCTTCAAAATTACTCTCTCAGACATTTCTGTGGCTGAGACATCCAGGACAGAAACAGCTTCTATTTATGTGTACATGAAACCAATGTTGTAAACACAAAGTTTACACAAACACAAAAGAAATCCCATCTTACCCATCTTGACTTGGAGAAATCACTAAGCCCAATATTCATTCGTTCACTAAATGTACTACAGTATATCACAGCAGGTAGACTAAGGTCTCTATTCACCCCTCTTGGTGCAAACAGCTCTTGTACATAAAGCTGACCAAAACACTCTTAGTTTCATAACAAAGCTTCAGACCTGGTCTTGAAAACCAAACTGAAATTGTTAAGAAAGCTTATTGCTTTCTTACAATTGCTGCACATGTATAGGAGAGCCATAATACATAAAGAAAGTCCTGTCTTCAACCTAGGAAAACTATCATCTCTTCAGATAGACCCAACACCAGCTGGAAAACCTACTATACAAGGACAAACCCAATATGCCAGTTGTCTATGTGAATGAGCAACCATCCTTTCATTTCACGTTATTACCCACAGCACCCACTGCTGGAAAGTGCCACCATTGCTCTAATACCTAGAGACAACTAGCAGGGAAATGAGCTGTATACAAGACACACTAAGCTACTTCAGAAGGAAAATACTGGCATCAGACCAGCAGAAACATTTAACTGGATGTTTTAATCCAGTTACTTGGATACATTTATTGTTTGATATGGTGAGAACAGATGTTCATTTCAGAGACCTACCTTTGCCTAAACATGATGAAACCCCTACTTTGGATCCTATTTTACTGTGCTAGTCTTGGCAGCAACAGCATGAGCCAAGAGAGTTAGCCTGAGCAGAAGCAGACCATAAATCAGAGTCATCCTCCACCAGGAGCTCATACTAAAGCTGTTCTGTGCTACCTTACTGCCCTGAGCTGGTTAGGCTAAGTCATCCCACCTGAGAGCAAGACACGTCCAAAGGAGGTCATTGCTTTGTTCATGTACATGCCTTAAGGATAATGAGCTTTTATGTAATCTTCCAAATGATGCTGCATCTTTTGGTAGTTATAATTACCATGTGAACTGCAGGCTTACTGCATTGCTTGAACTGGCACTGGAGTTCCCAGTGCCTTGGATAACCCAGAAAAAGCTATGACACATCAAAAGCAGAGAAATACCATAAAGGAACAAGCTTTTATAAGAAATCAATTTTACTGAGAAACATCAGCAACTGATGTTCTGAATATCTGTGCTTTGAAATTATAAGGTGTTTGTTAAGGAAGCAAAGTATCCTGTCAGAAGTGTCCCCTTGTCTATGCTCCTACTAGAATTCATTAGCTGGAGCACAAAGCAGCATATAGTACTGAGCAAATTTCTCAACATCACATATACACCCAATGTATCTAACCCATAGCTTAAAAGAGACATCATGCAGTTTCTTCTTTTCAGAGTTTAAGACACTTTGTGGTTGACTCATCCTTTTCAGGCCCTAAAATTGCTATTCCTCCTAGCTCTGCAACAGAGATCATAAGACATAAAGCAGAAAAGTGGAGTGAGATAGCAATGCAGGAAACATATCTGCTCTTCTGAGCAGTGCCATGTCAGGTATCCAAGAGCATGGCTTACTGGTACTAAAGCAATACAGTAACCAGGCACAAATTCAGGATAAGCTTTGCTGCCCATGACAAGATACCAGTGTCAGAAAAGAGCTTGTGGTTAGTGGAAGACTACCATGTTCCCTCTTTCTTATAAAGAGGATAAAATAGTGCCTGTTTGAAAGCACCAAAGTCATCTGCGTAGCTGAGTTATACTGCAAAAAAAATACACTAAAAATTAGCTGTAGACTGAAGAGCAGTAAGTGCATGGGTATGGCTAATGACTGAATGAACAATGCTGAAAAATTTGGAGGGAAATTTGGAACAGATCTCAGCATTTGTTTTATTGATTTAATATCTGTAAGATTATAATATCCCTCTCAGTGGCAGAGGCAGGCTTTTACAAAAACTAAATACCGAAAATGTTTTTAGACAAAACACAGTCTGTTTAATGAACCCAGATCACAGCCATTCCAAAACCATTAGAAACCATTTTAGAAGACTAATGCAAATATAAATTCAATTTAGAAAATGTGGCATTTCAACCAGCTTACTTACAATTAATGAAGACACCAACACAGCCACTGAAAGATAACTCAGTTAAAAAGAATAATGATGGATATCAGTGGATTAGACAGCATTAGAAACATTTTACAAGGAATACAAGTTTTGATAGTGGATTTTTAAACCATACGTTTTTAATTGCCCAGCAAAGAGGGACCTATCTTACAACGAGTTAGACAAGGGCTATACACAATAAATACTTTAGCCCCTCTACTCATTCTTAGCCCTACTACTTATGTAAATACTCCATCTCCAAAACTAGATCCTCAGAGCCTTGTGCAGAGAGAAGCTCCTGGATTTCTAAGCCCACATTTGCCACCTCAGTTCAGCTCCTTAAAGTGACCAGCCTTGAAACCTCCAAGCAGTTCAGTCCCTGCCCCAGCTGCAACCCAATTACACTTACAGATGAGGTTTTCCATGGCTGATCATACTCTTTAGGACCACCTGCTGAGGAAAGAAAATAGGGAAATTTTCATTTATTTGTATTAACCTATTACTGATCTGATTTCAGGAGGAGAATATTTCACTATGTGGCAAGTGTCAATCTTCATTCTGCTGGAACACTGAATTTGCTTTTATAGTTTTAAACAAGTTGGTGGGGGGGGGTTAATATTATAAGAAAAAAAGCAATATCAACCAAATTATTAACTAGATTAAAACAGTTTCTCACCATGTCAAGGCTAATGAAGAGATTCACTACAAAACCCTGTGGAAATTTAGTGGTGAAGAGAGCAAGAGTTTTGACACATCACAGATCTACAAAATAGAACTTAAAAAATGACATTTGGAAAAGGAAATACAATTAAATAAAATTATTAAAGTTAGATTCAGTTGGAAGCTTTCTCCTTCAACAATTAAACTTGTATTAGCAATCCTAGAGTAAACTGCAATTGTAATTAATATTTCATGAGGTACTCAATAATGTAGCCAAATATTGGCTGCCAGACTCTTGCAAAAGACTGCATTTCTGCTAAGCTTTCCTTTTGTTTTACAGAGATATGAATAAATTTGTAGAAGGATATAATATGTCTGATAGTATTTTTTTCTTGCTAGATCTACATATCTTTAGATTTGTTTAAATGGGATAGCTGTATGCAAGAAAAAAAAAAAGGCAATTTTGAACAGAAAAGTCAGACAACAATTGAATAGTTACCCTCACTTTTTCCTATTGGAATTAATTGTATAATCCTTTTTAAAAAACAGATTCAACTTAAATCATTAAATAATTAAATTTTTTATTCCAGTCACTTTACCAGCCATAATACTCTACTAATTATGTGAGTGTACTTGTATATTTAAAAGGTTTAAAATTATAGAAAAACTAGACTAATTTGTGAAGAAAATGTGAATTGTTAGAGGCCTAAAAAGAAGCTATGAGAAAATCTCCATTCTTGTTCTGCCTGCTGAAAGACAGCTAGATACAGAAGACTGGGAAGGAAAGAATAGGCTGACTCATCCACAACCATATAAAGACTAGTTTATTAGACTGTCACAAGTGTGATCACAAGCAGGGCACTGAAAAGAGGCAAAAACAAATTTGGACTGCTTGAAGATAAATCACAGATGGAATAGTGTGATTCAGAATTTTGTTAGCATATCATTTTTTTTTTCATTTGCAGATATTTGCTTGTTGATATTACAGCTGCAACTATAATAAAACAGAGAAGCTCAGAGCTATTACCCTCTGTATCCATCTTCATTTTGTCTTGAAGGCTCATATATTCACACAATCTAGAGCTAAAGGCACTGTTAGAATGCTCAAATAATACCAGACCTCTTCTTTATATACCAGAAGCAATTAATTTTTCTTGCCTACACCTCTGCACTGAGCCTGTATCTTGATTTGTCCAAAGGGAATGCAGGAGGCAGGACATAAAACACCATTGCCTTGGATGAAATAGTATCCAAGTAGAGCATGGAAGTCTCTTCACCAGTTCCTCCATAACCATGCGGAAATACAGTTTCTGGTTAGAAATAATGAATAAGCATTACCAGAGCCTTAAAAATGCAGTACTGACTTTTGTCAATAACACATAAGTAGACAGTGCCAACGGAATATGGTTTATGCTTTCCTAGTGTAGAAGAAAGTTCTGAAAAATCTGCTTCAGAAATACATCAAAGGGTTGAAAAAGTGTCACAGGTTACATGTCAGAAGAGAGTCAACAACTGGGTATTAAGTCAGCATGTAATAAACAGGTTGTGTCCACATTCTGTTTATAATCAACACCAATCATGAACCACAAATATGATCCACAGATCGAACTTCTCTACAGATTTAATCTATTATTTCTCACTTGAGCCCAAACCAAACATATTGATGCTAAGTTGACTTCCATGGCCAAGGACAGGTTAGGAAATGTTATGTTAATTAAACAAAGATACATTCATTATTTACTGCTTTTCTGCTAACACAGTTATCCACTAGAACCACTCACTTGAGTGGAATAAACTCCAAAATGAGTAGGTTAACACCAGAGCAATCATTCTTCTTCACCCTAACAAAAATCCTTGTTCAGAGAACAATTACAGCTATTGCTATAGTTCTGTGGAACTTATGGTTGGAAGGAATTTCAGTCTTGGTAACAACTTTTCAGATCAATGGTGAGCAGAAATGTAGAAAAGCACTGAAGTTCTAGGAAGCAGGAGACCTCCCACTCTATATAAAATGTCCTTCCACTCATATAAAAATTACCTGAATTTAAAACTTCACCTATCAGCAATAAAAAAAATTGGGGTTTATAGAAAGCTTTTTTCACAAGAATTAGACACTATCTTCCTTAATTCACACTCCAGTTGTCTTTTCACTGTTTATAGTGCCTCTACTCAGCCAACAGTGTCAAAGAAATCCATCCATCAGTTTGCAAGAAGTGCTAACAGTAGTAACACAAGTTGCTTGTGTCAAGAAATGGTCTAATTATTACAGCTCAAAAAAAGAGTAATTTGATCTTTGCCATGGAATATCTAATTTTCACTGGCAGATGATATAAACCAAGACAAAAGGTTCGCAATTACTTTGGAGCAATTCCGCTAGCTCAGGTACCAGCACTTCCATGTTCATATCAAAAGGTTTCCTCAAAAGCAAGAATAAAGAAGTTGTTTACGTTGTAAATGTATTTGATTTAGAAATCAGAAATGTGACAACTAATCTGGTTCAGTGTATTTAATCAGTGCTGCCTTTATAAGCTCTCCTCCCAGCACAGCAGTTGTTTCAGTACTGATAGAGACCTTAATAAATTACTGAAATGTCAATAACTCTAAGCATTAATTGGTCAGTTAGGGCCATGCATTTTCATAGTTCTAAAGCAGCTCTTAAATTCTGCTGTTCCTTATGTAGCTGACATTAAAAGGATGAGGTTGTTTTTCTGTATCCTCAGATTCAGATCCTCATATTCACAAGACCTCTTTATGCAGTGTTTCCACACCTGATAGCAGGCCCTAAAGCAATCATACCCACTAAACAATTAAAACAACTCATAAAAATATGCAGTACATAAAAAGTAACAGAAGAACATTACATTACAATTCTTGACACCCTCAGGGGATCTATTTTCTTTTCACAAACACATAGTTCCCTTTGACATTAAATGGGAGCTACATTAATAAGGAAAAAAAGCAATAGATCCTTTGTCTGAAACCACATTTGTGCTGGATGGATATTGGCAGCCTGTTTAGTTCAGGTGATTGGTGGTGGGGTGATAGTGGGTGGATAGATGGTAGGCCTATCTAGACATTATTTGCCTGCAGACTGCTGGTTCACATTCTGTAATGCTGAAAACTACAAGTTGTCACTGCTCTGAAGAGTGCTTTCTCATCTTGGTTCACTTCTCAACATTTACTTTTAATGAATAGTACTAATTGGGGTAGCTTCTTTAAAGTGGTCCTTCCACACCACTATTTAAACACACTGGTACACTCGAGTGCTAATTATAACAAAACAATTTGTGCAGTGTTGATAAAATTCTCTAACTGGGAAATATGCATTAAAATCGTTAGATGTAGTCAAATATAGTTAGATGCAGCTCATAAAAAAAGTGAGAATTACTTTATATTCTGCACTTTCCTTCATGTACTATAACTACACAAGAACAGAGACAAGTGAAACAAAAGAGTTGTACCACTGGGACCAATTGTTAAAAAATTCAGAAGGATTTATATCTTCATTCAATCATAGCAATAATCACATAATATGCTTCAGATGGTATAGTTATGCACCCAAATATTTTGGGTATATCTGTTAAAGCTCAGCGTGAATTTTTGATATGGAACCAAATACAATAGCTTTGTGAAGGTAAGCCAACAAAAAAACCAAACAAAAAACAATGGCAAAAGAACTCATTGTTAAAAGATTATTAGATATCTGTTATCTTAGAACTGAAAATAAATCTGTTGCCTCTAGTCATAGTGAGGTAACTGCTGGCTTTTTGAAAGATAACACTGCTTATCTCTGGGTGAACACTACAATGTAAAGAATTCTCCTGCATTTTGAAATAAAAAGACAGGTATAACATGCAGTTATAATCTCAGAATAGAAATGAATTTTTAGTTTGCAAAGAGTTTTTGCACGGTACATTTTTATGTTGTCACCATGACCTACTCACCCACTAATTATCAAACCACTTCAGTAAGATTTCCATTATGTCCCTCTAACAATCAGAGGAAAAGAAAAACACCACCATATAAAATGCCTTATCCCTTATCAATAAAAGATGTAAGGTTAAAAGGGTGTGTGATACCTAGGCAAAACCAGTTACAGATTTAAAACAAGTTTCTGAAATACACAAACTAGAATATCAATATTTGCAGATACAAAGACAGATATAAAATGCAGAGAAAGAGCAATCTTTTAAACGAATGGAGACAGACAAGCTTCAAAGTGCAACCAAGTAACAGACTTACTGCGTTTATCCACTCTTCACACAAATATCTGTAGAAACATGTCAAAATACTAACAGATTTAAGACTAACATAAACCATCTTGATAATTGCATTTGGCTGCACACAAGTATTTTGTAGTTCTGTAAATCATTTCTTGCAATCATATACCCCTGCCTAGAGGCTCAGCCTCTCTGAGAGCAGCTCAGAGTTCACTTTTTAAAACATACCATCCTGAGACAAGAGAGGTAATGGATGTCTCGCACTTATTAGAGCTCTCTACTGACTTTATTATGGCACAGAATTGCTAATGACTCTTGAGCACTGCCTATTGAAATGAAGATGATGCATTGATTACAGCCACCAAGGACTTTGCAATTATAGGAATTTTCCCTAGAATAAAGAAACAAAGCAGGGAGAAAAATGCAAGAATGATTCATTGGGTCACAAAGAATCACTCACACAAGAAAAAATAAATCATATTTTCCTCCCTTTTCCTTGCAGAAGGGAATGCAAAAGAAAACTATTATTCTGTATTTCAGCGCCTGTAGCATATGCCTTTGCACAGTAATCTCTTGTGTACAGAGACATTTATTAGGAAAGAAACATTCCAGAATAGAACAAGAAAATCCAGTGATATTAAGGGGTCACTGTAGGGAAATTTTTATTGGGCACATTCATCACATTCTTAAGGCACCGAAGCATTTAATGTTTTAAGAACCTTTCAGTCCTGTCAGTATTTACAGGAACTCATTCCCCTTGTATTGCAAACCCCACAACAAGCAACTATTGAGTCCATGAGCCTCTAAGATAAGAGAATACACATCTGATATCTCTCAGATACAGATAACCTTTAGTAAATATTCAGGGTGTGACCATTTACTCATATGCTGTGATTTTTGCTGGACTACAGCAGGAGACTGTAGTCCATGGAATTGTGTGCTCAGGGATAAATTAAAACATTTCTCCTGCCAGCACTGAGTGAGAGCAGAGAGTAATTACTACAGTCAGAAGATAAGCTTCTTCCTCGATGTAAACCCCAAATCTAGCTAGATTGATCTGCACAGATGTTCCACTTTCACTGCTTATTATTATGTCTCCAGGACACATAATGTGCAAATTTTATAAGCAATTCTTTCTTCAGATCAGATTTTCATTAGTTAAAAAAAGAAAGAAAAAAAAAACAACCAAAAAATGCATAGATAACTGAGCAATTAGTGTAGTACTAAATGTTCAGAGGGATAGGATAGCCAGATTAGCTAGCAAGTCAAAGTTATTAAAAAACAAACATAAGGTCAGACATTTGGTAAATGAATTCAGAATAGGGGGCTGTATCCTGGAAAGCAGTATCTGAAAAAAAACAAGCAAGCAACAGATTTAGCAAACATGTGCACTGCAGGGTTTTGATGCCATGCAGAGAGAGACTGAAATTGGTGAAAACGTCTTAAAAACAGACCTGAAGTCTATTTTTGTCATGGTGTGCCCTATCTTTTTTTGATTGAGAATAGAATCACAAGGTTTGGAAAAGACCTCCAGAATTGTCGAGTCCAACTGTTTAGTGGTGGCCAAGTCCACCACTAAGCCATGCCACTAGTCACCACTATACACTTTTTGAATGCTTCCAGGGATGGTGATTCCACCACTTCCTTCGGAAGCCTGTTCCAATGCTTAACCACACTTTAAGTGAAGAATTTTTTTCCTAATATCCATTCTAAACCTCCCCTAGCACAACTTGAGGTGGTTTCTTTTCATTCTATCACCTGTTACCTGGAAGAAGAGGCTGACCCTCACCTTGCTACAATCTCCTTTCAGGTAGTTGCAGAGAGAGATAAGATCTCCTGTGAGCCTCCTCTACTTCAGACTAAACAACCCCTGCTCTGTCAGCTGCTGCTCATAAGACACATGCTCTAGAGCTTTCAAAAGCTTCATTGCCCTTCTTTGGGCACAAAAATTAAAACACTAAAACCCTAGTATTTCTGAAAACTATCAAAAAAAAATTAAAAACCCTTACACTTACTAGACTGAAAAATAATTGAGGTCCTGATTCTTCAATATTTAAATGTATATCTAAGCATCAATAAACAACACTGTGAGATGCAGATAAATATTTTCCAGTTCTAGCATCTGCAGGCATAATTCTAGACATTATAAGTTATAACGTAAGCCATTATCTCTGTAATTCAAGTTGGGCATACTTCTTTCAGACAAAAGAGAAGTGCTCTCCACACACTCAAAAGCAGTTTGATCCTAGCATAACTAGCTTGCAGCTCCCAAACAAGGTCACACTTTCACCAGAGCAGACCATGACAATGCCAACAGGTCAACATAATCTTCCTGGAAAATACATTGCATTCAACTCAGTATTTTCAATATTTTTTGTGTGTCATGAAAAACAGAAAAAGTATTTATCTTCAAATATGTGACGCTCTTAACAGCCTTATATAGAATTTTGCATGAAAAGTAAGAATCACTACTTGTATGTAGCTCCCAGTACCTTTTTATAATAAGAGGGTTTTTAGCCTGTTTAAATTATATTATTAAGGGAGATCAAGCAAAAAAAAAAAAAATCAAGCTGACTCTGGCACTCCTATCAACTGATAAGGCCCCAAAAACAAAGAACTCTTTGCACGAAGCAGGTGTGTATTGTGGGGAATGAGACAAAGCCTGGCAGAGATAAGAGAACTGAAGAGAGTGAATACTTCCTGGAATGCCTCAAGCACTAGCTAACAACGCCTAGGCAGAAAGAAGAGCCACCTGAGAGCTTGAGAAGGAGTGCCTCAAGATGTAAATTCCCTGAAACAAAACTCTCTGGACTTTGCCAGGAAATGAACTCTTGTAAATTCACAGAAACAAAACTCCCTTGCTGGAAAATGACTCCGTGGACTTTGCCAGGAAATGAAACTTTCAGGACATCTCAGTAAAAGGTTGGCCCATACTGAGAACCATGTATAAATGGAGGAGATGAGCACTGTGGGTTTTGGGGGACTTTTAGACAAGCACTTTCACGTACACACTTTTGGCTAGACCAATGATGGAACAAAGGACTGGTGCTCACATTCTTTTCATTACTTTCTCTCTTTTTTTTTCCCCCCTTTCTTCTACCACTTCTTTTGAATTACCAAGTAACACAAGGCCTATCCAGGCCTGTCACTATTTACCTATCCTTATTGCCTATTGCTATGTATCACGTCTCCAGGATGAAGAACTACCGCCTTCATAAGATTATGCTTTATGGTGAACTTGCCACTGGCTATCGCAAGAGANTACTGAGGGGTTTTTTGTATATTCTGCATCATAGCAAATATAGTGGGTATAATCAGGGAAATAAACAGTTAACTATCCACAGACCTCAGGTGTTTGTTTACCTCGATTTCAACAAAAGGAATCTGAGTCACTGTTCCCCTTCTTGACTGACATGTGACATATATAAACTTACCAGGCTATTTTTTGTAGTGAGTGTTCTCATTCTTTTCATTCACATTGAAGGCCACATGCATAGCTAGCAAAGGAAAATAACCAGTAAGCTCCCACAGAGCTGCGGGAGGGGGAGAAGGCAATGCATTTTTCCCTAAATGTTCATCAAAATGAAGCAACTAACTATTCATAACTATTGTACAAGTACTTAGATTGGTATGTTAGAACATACTAACAAATAAAATTTCAATGTTTTATCTTCCAGATACAAACATCTTCTTGCAACCTCTCCACCCTCTCCATTTGTGCTGAAACTGCTAACTTCATTTCAGTTCATATATAGCATTAATTGCAGTTGTAAAGGCAAAGGTCAATATTGATCCATTACCCCACCTAAGACTTCACAAGCTTATTCTCATTCATACAGAATACTGAACAGTATTAAGAGCTATTGACAAGAGAGAACAGGGTCAAGGACTATGACTTTGATGCTCACTAAGATATTATCTCACCATAAGCATTTCAATAAGCTTTTAGACTAGGCAGCAGAACAAGTTTAGAATCATAGAATAGTTTGGATTGGAAGGGACCTCTGGAGGTCATCTAGTCCAACCCCCCTGCACTGGGCAGGGACATCCCCAACTAGATCACGTTGCCCAGAGCCCTGTCAAGCCTCGCCTTGAATGCCTCCAGGGAGATCTAAAACTGAGGAACTTCTTAGATTTTGCTAATTAGACACTGTCAAGTATTTGCACTGTCTGGAAATGTAACTCTGAGTCAACAGGTAGTATAAAGAAAGAGTAAATGGACTTGCTTAAACAAGAACTGCATAAAATAATTTCCCAAACACAGCAGAAGGAAAAAAATCACCACTTTTTATTTCAGGATGGGAGCAAGAACATCAACTCTGTGCCCAACATTTCTCTAATGGCAAATTAAAGCTGAAGCAAGAAGGCATGCAATTCTTAACACCTAAGGAGAAAAAGCTTTGCTACTGCAACAGCAAGGAAACTACTGACAGAAGTCAGCATGACCCTTTCAAAGAGGCAGCAATTTCTGGGCCCAGCTCCAATCAACATCCTAGCAGAGAAAAAAAAAAACCCACCAAAACTAAACAAAAAAAACCTTAACCAACCAAAATAATGTCACAAAAAAAATCCTCAAACCCCCCCGCCACTCCACCCCAAACCAACAGCAAATCCATGCTTCTACAAGATTCTGGTTGTTACAGGGTGCAAAGGCAGCAGCTCCAGATCTAGATGCCACATCATTTAGTTTGGTCAGAGGCTGTCTTCAGAAGCCTCGGAAACTTTTTCCTACCAAATTCTCCCTTTTTTGTTCTACAGGATTTAAAACTCTCCTACTGAAAAGAGAAGAGCTAACGAAACTCCAAGAGATGTAATCTATAGCACCTTTTTGACAGGGACATCAATATCTAAATAAAAGTTTAAAACTTCAGGTTCAAAATGACTCCAGGCTTGAAAAAGAGCAATTCTAGACACCACCAGCCAGGAGACAAAAGCTCCTGATAAGCTAAATGTCAGCATTGCTGCTGTACAGAGCATTGTTCCTTCTTTCATGATGTTTTAGATAAGGCCTATGTTTCCCTGTATTACAGCTATTTACTGCTGTGCAGGGCTGATGCAGACTCACCAGAAAACATAAACTGATTCTACCTGTAGATTTCCTATCTCCTTTCACCTCTTTTCTCTTCTGGACAATGGTTTGCCTCCACCCCTCCTGAGTCCCAGAGCAGCTGTGCAGCACTACCAGCACTGGGGAGCCATATCCTCATTATTCAGCCATAGGGCTCGCAGATCACTAAGACACCAACAGCAACAAGGAAGAATCACAGAATCATAGAATGGTTTGGGTTGGAAGGGACTTCTGGAGGTCATCTAGTCCAACCCGCCTACAGTGGGCAGGGACATCCCCAACTAGATCAGGTTGCTCAGAGCCCTGTCAAGCCTCACCTTGAATGCCTCCAAGGATGGGGCCTCAACTACCTCCCTGGGCAACCTGTTCCAGTATTCCACCACCCTTGTGGTGAGGAACTTCTTTCTAATATAGCTGTTACTAGCATAACTTTCACATTCAAATGATATGCCAGCCCACAGCACCCTGCTAGGAGAGAAGCCATGCAAGGCTGCGCCTTTACCCTGCCCATGGGCAGGTAAGGAGGTCACTCAGATGTCACAGCTTTTTTCCCTTTGCAGCTCTGCCCTCTCTCTGGCTCCCATGCTGCTCTCCTGCTCCCTTTTCTAGAATAAATAAATCCATGCTCTCATACCTCATGTTTTCTACATCCCTGTTTTTTCTCTTCATTTTCCATCTGTCCTTCTCCACATGGCCCAACTCCTGCTTAATAAGCAGTGAATGGAAAAACAGAAACAGTTTCCCGCCTAGATCTTACCAATTATCTCTGTACCCTGAAGCAATATGGCCCAGTCTACATACTTCTAACACAAGCCAATGATCCTGTTGCAAAGTATTTTGTGCATAAAGGAATGGAGCCCAAAAAGGTAGTGGGAGTCAAGATGGAGACAGTATTTCAGAAGTCTGTTACAAGGCAAAACTACTAAAAATATTTTTTCTGAGTATATCTAAGTAACAATGAGGCGTAACATTATATTTCACATACCTTAGCAATCACTCCTGCTTATATACAGCAATTTGGGATTCAAAGCACTCAGGCAGTGATGAGAGTACCCTGCCTTTGCCTGTCATTATTCTTCCAGCCTGATTTGTATGGTGCACGAGAGCAGCAAAGCATCACCAAGGATTGGTTTGGCTTCACAGTGAGAAATCAGAAGATAAATATGTTGAGTATGATATCTAAAAATAAAAAGCATGGTCCATACTGCAAAACAAAAAGACGCAAAAAGAAATGCCTACAACAACTGAAAGACAAGATGGATAAGGTAAAGTAATATATGATGGTAAGCAAAGCATTTTGTTTGCTTTTTTTTTTTTTCAGTCCAGGACAAGGAGGAAAATGCAGGTATAACCCTCTGTGCCTTTCATATCACACAGCCTACCAGTTTTGTTATGCTATTTCATGATGGCCTACCCCACCACCACTAAATATGGCATACTGTTTCTCTGAAAAAGATGTGTATATTCCTACCAACTTCAAAGCTTCCAATTGCAGAAATGTGAATCCATCTGGTCAAAAGAAAAAATAAATGTGATCCTGCAGAGTAAGAAGTATTAAAGTTCTTTGTGCTAAGATTAATCTCTTCTAGCTTCCCTGCAGAGGTTTTAGTAAGTAGTATTTCACCAAGTAGACTTCCAAGCTCAGGATGCATGCTAGTAGAAATCTATGCCTACCCTTAGGACTTCCTAGAGGGAGATTGCCAAGATTGATATAGACACCTTGCAAAGTAGATACATAAGAGCATAAATGATAAATGAAGACAATTATATAATCACACCAGCCTTTGGAATATAAATTGTGGATATGACTATGAACTGGATACAGCATCATCTTTTTGGCTTTTTTTTTTCCTCAAATTCAATCCTAGTGTGCAAAATTTTTTATTGTGGACTGTACCTTATAATTCAGACATAGTTATAGTGAAGAAGAAGAAGCCAGGTACACAGGGAAAACATGTCAGCTTTGCAATCAGCCATTCTGCAATAAAGCATTCCTCTCCACACCAGTAAATCCTATACTCTTTAATTCAGTATAAACTATGAAACCTCAGAATAAAGAAATATTATCATAGTCGTTCTGTAGGTTCTGTAGCGTGATTAGTTTTGTGCACTTACGCAAGCAGCAGGAACAAGCAGACCTTGCACATTCACAGGTCAATCAATGCTTGAGAACACTTCCTTGCATTCTTGACCCGGCAACCATGCACGTTCATTTATGATGATTGCACATCAAGTGATGGTGCAGCATGCATTAAAGTATACTTCCAGTCAAGGCTTGGTGAACAATTAACCACCTTGCAATGATACTACAATTACTTCAGTAATTCATGCCATTTCAAACACCTCAAACCATCTGTGTTCAGAAATATTAAAGGTATGATGTTAAAAGTCTTCTTATCAGCAGTTAGTTAATCCCATGGTAAATCTAAGCAGTGAATTTTACAGTTTATGAACAGTGTAAAAAGAAGCAATGTGCAATTTTTATGTTGACACATTTCTTTAATTGCTAATTGGACCTTTCTGGACCATGAAGGCAATCAAGTTATTTTTTCATCTTATTTTGTGATATCTCCACTTTTGCATACACTGTGCCTGGGAGAACATAATGTTCCAGCTTAGGGAAAAAAAACGGAATGATTGTAATTAGAGAAGATAGCAATGCAGAGCTATGACCCGCATCATGAACACTAACATGTACTGAGTTAAAAGATCCCAATAGAAACAACCAATTAATGACTGTATGAGAAGTGTCTTAAGTTATCAGCTTCTTGAAAAGGTGTAAGCTACTGAGATGGGTAAAGTACTTGCTGACAAACTGAAAATGGAATTTGGAGTGGTCCCCAACCAAACCTCACATTAAGTTAATTGCACTGTCTCAGTGATGCAATTTTCCAAGTTGTACAGGCACTCTGGGGTGCTACCAGGTAAAAGATAGCACATAGAAAGCCTGGGATTTTCAGCTGTACTTAAATACTCCTATTGGGAATTTTAAAAACCTACTAAATGCCTCCTTTCATTTGTAGGTACTTAAATACTTTGAAGTACTAAGCTGTGGCCGCAGCTTCATCTCATCTTCAGTTCAAGCCAAATCCATACACTTATTCTTGTGTTTGGTTTTAGCCCTTCGGAGATGCTGCTTTAACAATAGCAACGCGTATTCAGTAAGGCTTTACATCCGTAACACACATTAAACTACTTCTAAAAGTTACTGGAAGATACATGGGAGAGGCAAAGAATTTAATTGCAAGTGATAGGCCCTGTAGAAAATCCATAGGCTGACAGGAAGAGCAGTAGGAACAGGCAAGACTGATAGAAAGAGCAAGTCTAATTATCAGGAATAAGTGATGACATAGGTCTATGCAGCTACTGGAATCATAGCAATATATTCGTAGTTAACTGTTTTATATTTACATAGGCTATTTACATACAAACTTGGTGTCTCCATGAAATGAATTGCTATAATGATAGGTGATCTATAACAACACATCAATAAGATTAGATAAACAGATTCTTGTCTTAATGAATTTGTCTATACCAGCAATTCCAGAGTCTTCCTCTAACATATCTTTCTTGTAAGCCATACACAGCAGTTTACACACATGAAGTAGCTATTGATCTCTCTGGGAAAATGTGCTTAGATAACACCTTCAGGAGATAAAAAAGGAATATAGCAAAGTGGCCAAAATAAACTGCTGCATTACATTCCCTGCCAATGCGTACTTAGTGTGTTTTAGTTGTTTTAGTGTTGGTTGTTGCTATCTGAAGCGCAAACACTATTATCAGAATGAAGAGGCAAGCTGAAAAGTTTATGGGGCACAAAAAAGAAAAGTATTTCTCCTAAAAGTTGCATCATGTTCTTTCACATTAGTTTGGGATGCAGTGACTATAATCCGCAAGAAGAGTAATGTTTAATTCTACTACACCCCTTGAGAAGCATAGAGAGACTATCTCAAAAAGAATCGTATTAGTTTTCTCATAATAGTTACAAAACCTCTCTCTGAAAAACATCTAGCTACTACAGTTGAAAACCAGAGGCATTTCAGTGTTTAAACAAACAGCAATCTGGAAGTCTCATATGAATTTCAAGATCTCTTTTTTTTTCTACAAGCCTTAGTAAAGTCAACAAATATTAAGCAATTTATAAAAGTTTTCTATATTGCTCTAAAGGTCTAGCCTTCCCCCCCAGTATACTTTGTGGTGAAGCCCAAAACCTACTAGGTACTGAATAATTAGATAGGAAACATGAGCTGTAGCTTAAATCAAAAAGCATGCACTCAAGCATACAGACATCTAGGTAAAATCAATCTCCAGCCATGACTCCTTAATTCAGAAGCACATAGATATCAGCATAACAGTTGACTATTTAACTGTTATTAATTCCATCAAAATTCTTGTCCTCTGGATCTACAGTTCAGCTCCATTTGCCCACCTTTTGAAATAAAAAAAGACTGCAAATAGAAAAGAAGCTTCATTCTCTTTGAGTCTCACTCTGTGCAGGACCAAGAATGAAGTTAGGTAAGCAGGCATCTTTATAATTTATTGTACAAAAAAGAAAAAGTCCCAATAAATGTTAAGACCCAGAAAGTCCTTGATGAGATTACACAGTACCCAACATGGTACTCAGGGGCATGAACTCTTGGTGCAAGGCAGGATTTTGTTCAAACAGCACTAAGCACTAATCCTAACAAATTCAGGAGCAAACCTTAATGTCCTATTGACATTGAGGTATGGTTGGGAAAGCAAAGACTGTGTCTATTAATCAGGTATCTACTGGCCCACCAAAGAATATGAGAATCAGAGGGAGTGTTTAATAAATATGGTTGCAAACTGAAGCAGGGTTCAGTAGCATGCAAAACATCAGTGTCATCCTTATTGTTAATGCACCCAGTGTTAATTCAAGAATAGCTCACTTTTCTAAAATTAAACTAGCTCACTATTAAAAAAAGCCCAACAAACCAACAATTACAAGAGCTACTCACTAACTCTGTCAATGGCCTTCGTCCCTTCCAGGCTTACTGGAGTTAGTTATACTACATTCTGGGATGTCACCACTGCCTTTGGATTATGAGGACTTAATTCACAATTTGTGAGGGTGTGAGTAAAGGCTTCATTTTTACAGGTCTATATGCAGGCAGATGTGCTCTATTCCAAGTCTTAACTGATAGTGAGACAGAGGAACAAAATGCAGTTGAAATTTTGCCACGTACTCCTTATCATAAAGGAGTAACAAGAATGGTTTTAACTCACTACCTAACTTCCAGATCTTCCAAAGCATGCTGGTGTCTTGAAACCCTTAGGTGTTACCACAAGTAACAAGTGTTACTTTTGTTAACACACGATTTAATTTATTATTTCACATGGCACATATTAAGTCCAAAAACCGCACTAAGCAAAACAAAAAAGCAGAATACTTTGGCCAGCATCAGCAGCAAGTCTGAGCTCTACACCTCAGATATCTATGCTCAAAGAAAGCTATGTAGACTCTTATAACAGCTGAGCGTCTAATCCTGATGGGAAATTTGATTTCGTTATTTTGACATTGTTATGCATGAAAAAGATGCACTACCCACTTTTTGAGGTTTGAAACATGTATTGTGTAGCTCCTGAAACTATGAGTCAACCTACCTGTTCAGGCAGCAGAACATAAATAAATACGTATCTTTTTGTAACATATATTAAAAATTTCAAAGACTTGCTTGTACTGAACTCCTTAGGTGTTTTCTACACTCTTTAAATCAAAATTAAGAAAAAAATTTTCAAAAGGTAGCTTTTCTTCTAAAACACTGCAAAAAATGCAGGTTCTGCAAATGTTATTTCTAGGAGTGTGGAATACCAGCAAAATCCAAAACCAGCTCTCTGTTTAGCTTTGCCCATGAGAGTTCAGGCTAAGAGCTGCATGCATGCATGTATTTGCATATCTATATCCATAAATTTGTATATAATATTTTTATTAATTATTCTTTGCCATTAAAAGAAAGTATACTTAAATTGAATTTCTTTCTAAAATAATTATTGCTTATTATGTACAATTATTGTATCATTGCCCAGTGTTCTCTCAAATCAAATTTTCATTAGAGCAAAAACCCATGTGTGAAAGAGTTCTTGAAGCAGAGTCAGGCCTCTTGCATGGTTCTCTGCTAATTACCCGAGGTTCCTTTCTTATCAGCCTGGACTTTAATGACAAAAGAAGACAAGCATAGAGTCTATTTGACTTGTGCTAATTACTAACCATTCCCCATTCCATTTACGCTGGGAGGAGTACAATAATCACGACACAGTGCATTAGCTCTATCCTTGGCAGTATCTGCCATACTGAGAGATAATTGACAGGGCAAATTCTGGTCAGGAATTACAGTGTCTTACGCATGTCTGCTCATGAGCAAGCCTCTGTAGCAGTTTCTTCTGTGCAGTAACAGAGAGACATCTTTTAGTTCTTACTGGAAATTTTCCTCTCTTATACATGCAAGTGGCATTGCTTTCAGCAGCTTATAGTGTTTATAATTAACACTTCAGCTGTACCTAATTAGAAAAAATTAATTGTGAGGAATTGATAAATATCTGTGTCCTTGCAAAAATAATGAGAACATCAAATTAAAGAACATCTGTCTGCAGGGTGGGAATGGGCCAGGACATCATTATCTAAACTAGTTGAAACAGCTTGAACTTTAATCTTATCTTAGAAATTAGGAAGGCCAGACTTACACAAAACAGGGTTATGTAACTTCTTAGGTCTGTGTGAAAAGTTGCTACTTTAGTGCAAAATAACTTCTTAGGTATATGGGAAAAGTTATTGTTTTGGTGCAAATAGTTATATAACTTTTCAGGGGTGTGTGAAGAATTGTTTATGTTAAGGTGGAATCGGGGAGTCTGTACCTCCTGAGTATCTCCAGATAATGGAGAAAGGGAGAGGGATCACCTACAGCAGGGAAGTTAGGATAAAAAGGAGGCTGTGCCCTCCAGCAATTTGAGAGAGACACCACAGAGACTATGCCCATGAGCTCTCTCCGTTTTACTCGAATAAAGCTAATTGGGAACCTCACTCTACCTCTCAGGACCGATTAATTAATTAATTTTCTTTATATCAGTGAACCAAAACTAAGAACCAATAAACATGAAAAAACAAACGAATTTACCTGGACTTTTTTTTAAGTATTTATCTTGTATAAATATAACAGTAAAACTAACTGAGCTGTCTAGCTTGGACTGAAAGCAGAGAGCTTAGAGGGCTAGTCACGGATAGTGTATGTATGGCTAGGCTTTGCGAACGAAGNTAGTAAGCCACTTAGTATTATCTAGAATCCACTGAATTTGAAAAGGTATTAGTGGACTTAGCATTGCTTCAGGATCTTTGTGATCTTGAAAATTAAGGAATTTATGGTAAATCCTCCAAAAATCATTTCACAGGATGTAATGAACAGTGATAGATATTTCAAAGCCATTTGTTTACCTTTAACTTACACTTAGTGATATCATGCTCAGAACTAAATGCACCTGAACTGCAATGTATCATCAAGCATTAAGGAGTAAAAAGGAAAAGAAAACTCATTTCTCCTCTGTAGTCAAGCATCTTTAACAAATTATCTTCAAAAAACAAACTGCAGCCACCCAAAGTCAGCTCATAAAGTTCTTCAAACTCTGTGTCACATGGCAAACAACCTATGATGAAACAACCGAAGAATCATGCCATACTAAGAAATACCAGTCATACATAAACTTCCTTTTACTGTTTCTCTCTTTGATGATTCAGCCATTACTAAAAATTTGCCAATACAGGAGAAACTGCAGTTTAACGACAGATCTCAGGACCTGTAGAAGTAAAAAACTGGCGCGGTCTGACAGGGATGGAGAATTGAGTACAAGTAATGTTACTCATTCAGAGAAGGCAAAGAAACTGTTTTTCAGATTGAGATTCATGAAAATAGAGCAGTCCAAGGGAACAACCCAAGTTAAGGATTAGCATTAAGAGTTCACATAATTCCCACTGTCTTTATCTATGTCCTTACATGTTCTGATGAATGAGGACAGACTTTGGTGCTTACATGAGTAAGGCAAATATACATGAAAGGATATAACTTCAAAGGCATAGCTTTAACATTAAAATACAGGATTTAAGCTTGTCTTTTGCTTGTAGAAGTACCTTTTGTAGTTGCAAAGAGAGAAGGAGATTAAACCAGTGCTAGGAGGACCAATAGTCCATGTGAGATTTGTAGACTTAGTTCACTTCACACCACGGAGGAAGGAGACTGAAAAATGGTTGTTTTAACTTAATGTTCAAAGGAAGGAGGAGTATTCATCAGTACCACCAAAGCACTGGGAACAGTATCACTCTTAAGCACCAAGATGCCATTTATGTCTGTGAGGTTCATCTCCAAGTTTGCTTTATTTTATAACCTTGCATTTTTGAAAGGCAGAGGTACAATAGCCACTGTCATACCATCTCAGAATTAAAGAAAATATCTACTGCTAGTTCAAGACTCCTTTAAACTAGCAAAGTGGTTCATTTACTTGATGTAATGTCCTGTTCTTAACACATGACAATACTTTACCACTCCAGGATCTTTTCCTGCACATCAGGCATGGTGCCAGTGGTTCAGTTTCCATCTGACTATGTAACAGCTAGAAGGGCTTGAGATCCTCAGTGAAATCACTTATATATCATTCCCTCCATGAAAAGAAGGATTCCCTCTTCTCAAACACATACATAAGAATAGCTTCATAAGGATAACGTTGCTAATTACTTTCTAAACATACTGTGTGAGGAAACAAAGATGCCAAGGATTGTCACTACAGAGTGCACAGTAAGGCTTTGTAGTAAATGCCTGGCTTTCATCATGCTCCCTTAATCTTATGACAAAGCCTGTCATAAGAATAGGTAATTCATTTCCGTAATGCTAAGAAGGATCAAAATGAGGGAGGTATATTTTAAACTGTTGCTACTAATTGTTAAAACTCCTGTTCTTCAAATATTGTAACTGCCAAAACTCAAGTTTCTCATTAACTGTATCCAGGTAATTACAGAACTTTGGGCAGAGAGGAAATGTGAGAACAATTCTTTCATAAAGCACAGAAGCAGAAAACAAGCGTGGCTCAGTGATGTCCCTGTAGCTATCTTGTTGACTGATTTTGCAAAAGGGAAAATTCATAATATGAATAGAAATTCTTACCCCCAGATATAATGGAAAGCAATTTAATGTTGGGTCCCTCTGTCTGGGAGATGATGTCTTCATTCAAATTCATGCATGTGGATTCCTCCTCTCTTCACTATTTACCTGGCACATGTAATATTCTGTAATTACTTCACAAATAGGTGTTTGCATACAAGGAAGCAATTATATACATAATTTAGTCATTCTAATTGAAATAACCAAATAATTAAAAATTTTATTGCCTTGTAATTTGCAGGGTTTGGATCCACAGTGTCCTGAACACTGTAGATACTCTGTGACAATGTATTATTTGAGTGGAAGGCAATATTAAAATTAAAAATACCAAAAAAAGTAGCAAAGTAAGTCTTTCATGAAAGAGAGTCTATATGGTTAGTAAATTTTACATGACATTACAATATAGATTTCATTAGATATATTGAACACTATATCACGATAATTAATTCAATAGATAAGAATCCCTTTAAGGTTTGTGCAAAGAACTTCACTAACAGACATGTTCTTATAAATATTATCTCAATTTCTTGGCAGATGCAGAACTGAATTCTGATACAGAGCAGCCTGAGTTCAGCATCAAAACAATAATTTGGAGGTGAGGAAAACCATTCCACACAAAGTGTCCTCTTGGGTGGTCTGACATGAAAGCCTGAGACAGATTGTAAGAAGAAACTGAAACATTTGCTCATATTTAGTTTAGAATTGGCATTAGATACAAGTCAAAGTCTTGAGAACCAGGGTTTATAAACACTTCTTCAGGAACAACAAAATCATCTGTGTCCCATTCTCATCTTTTCTACCCTGAGAGGTAGGCTCTGTCTAAAGCAATGCTCTTTAACACAATTAGGGGATAACTTGCAGCTGAATGTTTCTGGCTATCATTGTTTGCTGGGGAACAACAGCAGCTCCTCTCACCATTCAGTGACATTTATTACACAGCGGGTACTATATTGCACCCATGCTTAATTTGGTATATATGACCAAGTGCTGAATTTGTCCTTAGTAATTAACTTATTCACTTCAGCCTTTCATTTTCACTTCCAACTGTATTTAGAGGTTTGACTGTTTCCTTTCTGTGCATTGTATATGGTAAAATCAATCTGTACATTTTCACAGCTGTGTTCCAGTTAATCTTTATTGCATTATTCTATCATTTTTGCATTTGATTGTGATGGCACCCAGGTGGCAAAATAGCAGTTCAAGTCAATCAGGAAGCAGTCATTTTTACAAAGACTGGTTTGTTCCTTCACAAGAAAGCTAAACAAGTATTCTCAGAAAATCTTGACATAATTAAAAAGAATTATTTTATTTTGAGAACTAGTGATTGGCTATTCTCAATGTGAGTTAATTGCACCCATGAAAGAGATTTAGTATTTCCACCTCAAAGCTTTTCACCCTAGGAAAACATAGTCACCAAATCTTTACTTAGTTCTGAAGGGGAAGAATTATGACCACGGCAACACACTGAGATGAAAAGTTTGTTTGGTGACTTGCTATGTCTAGGGAGATTCTAGTGCTGTTTATATAGCACCAACAGGAAAAGCACAATGCAGATCTGTTTGTACACTGTCTTCTGCACATTGAAAGTGCAGAGTGTCTCTGCTGCAAATTATCCATTTAATAAGACTGGACAGGACATCACAAGGACTAGATACCTTAAAGATAACCAATTTTGTTATTTTGTAAGTAAACAGGAAAATAGATTTCATGTTACTGCAGAGTTGAAGCCTATCTTTTGATTTTATTGTTGCTAACAGTAAAACATGGAATTTGATAGGGCTTGTGGCATTAGCTTGACCTGGAATACTAAGATGTTGGCCCATCCTGGAGACAGGGTTTAAAAAACTGGAAGCAAATTTTCAATGGCAAATCCAGTCTTTGCTCTTTTGTTCTACCTCAGTCAGTGGAAAAAATTGCAGAAGCAGTTTATGCACACAAAATATTCTTAAATCACATCCCATAGCAGATTTAGAGTTGAAATGATTGTATATTTTGCTTTGAATGTACTGATCTGGAAGCTTTAATTAAGTCTTGGCAGTTAACAATTGAGTGTGTTCCAAGATGAAACTTGAAAGCTGGTTTTACCAGCTTACAAGTGATTTATCAGCCTTTTAGTGATATACACATAGTTTTATGAGTATGAACTCCTGCTGTGTTCACACACTGTCTAGTCATCCATCCTCCTTATTGTAGCAACATTATCTAGAAACTCAAGGAGAAAGAAATGGACTTGGAAAGATGCACACATCAGAAACAGAAAAAAGTTTTTGTACTCAGTAAAACACATGCCACATGTATCCAGCTCCATCATTTCTTTAGGTCTCCTGAAGTCCCCCTTTTTTAGAAAAAAAAATCACTAAAGATAATCTCTGTTGTCTATCATGTATTTCACAAATACTGTATCAATTTCATTGATATGAAACTCGAGGAAATTAGAGCTGATTTGGTTTAAATTCAAAGTATGAAACCAAATGCACTGACTTGTTTGTGTTTAGCAAAGACATGATTGCCTTTGGAGACATAGTAAGGAAATTAAAACTTCTTGGACTTCTATACTGCAGTATTGTCAAAGTAGATAATGATACTAGAAATAAAATTACCAAATATCTTCTATAGAAAAGCTCTACAGAAAACACCAATAGAGTATGTTCAAGTAACTTAAACTAAAAAAGAAACAACCTCACTTTTGACAACTCCAAGCAAATCTGCCAGGTTGAGTGCCCTATAGGCAGGGAGACAAGATTCTATGGCCAGCACATCTAATGTGAGCACCTGCCTGCCTCACCAGCATCCTAGGGCCAGAAGCTGTGGCAAACAAAATTGGAACAAAAGTAAAAATTAAAAAAATCTTCTTATTTGCAGAAACCACATAGCTGAGAAAAGCTGAAACATATTCTGGTTAAGGAATTGGGAACACCGGGGTGAAGTAACCAAGCAGCAGCCAGGCCATGCAGAGGTCAGCATGACACCTTTCCCCTCCAGAGAACAACCAGGGAACAGGTAAGTCATCTCAGCAACTATTCATGGAAAAAATGACACTAGGTTGTTTCAGCCATCCACATATCAGCTGGTTTGCCTGCCTTACCTACACAGATCATTCTAATGTGCTTCTCTAAAAGCAAATGAGAACACCATTCTCCTCCTTCACCTTTTCCGAACTGAATCCAAGGTTAGGGAAGAAAATCAATTTTACTTCTAGCTCAACACCGCTTGGCTCCTCTTCTTAACCACATGAGAGCAGAATAAATTCACCATAAAAAAGGTATACAGATCATAGCACGGTCTCTGATCTAAGCCTACATTACTTTCTCTAAGGGAAGGGATAGCTGTAATGAATAATGCCAGTTGAATCAGAAACCGTAGCTGAAATAAATGGATTGTTAACAAATGCTAGTACTTCTTTGTTTCGCATTGCTTTTATTAATAAAAATAAGTATTTTAGACTCTGAGGAGAGGAATTTGGAGTGTTTGGTTGGAAACCTAGTTAAGAGGTTTTCCTCACATTAGATAATGTTGGAACTATAAGCCCAAGCTTGCTTCAATTAATTAGGATAGCTATAATTCAAAGGATCCTGGGAGCAGAGGGGTAGGGGAAGATGATGTTTAATTGTCCCTCAATATATTGCTTCATAGAATTATTGTAACAAAAGTGTTCTTAAAAAGGAGGAAGCTTTTAGTTTAAATAATGACAATCTGAGCTTCAAGAATCAAGGGCCTAGGAAACTGCAGCTTCAAATCTCAGTCACAGTACCTCTGATTTTTTCAAAGGCCCTAAGGATATTTATTCTATGCTGCTAAAGGATTCCTCAGAGAGTTTGGCAGATACAGCAAAGCAACATGATTTTGCTCTCCAAAGCCATAGAATAAAGTGTGAATAAGAATTGCCCAAGTGTGATGTCAAGATGCCAGTGTTTCTACAAGAAAGCTTTTATCTTTGTAGGCCACAATCTTCTTTTTTCCCCTGTAGAGACAAGTAGAATGTGATTTTCAAAAGAACTTACTTTAGCCTGACTTGGAGAGGAAAGTAAAATTTCTAGTGATTTCAGAGGGAAGAGACCAAGAGCTACTTCTGAAATGCTTCCTATATCCTATATAGTGTATGAAAACATCAGGGATGGAAGAATACATTAAATAGAGCAAAGTCTTCATAGAATCACAGAATGGTTAGGGTTGGAAGGGACCTCTGGAGGTCATCTAGTCCAACCCCCCTACACTGGGCAGGGACATCCCCAACTAGATCAGCTTGCCCAGAGCCCTGTCAAGCCTCACCTTGAATGCCTCCAGGGATGGGGCCTCAACCACCTCCCTGGGCAACCTGTTCCAGTGTTCCACCACCCTCATAGTGAGGAACTTCTTCCAAATGTCCAATTTAAATCTACTCCTCTCCAATTTAAAACCATTGCCCCTTGTCCTTTCACTGCAGGCCTTTGCAAACAGGCCCTCTCCAGCCTTCTTGTAAGTTCCCTTTAAGTACTGGAAAGTCTCTAGTAGGTCCCCCCGAAGTCTTCTCTTCTCCAGGCTGAACAATCCCAGCTCTAAGTCTGCTCAGGACACTTCTTGAGCTACCTACACACTGCACAGGGGCAAGAACTTGTGGGCAAAGTGAAAAGCTGTCAAGTGTCACAATTATACTTAATATCACTGTTAAGGTGACATCTTAACAGATAACGCCCAAAAGTATAAGAAAATATGACTTTATGTTTCAGATCTATTTTTTCATATATCATATACCAAAAAAACCAAGATCATACAATGAAGTACCTTCGTACTCAGAAGACAGCATATCTGAGAGGAACATGCCATTCACGTCCAATGTAGTCAAGTCAGAATGTATTGCAGTTTGGACAAATTGATGAAGTCTAAATAAAAGTGTTCATTAATAAAGACTGAACAATTGTTTTCTGAGGAAAAACCACAATGTGTTACATTGTAGAAATGGAAAATCTAAGCTAAACACTAAAGACTAAATAAGATGGAGATGTTTCATTTCTCTTTTCTAGAACTGTTAGCTTTTAATAATCTTTCAGAGGTAGAATTAATTCAGTTATTAGGCAGAAATCTGCATTAGATTACTGCTTCAAAATGTTTCTTATAGATAAAATTGTACCTCCTAGGATTACATGGTAATGCAAATGTGGTACAACTGGGAAACTGAGTAAAAAATAATGAATTGGACACTTTCTGTTTCTAATTACATATTAATCATTAAAAAAAACTCGTAATGCATTTCAGCTACAGGTTGCTTCATGACTGCATCTAGAAATGCCAATGATCCTCACAACATAGCAAGGTGCTAAAAATGATGAAATGGATAGCCAAATCTGGGATTATGTTCCTATGGCAGGTTATATAGGTAAATGTTTCAAACTTTCTTTAGTGAAACCAGAAAAAGGAAATTTCCTTCTAAATCATTGCTTGAAGTATAGTTCATAACAAATGATCCATTCAATTAATTTCACTCTACCTGTTCACAAACTGCCTGCAAAACACAATATTATCAAAGGTACTACTTCAATTAATTCACTGTATAATTTCAGTGAATAACTTTTTGCTGCAGACACGCATTCAGTATTCATAATATGAAAAATGTTGATTAGCTCTGACTGACCTGGGGAGGATTAATTTTTTGCCAGTGATGTCTGAACAAGAGTCAGTCTCACACATAGCTAACTACAGTTATTCCTGCTGTGTTAACCTGGCACTTACAAAATACCCAAAGGCTGAGCTATGTCTAGCATTTACTTGCCAGTAGTTCAAATCCAGCTTTACAATGAGTAAAACCCACTTAGATTTGATGTTGCATGTAGATAAGTACACATGGCTAGCTTATATCCAAATGCCCTTTTTTTCCCATATAGAAGTAAGTTTGAAAAGTAAAAGCTAAATCTAGCAAGGTTTGTTGAAATCAGAGTAGCTCATTTCAGTAACTGACATCTCTCACTGGGAATAGCCAACAACCAAGACAAATTCTGGAACTGGAAAAGTTTCTGGTTTGTGTCTACTGACACAATATTTTCTGAATATTAGAAGCTCTACAAAGTCTGTGACTGGATACTCTGACACTTACTTACATTTAGCTTAGCCTGAGAGGAAAGAAAAGTGATAACTGTATGCATAATTTTTTCCCTTTGTGAAAAATTTAATTCTCTTAATTGCTACAAATTATGAGAAAGAATTTTAAAAGCCATGGAGTTTGATTCATTAAAACAACACAACTTTCTTTAAAGTCTTAGGCTAAGAAGTTGAAGCTGAAATTGGAATATATTTTAGCTCTTCTCTACCTCTCTGGTTTGGTCAGTAGAAAATTGGTTTGTGAGATTATTTTTTAAGAATCCTATAGACCGTAGCTTAGCCTGAGAACTAGTGACTTTCTTTAAATATATGTCAATTCGGACATTTAATAGGCATGAAAAAAAATCACAGATAAGGCTCAATGTAATATTAGGAAAATATCAACAATTTAAGAGATTAGGACATGTGACAGGTAGATATTTAGTAACATCACAGTTAAACTGACCCCACTATTGAGAAAAACCTCCTATATTGTTACCTAGACTACATTAAAGAAAGTATTTCATCACAATCCTAGATTATTCACAAAGAAATCCCTGTCAGAGAGGCAGTTATATATAACATCTTCATTTCTTTTTAGAGTCTAAATAATGTGATTAAGAATTTAAAGCTACAGCACAAGAGATTATTCTTTTTATAACAAAGACAATATAAAACACATTGGCTTTGCCACATATTTTGCTAAAAGCTGTTTTATAATTAGTTTCAGAGCAAACTAAAAAAACACTAAATGTAATTGCTTTAATGCAATTAGTCCATTGTATGTTTCAATAATGCAAAGTCTTGTCAAGCCATAATAACATCCAAATAGATTTTCCTCTTCATTCCCTTTGCAGTAGTGATTTTACATCCAGAACTTAGTATTCTACTTCTGATGAATTTTCCTCCACCTTTTCTACCTACTTTTGCAAGAGTTCAGGGCTTCCACCTCTTAATGTACCAAAGCCTGAAGCTACTATTCATTTTTAAGAGTCTGTAAAAAATACATAGAAATCTGTAACAGTCATGTTACACTTAGTTATTCAAATGGATTAAGTGGCATTAGAAATTATAAGAATTGAAGGTTGCTGCCAATTTAAAATAACTTTTAGCTTGCAACATCACTGTTACCATATACAAGCAATTCTGCTACATATGGTTCTTGTCTGAGTAGAGTGGTTTTCAGAAGCAATACATAGTCTTTTTTTCAGTGAATGAAATATGAGCTGACAGTAGCATTCTTTCCTAATTCTATAATAAAATATATAAAAACTAATATAAACTGTTTGCAATAAAAACATTATCTTGTTTTCAGTTACTGTCAATTGTAAAGACTCTAAATGCCAAATACTAAACAGATATTTGGGAGAAAAAGATTATGAAATAAACCACATAAAGACTTAAGAGGCTTCAGATATGCCCAGTAACTAGAAAGTGAAATCAAACCTGTGTGTCTAACCAGGCTGATACAAAGCAGAAACCATGAAAGGCCTCATTTTTAATCTATTCTTACAGAAACTCTGGAGGCTTGTTTTAAGAAAGAAATCAGATAGAGAAAACAATATGAACAGCTGTAAAACATTTCTAACAACACTTTAATATACAAAATGCAAATTTATATAGTGACCTACTTTTCTAACTACTACCTTGAAGAGACTGTGTTTGATAAGTTAGAAATTCAAGACTCTCCTTAGAAGGTACCTGAGCTGCCCTCTTTCCAGTATTTCTCTGGATTGTTGCATGTGCTCATGTCAAAGTATTGAATTATTAAACATTAAATAAGTTAATATATTTATTTCAGTTTATATGTACTTCCACTTTTAATCTAAAAGATAAATATATTCCATGACGTAGAAATATCTTACTGATTTTCAAGAAAAGCACCCAGAAGAGACCCTGGGGATTGCAAAACAATTTGGTGGAGTGTTTAGTAATCTGTAAGGTTTCTGTTAATTTCTGTGTACATCTAGGATGCTAGATTTCAAATCCACCTGAAGAGGACAGGCTCCAGGTAATGCTTCTATCATCATATGTCACTGTACCACCCAATCACTGCTTTAACAATGACTAATTCCACATAAAAAGTATAATTTGGAAACTACTGCGAAAGACAACTGGAGAAACTAAGTCTCAGATAACTTCAGTTAGCTATATTGTTACAAGTCTGTATGATGTGTAAAGGACATACATGTTCCATAAAGTTTCCATAAAGCTCCTTCACTACTTTTCTTTTGGTTGGTTTTTTTTTTTTTCCTAGTACATGCTTCGGGCCAGTTTTCATTTAAGAGATTACTATCAACCATGAAAACAAAATTTGTGAGCCTTAGATAAATTGCATGCAGATAATAATAGATATCTTCACATCTTAATACAGATATTTCAGAAAGACATCCTTAATACAGACAAGAATCAAGTTGCACATGTGTTTTCATTAGTACAATTTGACCATTGTTCATACAGTTACAGGGATGGACAGAATTTGGACCTCAATTCATTGGCTGATGTTCCTCAAAAGTCATCGGATAGGTTGCCTAAATCCAAAAAGAAATCTCTCTCTCTTTTTAATGAATTTAGGGTAATAGCCTAAATTGTCTCTAAATAATGGACAGAATTCTGAATTAATCCAAGTCCTTATAGCATAATGACTTTTGCTTCCTACTTTACTGTATTTAATTTTTAAGAGAAAAATCTGTGTTTATGGCTTCTTCAACTTTGAAAGGAAAAACATTGGGGATTACCTCACAAAATGAAAGAAGAAATGTGTCCTGCTCTAGCCTAGTGCCATAATTTCCTTGCTCATGTGAAACACTAACTGTTGTCCAACACTTCAAACTTGAGATAAATCCAACTTCCATGAAGCTAGGCTCTTCTAGGTTAGCTGTGAATTTTGACACAGTGGGACTTTTGTCTTTATAAGGATTTCACATAGAGTTGCTTAATTAATTTCTAATGCAAGGCATTGTGGTTTTGCTGAGCATATGTGTTGATTTTTTTTCTGTAATTGTGAATTTTCTTGGTTCATAGCTCAACTTCTGTGTCTCTTTGATGTATAATAAAGTCATAAAGGCAAGCTTGGCACTCTCTGGTTTAACTGTATTTAGGTCTGCAACTGAACTAGTTCTCCTAATATTCATTCTAACACTTTCACCAGATATGTAATCTGAAGCCTGTAAAGTAAAACATAAAAATCTCTTACAGATTTTTCAAACTACATTCCAGACTTCATCAAAGCATTGCCCTAAGGAACTAATCATTTTCAGAGTTAAAATCAAGTGAGTTATAATGACTATGTTCACAATGGAAGTCATATCAGAATTAAAACCCATTCTGCTCCAGGGTGGATATGCGCAGAACATTTACAGAATAACTATGAAATCCTCCAGGCTCCCCTGGAAAATTCTGGGAGAGATCTTCCTTTTCAATATGTTCTTCTTCTCTACTTTTAACTTTTTAGCCAAGCAATTTGCTTGTAAGCGGGAATCTACTTGTCGGATGCCAAACCTGAATTTTAGAACAATTCATAATTATGATAGGTAGATAGATTATGTAAGTAGAGACAACTATATTTCAATACAGCCATTTTTCAGTAATATCATGAAAGAGCATTTGACGTTGTGAGAAACTGGTGTCTGGTGAGATCTCTCCTCAGTAGCAGCAGTGTTTAGTTAAGCTTGTTAACACTGTTCATGGTAAACATTTTGTTTCTTTTTCATCTTTAATATTTTTGTGCTGAGTCAGTACCTGTGAAAGGACTCAAACTTTATGTCCTGGAAAAAAGACTTCTATCCTTCTAGCAAGTGAAGTGCAGACATTGGCCATGTCGTATTTTGTGCCTTAACACAGACCCCAAGGATCCTTGGTATGAGCAGAAAGGTAAGCCAGGTCTTACAGACTGCTAAAATTTGACCTTGAAGTCAATGTCTACAAGACTAAGAAGTCATGGTCTGTCCCTTCCTTACCATACCCTCTTCTGTACTCAGTAGATGATGAGCACCAAGAAAAAAAACCGCAGTGGGATTTCGAAGAGAATGTAAGCACTCTACAAACACACATATAAGTACTTCCATGGAACTTGACATTTCTTGGAAGTTTTTGATACTTCCTTATGGAGATTTCAGTACTTTTTGATCTAGTGGTATCATTAATACACTCAAAAAACAAAATACATAGGTGGCACCAAAAAAACCTCATTTAAATGGCTCTTTTCTCCTTCTCCCCGGAAGCAGAACCAACTACTTGTGCCAACAATTTGAATCCGTTTGAAAAGAGGTAATTGCTCAAACAAGCAAGAATCCTTTTAGTATAAAGTGGATTCTTGTGAATTTTAGAGCTGACTAAAATATATATTGTTGTCTTTAATTATGTGAGACCTCTGTAAGTCTCAGTGTAAAAACCTGGGTGATCTAAATTAGTTTTTTCCATGCACACTGTCATTTATAAAAAGCTGAGACATTCACACTTCCATAGATGGAAGTAGGACTGAAGTATGTAGCCCTTTAAAAAAAAACCAGGACACTGTGTTCTAGTGTCTGCATAAGTGTTTGTCACAACATTTGGGCCCTATTAAGCCCACACAGTCTATGTAGAGATAAGAGGCTCTGCATCCTATTAAGAGGTTCTTCAAGCCATTCAATTTTACATTGCTTCCTTGTCATTTGTTCAGGCCTCTGAGACCAAGCTGAATAGTAAAATCCAAATATAGACAGTAGCAATTATTGGCCAATATAATACAAAAGTCTGTTTAACTGTGAATTGGTTCTAGGACTGAATGATTTGTTTCAATACAATATAATAAACTAGTGTAAATTCAGATATGTTTCAGTAGAACAGGGCACTCCTCAAAAGGCATGGCCAGTTCTGAAAGCCTTGTCCCACATTTGTTTATGAGCTCTTCAGCTCAGACACTCCTGCTTTACCATGTTTTCCCAGGGAGGAGTGGGACAGTTGATAGGGTGCCAGACAGATGGTAAGATGTAGCTAATCTCATTATTTGTTTGAACAGTTTGTTTAAAGAAACTCTATTCAGTTTTGCAGTGACATTCTGTCACCTGATTGCTGCTGGCACATTGCATGTGCAACAGCTGGAATTTTCAAAGCTCCTCTTTATCTAAAATAAATAGGTGAATGTATCCAAAACATACTTCACATATACTCTGAATATATTCAGATAAAATACCTCGATCCAGATTATTTTTGGCAGGGAAAAACCAGCTGTCAAACACATGCCTTCTTATGCTGGCAGCCATGGCTTACTCCACAGCACTAGTGAAAGGAAGGCTCAAACAACCATTTTACACAATTGAAGACCATCAAGTCTTCATACCAGCAGAAGGAAGTTTGCCATTTTTCTGTATATTAACTGGTTTGTTTAATATTAAATTGAAAGTAGAATAGTATACTTGCCTTCATATGAGACTCAGAGAAGTACTGGTAAGTCTGCAATCACGTGCATAACTTTTTATAAGGAAAGCACACAGTTTGAAAAAAATAAAAAACATCAAACAATACAGAAAACTAACAAATAGACAAACAAAAAAGACAGAAAACTTGCAGATCAAAATTCTTGATTAGATACAGTTTCATCTATAATGCCATAGCATGCATCCATTCTTAGATATGCTTGGTTCCTGGAAAGACATCTTAGTGCTTGTGAATCCTCTGTGGGCCAAGAGCTTCTGCACCATCTCTAATTCAAATCTTATAAATCTGGTCACTTAAACTGCTAGTTAGTTTTCTTTTTCCTAAAATTTGCCAAGTCAATGACTTACAGAAGTTAAGCTTCTATTATAGTCTTTTTCTTTTTTTTTTCCATTTTCAAAGGAACTAATACTGGCAGCTTGAATTCAGCTCAGCAGTTGTTAACTGTAAAGCCAAGTGGCAGCGCTTGAATATCTTCACTTTAATTGTTTTACTATAGGTCATTTTGGCAGCCACACTAAACCAGTGATTACTAAAACTTTACACTATTATTTTATGTAAGTAGAGATAGTAAGAAAAGAACTAATCCTGCATGGTTTTACTGTATCAAGATATGATCAGGTATAGCATTTGAAATGAAAGTTACAGCTCTACCTCCTCAATAGAGGAGAGAGGGAAAAGGCATAGCATTTGCCTTTGCCACCTATATGTCAAACAGGGAAACTGCTCCAATCTTTGTACACTGAAAGTCTCCTCTAATAAACTGTCAAAGCCTGCAGATTCTCTCCCTTCCTGTTCTGCCACAACAGTTTGCATTTCATATTTTCCATTTAGAAATTTGCAGGACCCAAACAATCTGGGCATTTCATTAATTCTGCAAGTAAATATAGCACGCAATTCAACTGGAGAAACAGCAAACGAAGGCATATTAACTGTAATGGGCATTCACAGTCTTGGGAAGATGATGTACAGGCACTGCACAGCACAATCCTGGGACACAAGCAGCATCCTGCTTTGTACAAAATATGGATGCTGTCGCTCCTTCCTTCTGAGAGTATCTGGGAAAATTATTTCCACAGTCATGAATCCTATGGGTTCACACATCAAGAAACACTACCCTATCTTAAGCAAGAGTAGAGAAGGAAAGCTTGATTTTTAGCACATAGGAAAAGGAGCAACTGTTAAATGAACAGCCTGCAGTGACCTAATTCAAAAAAGCTTTGTCAGGTGATAATCTTTCTCACCCTTCATGTGACATTCCCTGAAGCACATAAGTGTTCAAAATAGTTTAATAACACTCAGTAATGTGAGAGAAGTAGCTGTCCACCTGTGCAGCTCTGACAAAGATTAGAATTCCCAAAATAGTCACTGGTTGCACAAGTGCTCTTTAAGCTGCTCTTTCACTGGGTTTACGTCTGAGTGCCGCTAATCAAATTAACTGTGATGGCTGCAGTAAGCTCTTTATAGAGATGAAAGACCTACCAAAAGAAGTTTCTGCTACAGAAAGCTGAATACTCTGAAGCACATATAAACCTACTGCACAGAAAATCTTGACTTTTATTCTTTTTGCTGTTCCTCTCTAGAAGGTCAAGAGTGCAATCTCTCTTCCCATCATATAACTGTTTTCTTTTTCCTTGGGGCAGGGAAGAAAGTATTTATTTTTGGTGCCTCTCTTTAAAAATAAAATAAACCAAATTAAAGGTCAAACAAGCCATAAACAATGATTAATGGAGTATGTTATTATAGTATGATGATTGTGTCAAGCTGCAAGCTCTTCCCCATGGTATAGTTAAAACCAGAAAAAGCAATTGGAAGACAGTTCCAAAACAGGAAACTGCAAACCAGGCACTTTTAACCTATCAGATCCTTGTGACTTTGAAAATGAGTATCAGGCTGTGGGTTTTTGTGGAAAGAAGCACTGTGCCACAGAAAAAGAGGTAAACAGAGCAGCTACTAAGATTACATAGGAGGCTATTCACACAGAACCAATTACCTGTAACTAGAATAATGTGAGAAGACGAGGAAAGGTAGCAGAGAGCATCACTGTGAACGGATATGGACAGGCTCAGTTCTTTACCAGGCTCTGAAGCAGATGTTTCAGGACTAAAGATCTATGAGCTCCCTGCAACTCTACAGACCTTTGCAAGGGGCACTCACAGAGGATCTAATAACAGCCTTTTTCTCAGTTCATGATAGCCCATTTATTTTACTTCCTCATAAAAATAACTGCCTTCAGTATTAGCTGAGGAAAGTAATATAAAGTGCTGAAAAGATTACTATTTTACTGACGCATACAAATGCCTAGGAAGTTATCACAGTTTAAACACAATAGTGTAGAAGTGTTATTAAAAGTTATGAAATCTGTCTTCTCTCTCCATTTTTCCATTAACCTATCTAAAAGACATAAAAGGGGTTGTACTTTTTAAATATTTGATATCAAAAGATCTGTTCCTAATTTATACAGGTCAGGCTAGGTAGAAAGAAGGGAAACAAGGCCTCAGATTGCTGCTCAATCGTGAAGTTTCTGCTAAACAAGTGCAAGATAATACTGCCACTAATGACTACCCATCCCGGCACAGTAACACAACAGGCACAGTGCTAGAAAATCCTAGAGGTCCTTCTAAGCTAGGTTTGAGAACCTTCCTGACAGGAAGATTTAATTAGTAGTATTAATAATGTCAGAGGTGCCTGCCTTGAAAGTACTCAAATTCTTCTAAATGTGTATATAGCCTGAGAGTCTTCAGGATTTCTAAGCAGAGAAAATCATGTTTTCACATCTTTTTAGCATTAGTAGCCATTTAAGTATCCATTGGATGAGACAAAACTGGGAAGTTTTCCTCAAAGAGATTTTTTTTCTTATTTTATCTTTTTTACAAATTTATAAGCACTAATACTCCCAATGAGAAAGAAGTGGAAAATGGATAGCAGGATTTTGTGCAATCATTATATCTAGTGATAATATCTTATCACCGAGTTAATCAAATGACTATCAAGTTTCACTTTTATAGTCCAACAATAAAGGAAATACCTTCTCACTACTCTGGCATCTGACATCCTGATGTATTCATTCCCTTTTTCTCTTCAGTTTTAGCTTTTAAGGCTGGCAGTGCAAGATTAATTCACATTTAAAAGCAGTTCTCTGTAGACTTCACAAAATCGCAGAAATTTTTTCAGCTTAGCACAAATTTCTATCCACTGATACTTTACCAAAAGCTTCTCTTTGATCATTTTGTTACATAAAATAATTCTGTTCCTATTATTCATCTCAGTATCATACCTTTTCTGTCCTTAAAGAGAACGCACATGTCTTAGGCATTTGCTTCTTTGTAGCTCTTGGAAGAATTAATCTATGATTAAAAATATTACAAACAGTTGCATTAGGAGATTAGGGTGACTTTCAAACAGAAAGTTCCAAACTATACTTAGAAAATACAGAAGTATTAATAAACCATCATTTAACCAGCTCAAAAATCATTTGATAATTCAAATTAGGGTATAAATGCGTAATAAGAAAATATTTTCACTTTATACATTTGTCACATTAACAGGTAAGACCCTGACCCAGAAGTCATTACATGCATTAGCCACATACATTATGCACCAAGCTTCACATTAGCAACATACTATGTATCACTCTTATGATACATCAAGACAGGGAATTCTGAAATGGTGAGCACATGAGCAAAGCTTCTATTTAAAGATCAGTGTTTGTATTCATATGCACAACACATGTAAAACAGATACCTGAATGCTTCAGCTACTATTTTAAGCACAGGCATAAAACTTGTTGCATCTAAAATGAGATGTGTTGCAACAACAGTCACATCTGCACAGAAAGCCACAGACCTTAGTGCTGTAATATTCTTCTTTATACTCTGTCTGAGAAAACCACTGTGCTGGGGTGAGTGGGGAACTGTGCACAGCCCCCAGTTAGAGGGAATGGGAAGAGAGCATGCAAGACGCTTCTCAAACTGAACTGCAAAAGCCCCACTGTCTCTGTGTAGATAAGATAACCACAGATAAGTAACAGCTGACAATGATTCCGTCTTGTGGTGGAGACGACTGATGTGACCTATCATGAGAAAACACTTTCTTATCTTTACCAATAATGAAGCCTTACTAGGATTTCTAGAAAGAATGTGGTTAGACCTCTGTAGATATTAGTAATGATTTCTTGCCCAAGGAGACGTGAAGTCTTACTAAGCAAACATGCAGCAGTAAGGAATGCCTTGGAGAGGACTTTGCTCCCATACATCTCTTACCAACTGTAAAAGGCCCAGGAAGACATTCAAAATTCAGGGAATATCCTTGCCCCTACCTCAGCAGCATGATGGCACAGAATGGAAGCAGGAAGAGAGAGCTCCACTGCTCTCAATGCTGACTTTGCTGCTTATCAGAGCAAGCAGCCCCCATTAGTGCCTGGCAGACTGTGACTGTGCCTGCCAAGGCAGGCAAAGGGGATGTTTACAACTTCCACAAACACAGGGCATGGACAGGAGTTGTTCCCTCTTCTTACTCTTCTCACTGTCCTCACACAAGGCTTAGCAACAGACTACATGGGTGCAGAAAGTATTTCACCTACCTAAGCCATGATGCCTCATCTTTGCTGTGAGTTTTGTCTATGTATCACAAACAATCCTACAGCTGTTTCCAGGATGTGAGCAGTTATCTGGAGCCTAATTTTATGTCTGCATTCATCTGAACATATGACTGGGACTGCCCTATGGGGACAATGTAGCTGGCACTTCAAATTTAGTTATGCCTGAATATTATATGCATGATGATTCCTTTCCCTCATGAGAGCTTGCACACCTTAAGGATAACCAGGTTAATCAAGGTCCTGCTGAAGTTAGGCAGCCTCTTTCCATTATCATAATGCTTTGGGTCTACTCCTTAATGTGCTGATGATGAACTGTATTAAAAGATATATGTTCAGCTTTCTCTAGCTTATTCAGTATGTGTGATATTTCTTTTTATTCAGAAATATAAATAATTTTATTGTTTATATGGTTTTGTGACGTTCTTTCTGCACATTGAAAAGCTCTTCTCCCTATCAAAAGGCATGATTATTTGTCTTGCTAGGTGTATAGTTATCTATTGCCAGAGACACCAGTTTCATTTTCTTATTAGGAAAATATGTACCTGTTGTTATGGCTAATAGGCAAGTTTTACTACACAAGTCACACAGGAGACAAAGACTATATTAACTCCCCTATTGAGCAATGCAAACAGTGCAGAGTGTTTGGATTTTCAGTGTCCTCAGGAATTGATAGGTTATCAAATGCCCTGGTGAGTATTCATTTTCAGGTAGTAACAATCCTTGAAAATAACTCTTTCAGTCTAATCATACTGCTAGATTACAAAAAGCCTTTAATGGGAGTTTATGGGCCAGATTCTTAGTCATTCTAAACAGTTGTAACTTCACAGGTTTCAGGAAAAGTTATCCAATTTTTACACTGGACCTACCTCTCTATCCTGTAAATCCTGTATTAAAGTTTATGTAATAATTAAGGATGAAGGAATTAAAGGCAAACACCCTAACTTGACACAAGCAATGACTTTGCACTTACTGAAATGAGGATGAACAGAATCAAGCTCTAAGAGATTAGTTATAACTAGATTAGTTTGGTGTAATAAAGCACACAGTATAACATAAAGAACTCTTCAGCACCTTCTGGAATAATGCATTTTAAATCCGCCAGTTGCCTCTGGAGGTCTCAATCCTGCAAAAGCTTGCTCATGATTTAACATTATGTATTATAAATAATCCCATTGAAATCAGATTATTCACAGCAGACAGGCAAGCAGAGTTTAACTGCTGGACAAGTTAGGGATCTAGCCAGAGAAAAGTTCTCTAGCTTCCACATCTCCAGACTTGACCTATAAACAAATAGCACTACGTTTGGCATTTTGCTGAGCAGAAATAGCCCTGGTTTTCTGTGGTTTTGGTTCTACTTCAAAGAAAATTGTCTGTCTTAAATGAATGTGATTTTCACAAGAAGCCACATAAAGGCCTCATTCTCTATAGACTTATGTTTTTAATGCTGCCCCAAAATGGGAATAAACAATCACAATTACCAAAATGAGGAAGAATGTGTAATTCATTTTCATTAATCCTACTACAGCTCTTGCCAGTAAACTCATTTGAATCCTGTAGATCAGAAGCACAATGTTAAAGCTGGTTTGAAGTACAGAGTTGTCACATGTCATATAGCAAATGAAAAAATCCATGATGCAATGAACTTGCTGCCTTGCTTCAGCAAGAAAAATATTTCTCTCTACATGAATACAAAGGACTAAGAAACACTGTGGTGCTTTTAGCTGAAGTGTGTTAGAAGAAATGCACTAACCTGAGCCAGGACACAAAGCCAACAACTACTAGAAGCAGCACCTGAAATTTAATCAGCCTCAAGTAGGGACAAGAAATCAATTTAACACACTGCTTGGAGCACATTTACTGTGGAATCACCTTGTATGATGTAGTACTGCTAAATATTATCCCCACAAAAATCAGCTGTTACTAAGAAAAGTGCAATAGCCAAAGAAAGTATGCCACAGAAATCATTGAAATAGAACAAGGAATTTCTTTGTTTTCCAAAACTTCAAATGTAACCTTTGATATGTCAAATGTTTGATCTTTTAGCTACCAGCGCAATTTCATAGTTACTTTTATGAAACTGGAGCTTTCAAACTCCTACCTACATCCAGTGATCTTTGCATTCTGGCCTATTTAATATTCCTTCCACTTATCTCAAGTCTCAGTGCAGCAAGGCTTTTTAGTTGCTATGGCCCTAAGCATGGAACATGAAAGAAAAGGATATCTGAGAGTTTCACTCCATACTTTTCATTTAAAAACAAGGCCTTGGAGCCTGAGGCATGTCCCCAGTCATTTTTTTCTGTTTTGGAGCTCCCATTTACACTTGAGGCATTCCATCTTCACAGGGTATTTCTTAAATATATTAAGATCTGCAGAAATACCAAGGCTGTATCAGATCTGTAACTCTGTTTCAGTAATGAATGGGATGACTGTATGCATGAATAGCAAAAGAGACTAAACTGCTAAATTTGTCAAAGTCAACTTACCCAAAATCTCATGGCCTAGTCTCCTATTAGTCATTCTGGTACAGTCTTCCTAATCCCAGTACTCATACAAACAGCATTTACTTTCCACAACCCAAATAATTGACAGCCTCTTCAAAAACTACACTAACTAATCTAGTTTTTGTCACAAGCCAACCAAGAGCTGATATGCGCAATTAGTCACATCAAGTATGACCGGAGAGCTACAGAGCATTACATTCACACTGTTTGTTTTTGTTATTTTTAATACAAAAGGCCTGATACCTTTGTCAGTGCCCTATAATTAATGTACTTGTATCATTTCAGGTTCACAGAAAAGGTGAAATATGTTTAAGAGGTAAGGAATTTCCAATTAGCAAAAGAAATGTGCGTTATCTCAGAACAGCTGTTCTTGTCAGGTTTTACCAGTGACAGACAAGCACTCTCAGCTCAAGAACTGCACAGGCACCATCTCAGAAATGATTTTAAATTGGAGACTGAAAATGAAAATACACTGTAAAGACACTACCAGGGGATCAGCAATGCAGAGTGACAAAACCCACAGACTCCTCTAGATTTGAGTGCTGACAGTTCTCCAGGGAGAGGAAAGCTCCTGTGACAAAAAGCCATGAGAAGCAAATGAAGCCCATTCATCCTATATCCCTCCTCCATACAGAGAAATGTATGATTAGAGTGCACTCCATCCTGCAAGCTAATACACTTCATCACAAGTGTCTGAAGCTGGGGCGGGCTGATTGATGTCTAGGCCTGAACAAGAACACAACATTAAATGGATCCTAAAATATATATTGGGCTTGGAATCTTGGACTTCTTGCTTGAAGTGACAATAATACTTCAATGTTTCAGTCAGAATAATCTCATTAATCGCTATGTTAATGAAAAAAAAACAGTTTCACTGACTTTGGAGGGATCACTTTGAAACTTTAGGCTGCCCTATCATAACTTTGTCTCCTTACAAAGGTAAGCTCTTGTGAGCTTTTAGTCAGGACATGAGAGGCCCATGTCATCAGAAAGACAAATGGCACAACATACTATCTCATAAGGGCTAAAACTTTAAGGGTTATTCAGTGACTTGCTGATTCTCCATATTTTTGTTACATACAACAGTGGATTTATTCTAGAAGACTAATCCCCATACTAGGTATTCCAGGTAGCTTTACAGAGCTATACTTCCACAAGAATAGTTTATTGTAACTATAAATAAGTATTTGTAGAATACCAGAGAGAATTCATGTTTGCTATAACTCTGTTAACAGCAGCTCCCTCCAATGTTCTAAATAAAATTAATTTATGGCCACACAGGAACCATATAAAACAAAGTATAGACACCACTACAGATATCTAAAACTGATTAAATAAATGACGTTTCATTTGCATGTGAAGGTAATACACATTCTTGCACTTGCTAAATTTATTTGTGCCTTACATCACTCTCTGGCCTCTCAGCAGCACATGAATCTTTGCATTCACAAGAGAATTTTAGCATTTCCTGACTTTTCAGCCCTCCATCGCTCCTCAGGATTCTTCTTCTCCCATAGTACTGCTATATTATTACTAGTATTCCTGTATCTATTCTCACTCTCTATTATCAAGCTTCAAGCCTTTCTAAAACCCTAACTGCAATACATAAATATTGACTTTTTTTTTACATTAGGATCAGTGAAGCTAGTAGCTTAA
The DNA here is from genome assembly GCA_013396975.1 of Bucco capensis. NCBI lineage: Eukaryota > Metazoa > Chordata > Aves > Piciformes > Bucconidae > Bucco > Bucco capensis. Next base: position 250,465 of record VWZO01008645.1, read on the forward strand.
TCTTGCTTTCCATCAAAGACACATTCATACACAGTTTACAAATAAAGTTAAGAGATAAGCATTACAATTTTTTTTGCTTATGACTGATTTGGTAGCTTAGCTTGGACTCCTCAGAAGTATGGCTTTCTTTCCAATGAATAAATGTATTTAGGAACTAACAGGGAAAAAATATGTATACACACACCCACCAGTTTGACTCACTGTTGATAAAGTCCTTGGGTCTTACTGTGTTGCCTGAGAACATGCTGGGTAATCAGATGCAAGCTTTCCTCATTAACTGAAATTAAAGATCAAATTTTCCAATGATTTCTCATTTCTGTATACCACAGGACACAGAAGAACCCAGGTTACCAGTGTATTGTGCATTCCCTCAGCTTTCTAAAAGTTAGAAGCTGAATTTAGCTAAATATTTCTTGGCTTTCTTGTGTATTTATAATATGTGGTGTATGAAATAAATATAAAATGAGATGAGGAAATTAATGTAGACACCTTAAGCAGGTATACCTTCTACTTTCAAATGAGCATATAGTTCTCACAGACTTCTGTGGGAGCTCTGTATAAGTAATGACTAAATAAAGACTTCAAAATCTACCTTTATGTGCTTGTATATGCTACAATCTCTAAATATGTTGTATAAATATAAAATATCAAAGAGACTATAACCACGCAGGAAAAAATACTGATAGAGTATGGCTTCTCTTACTTTATTTTTAAAAACTGCAATATTGTTGCTATACTGGTCTAACGTTTCAGAAATTCAATGAAAATATGTCTTTTGTGTTGTTCCCAGATTTGGTAACTCTCCTCCTTTGAAAAACTGGCTACTGCAAATTGAAATTTTTTAGGAATGCTTACACACACCTGAGCACAATTTAAAATAAAAGCATGCTATCAGCAGCCTTACCCAGGGAGCAATCTTACTTGGACAGCATCCTATGGGCAGTTGCTGAAACTGTGTATAACACTTCAAGTTCAAACCTGATTTACACAATCCAGATCATTCACATTTCAAGCATATTGATGTGTGATTTGATAATCTGTCTTCAGGTTGACCTGTGTTGCTCTGTGCCCCCCTAGGTAATCTGTGTCTGGTAGCTGACATCTTGTTGAAAGATCTCTGGGAGCTCTCCAAGTCTCTTCACACAGGGTGAAGCATCATGGGCTTCACAGGAATGGTCCCATGTGCCATCATAAAGCAAGTTGTAAATCATAACTGATCATTAACTCAGACAGCAGCAGTCCAGAAAAAAAAATAGGAGCTGGTAAACTTTAAGCACTGCTCTAAAGATATAGGTTTATGCTAAAGACAGTGTGAAAGAGTTCAGTGGATTAGATATGCAGACTACTTTGCAAACTTTGCTTTCCCAGAACACAACAGAGCTAAAAATCATGAAGTGATAAATTCCTCAGGATGCTGCTTTAATCAAGGGAGTTTACATAAGCGTGTCCTACCTGTGAACATCACTCAAACATGGAATTATTTAATCAAAAGGAAATTTAAGTGCTGGAAAGGAAATAGAGTTTATTATCTGCAGGTAATTGTTCAGTTGAAGTGTTCTTGTTCACTGTCTGAGGAAACTAAGGTATGATTCATGAACATATTCTGCTGTCACTTTCACCACAGATGCAAGTTAACTGCTGATATCTCAGAATTTTTATTCTGGTCCTGCTTAACTGCAGCATCTGCTGTCATTGTAAAATGAAAATTATCCAAGAAGAATCCATCATCAATCAAAAACTATTTAAAAACAGACATCAAAATTTCCATGCCACAGGCTCGTTTTTCTCATGTTGAAGTTGATGGAAGTTCATTGAAGTCCAATAGTAAGATAAGGAATGGTGAATGAAAGAATTAAGGAAGGATGTGGTGTTTATTTTGTATTGCAATACCAGCAGCACAGGGTGAAGAATCAGATGAATGTATTCTATTACAACACCACCACAAACAAAAAAAACCCCACAGAGATGGAAAAAACCAGTCTGGTTAAAAAAAAAAGTGCTTTTTGTTTTTAACTGGGGATTATTTTAACTGTCACTCTGAAAGGCAGAAGTTTGGTAGTTTTTGTTTGTGTTTTTTTTTAATAATAAACTCACCTTTGTTGCCCAGCTCTTGCTTCAAAGTGGGGAAGTCCACTATGTTCCTGTTGCTCATCTTTCACTCAGCACCTGTAATTACAGTGACTAACTGAAAGAGGAAAGAAATTGCATCAAATTTTCTGTATCCTTAAGTAGCAAAATAATTCATAGAATACCAGCTTGCAAAACTTCAAATTATTGATTATTATTGACTCAAAAAAGGCAAATTCAACAGTGTTGTCAATAGCTGGATGAAATTATATTCACTCTCACATGAAGACAGCTCAGACATACAACATTGTGGCTGTTGTTCTTGAAGAGAGGTAAGAAAAAAAGATACAAAGAAAATAAACTTCAGGGCAAATGTCCAGCATCCACCTAACATGCCTGTCAGATAAACAGATCCCAGCCTTACCTGAAACCAACTCTGAGAGCACATGGGAGTAACTGGGAATCTGGGCATGACACCAAGAATTCGAATGACTCTTTTCAGGCTATTAGAGATGCTTTATTTTATATCACAGAGTTAGATACACTTCATCAGCCTGCACTGCACCTGAATGCAAACCATGATGTTTTCACCTGCTTTAACTGTATTTGCAAAACATCACTGGCTTTGATAGTTGCACATGTGCAACCAAATGATGAGCCTAGTATAGTATAATTCACAGTTACATTTGTCTGGGTCTGGCAAACCCAGTCACTCTGCTTCCCTGAAGCCTGGAATGCCACTTAAAAACAAAAGAACTCATTTACAGTGGCTATCTAGGAGTAAATTGGGAAAGAATGTTTTTAATTATTTTTTTCTTTTTTATTGCAAATAAAGAGTGTTTGCAGAAGATTTTCAGGGACCTATTGTTTTAAACCATCTTCAAAAATATCAGTGATCTTCCCAAACTTTAAATAAGCTCTGCACTTCTGAAACTTGCTGATCCTTCAGGTGGCTTCAGTCCAACTGAGCAGTATTTCCTGAATAGCTAGTCTATCCAGTTTCTGCAGGTACACTCACCAAACACAGTGCTACTCCTACTGACAAAAGATAACAAAAATATATCTTTATGATTAAATAATCTAGAGCACTGTATATTCTTTTTTTTAATATTATGTTCTATTTTATCTCAGAAATATTGAAATGGTCATGTACTACATATTTTATTTCTGTATATGTTATATTTCTGCTACATTTTTGTAATGATTTTTATCACAAGTCTTTCACTGTTTGCTGACATACTTGACTGAGGTTTGACTTTGGATCACATGACCATTTGAGGGCATTTGCCTCATTTTATAGTCCATTAAGTTTAAACAAAGCTGTAGAAACAGGATTATTTCAGGCTCAGAGTGATTCAGACATTAAATATTTAGTAAGTTTTTCTTTGTAGCTGCTGAGTGACTCCTGCATAACCACTGAAAAAAAAACCAACAAAAAACACCCCAAAACCTCACACCCATCTAACAGATGCAATTGCAAAAAATTCATTGGCAGCAATGAAGTGACAAAATAAGATAAGAAATAAAGCACCTGAACTTTGGTATCATAACACAGATTTTAGATCCAGTGAACTACACAGATCAGGTCAAGTATACCCTGTCTTTGCTGCCCCTAGAGAGAACGCCTGGCATGTCTTCAGATATGAAGATGCTGGCCATTGAAGAAGAAAGAGGGAAAGAAGAAGGAACTCACCCTCTCCTTTATACTGAATATGATGTATATGAAATGGAATACCTAGTTGGTCACTTTAGGGTCACCTGAAGTGTCCACTCCTCCCTGAGGTGCAGCATTTTTCTCTGCACCCCCATCACAGTACGCAAGATTTAGCAGTGACCTTGGTCTGCATAACAATCCTTAGCTGGAAATTTAAACATCAGGCCTTATCACTGCTAGAAGTGGTCCAAGAGCCACTGCTTGTACAATCTTGTTTGATCTGTTCACGGGCCTGTTTCTGTACAGGGCCCCAGTCAAATCTGGTTTTCTTTTGAGTCACCTTCTAGAGAGGTTTTGCAATCTGGCTGTAACCAGGAATATGCATTTTCCAGAAGCCCACAGTACCTAAGAAGGCTTGTGTTTCCTTCTTGTTAATTGGCGGAGACATAGCTGTTATCTTGTTAACCACCTCTGTTGGATCTGGCTATGCCCATCTTGCCATTTAACTCCCCAAAACTGCATCTCTCATGAAGGTCCCTTGACCTTGCTTCTTTTTACATCAATCCAGCATGTAAAAGAATTTCACTTATCTCCTTACCTTTCTCAAAAATTTCTTCTGTTGTGTTACCCTATACAGTGATGTTGTCAATGTAATGCAGGTGTTCTGGAGCTCCACCTTTCTCCAGTGCAGAATGGATCAGTCTGTGGCAAATGGTGGGACTCTTGTTTGCAGTCCTGGGGCAATCAATTCCAGCTGTACTGGACTGCACTTTCCCAAGGTGAAAGTGAACTGTGGCCTGCATTCTGGTGCTACCAGGATAGAGAAAAATGCATTAGCAATGTCAGTTGTGGCATACCACTTAGCTGCCTTTGACTCCAGTTCATACTGAAGTTGTAGCATGTCCGGCATACCAGCACTGATCACTGGTGTAACTTAATTCAGGCCACCATAGTCCACAGTTAATCTCCATTCCCCATTAGGCTTTTGCACTGCCCCAATTAGGACTGTTAAAAGGTGAGTGAGCTGTACTAATCACTTTTTTTCTCTCTAGTTGCTGGATTAGCTTTTTGATTGAGTCGGGGTGGCCACAGCGCGCCCGCAACGCACTACCCTCTGTGGGAAGGGCGGGCAATTGTTAAATGTGCAGTGATAGTAGCGTCCGCTAGGCGGAGCTGTCCTGAGGCGGTATTGTCTATTTGGGAGAGGTAAAATCTGAGTGCCCACGGAGCGTTCCAAAATGGCGTCGTTTATTATTCTATTGGTGACAGGCGGTGTGCCTGGCGGGGGCTGTCTCAGGAACGCTTGCAGACGCACTGCTTGTGCTTGTATTCAGAGGAACGGAGTGGGTAGCTGCCGAGTGTGCTGTAGGAGTGGCAATGGACCCCTTCGTAAATGGTGGAACGCGCATAATAGCACTGCTTGTATCCGGAGGAGCGAGAGCTGGCAAGCTCTGAGCAGCGTCAGACTGTGCCTTAGAGCTCGCTGGTGGGCTCGCTGCGGAGGCAGCAGCTGCTTTGGGCGGCTGTTGTGCCTGCTGCCGAGCGTGCCGTAGGAGTAGCGACGGACCCCTTCGTGCTTGCGATGGTATCGCCCGCGGGGTGCCGCCGAGCTGGCACAGAGCCGGAGCTCACGAGAGGAGCTATTGCGGGCTTGCAGCGGCCGCAGCAGGAGCAGCGTACACATACTCTTCTGTAAGAAGGGGCCACGCAAGAAAGCAATTCAAAACAATGGCTAGAATATTCAGTGTTAACATGATATTTTGAATGGAATCAGTATATGCACTATCCACACAATTTGATGGAATCTCAGAACCTGGTGGAGTCAGATTAATAAAGTAGTGTATTATCCTGGGTAGGACCGAAAGTATACCTACACATTCAGTAAGTATGTCTGCTACCTGACACCCATAATACTTAGAGGTTACTGCCCAGTTTAACACAGTGTAAATGATTGATAAGCACCACGGGAAAACAACAATTCTCACCCAGCTCTCAGAATAAAAAACTTTCAGGTAAACAGGGCAAATAGACAATGACAGAACACATATAGCCAGGAAGGTTACCCTATAGCACCCAATTTTTACAAAGACAGGAACCAGTACTTTTTCAATAAGGATATCATGACTTAAAGAGTTTGTTTTAATTTCCAACCCCCAGACTCTTGGAAAAAAGATTTTACGTTCTTTCAAATAAAACTGGAATTTGAACTATTTGGGGTAATCTATTAAAACCCCTAATGTCATCCCACATTGGGTGCCATTAACTGTCAAGAGTTAGGGGCTGGGGCAACCCCTAATCCAGTGAAAGATGCTCTTCATTGCCCCCATTTTCCCCTCCACCCCAGGAAAGGAAAGACTGAGAGGACTTGTGGATTGGAAAAAAAAAACACAACAAAACAAAACCAATTTAATGAGAATAATAATAATAAAACGGCATATATACAAAACCTATACCAAAACCAAACCCTCCCCTGACAGCAACTACATCACCACTGATACTGCGCAGGCCCAGTAGCAGACTGCAGCCAGAATGGGGTGAGAAGCCATAGCCGGAGTACAGAGGGAAGCTGGATCCTGGAACACTCAGGATTGAAGGGACGACAGGTAGAGTTCTCCTCAGATGCTGGCCATTGAAGAAAAGAAGGAAAGAAGAAGGAACTGACTCTATACTGAATATGATGTATATGAAATTAAATACCTAGTTGGTCACTTTAGGTTTACCTGAACTGTCCCCTCCTCCTCGAGGTGCAGCATTTTACACTGCACTCCCCCTTCATGGTAAACAAGATTTAGCAGTGACCTTGGTCTGCATCACAATCCTCAGCTGGAAATGTAAACATCAGGCCTTATCACTGCTAGAAGCGGCTCTGTCTGTGAAAACATGCTGTTAGTTTCAGTAAGTGCAGTTATTTAGGGGAGCTTTAGCTGAAAAGTAAAATCACTGAAGAGAATTGTTCTGTTCTAACCCAAACCAGGACAGTAATGTTTCTGGGTACTTACTACATGTGTAATATTAGAAAGGATTTTGTTTATATTCTTGGTTATCAGGACTTCACAAATATAAATAGGAACAGAATTAAAAAATCCTCAGCCCCTTGAGAAGAGTAGTACTGAATTCATGAAATATAAAAATAGCTGGAATGAAATCCAAAGAGTTAAATTAGTAATGAAGCTAAAGATTAAAAACATAAAGAAAATGTAAAGTAAGCTTGTCTATAGCAGGAACATGCATAATGAGACACTGGCTGAGGAAAGCATCTGTTCCCTCATCTGTCTGAGCTCATCATACATATACATAAATATGTATATCCTGTTACAATGTTAGTATCAATTCAAGACTCATCATAAGAAGCTAAAGAACAGAGCATTTATTTGAAATCCAAACGTTAAACATCTTGAATAAAAGGCTATACTATCTATAATCAACTTTTTTTTTTTAAATGGAAAGAAGTTCAGATAAATAGCAAACATCATCCTCATATAGCTAACAGAGGAAAAGATAGCTGTTTACAGTTTTGTCCTTTAAACTCAAAATATCTGAAAAATGAGGCATAACTGCCCCTGCTCAGGAATGTTTCATAGCAGGATCTTGAAGTTATCTGCATAAAGCATGTTTTGAGCTTGTGTTACAATGGTGGTGAATTCAAGCAGCTTTTAAAAAATATCCTCTTTGATATAAGAAAAAGAAAAGTGCTCTGGAGCTGTGGTACAATAGGGCAATTTTCTGTTTGATTGTGAGGAGATAACTATGTTAGGAAGCTGCTTGCCAGATCCACCAGACAACTCACTCATCAAGTTTTCTGTTCAGAAGGTATGTTATCTCAGTCTAATTTATGAAAGGTACAAAGTACTATAAAGCTAAAACAAACAAAAAAGGCCAATTTGCAAAACACTTGAAGAGTCCAAAACACTTGTAAAGAAACAGTCCTGGTCTTGTCAAGAATGAACTAGACTCATACAAGTAGATGAACTATAAACCTCTGAAAATAAAAAATTTCACATTATGAACAATATTGTTACCTGGTTTGCAAGTGGGGGCATTGGATGGACCCTAAAGAACTAGAAATGAATGTTAAAGAAGCCAAAAAACCTGAAAGCTAACGAACATAACAAACAAGTAAGCAAACACAAGCAACAAATAGCCACTGCAAAATTGCTTACAGTTCCTCCATGCTTTCACCTCCTTGTCTAGTTTGCTGCCAGCTCTCTCCTTTTGTGGTAACAGACTACCATAAAAAATAGACTGACTTATTTTAGCTTAAGATGTATTAAAAGGCTGAGAAGGATAAGGCACATAGATAGCAAGAACATGGCAGATTTTCTGGACCCCCTGAACAAGGCTGAATATCAGCATTTCACACAAAAAAACAAGTGGTATATGTTGCTAAGGTACACCTGGCCAGGAGACATAGATTTAACAGTTTTCAGTTCTGAAGCCATTTGCTGCATCATCTAAATCACCAGGTGTATGTAAGAGTAACAGAAAAGTTGTATCAAAACCAAACATGGACTAGCTATCATGTGCAAATATAAAATTAGATGTTCACCATGCAAACTGTAAGCACAGTATAGGATCCAGAAAATCAGGCAGGCATAAAATTGAAACATGGGAAAAAAGCTTATTGAACTTATAGGTCTACTCATATGCATAAAATAATATTTTACTGAAACTAGGTCAGAAACCTCAGACTCTTGCAGGATCAAGCACAGTAAATACAAAATGAGGACTAAAAAAGTGAGTTGGAGAAGAAATGTGGTTCTGCTTTGTGTAGTGTTTGTAACATTTTTTTACCCCACAGTATCCAGACTCTAGATTGTTCAATTAATTCTATAGGCATTTTACCCTTTTTTATTTCAACTTTCTACATATTTTCTTGGGTTTCAAAGAGAGAATTTTGCAGCATTGTCCAGGCATGTAGGGATGGTGTTAGGAAAGCAGAAACTCAGCTGGAATTGAGACTTAGGCTCCAGAGAAAAAAAGAAAAGGTTCTATAGAAAAATTAGTAGTAAAAGTTTGACCTCATAGCTCATCCTTCTTTGATCTGGAGATTGGACTGAGGTTCCTTCCAACCTGAATTATCCTATAATATTAACACTACTTTTATTACTGAATATTGAATAAAGTTAGATTAATATTTAGTACATTAATCATTTGTTTAAATTTCATAGCTACAAGTTTTGCAGTCATTTATATTCCATGAATACATTAATGATTAAATTCATCCAATATTCATTTGCCATTTTTGCATATATTCACACAGTGGTAATTACAAACACAGAAATCCATTGAAGTCCCTTAGAATCCCATAAAATAGTGCAAATTTATACTGTGTTCCTGAAGTTTTAAGGTGTCTGCTTACTGTCCCAGAAGATCCATCAAAAGGCATTTTTATAGGGTAAAATTTTGCCCTATTTTATACTGTGGTAAAAATCCTGTTAACATCAATGCACCTGCCTTTTATTCCAAGTCAATGGCCAGACAAATACAGACCACAGAAAACACCACTTTCCTCCAGAGTAGCTAACTTCAACCAAAATATAAAGAGTGTGGAAAAAGAAATAAAGAAAATATCTAACTGTTAATCCTCTGCTTGCCCAGCTCTCCCTTAACTCATCATATATTTTTTCCCTTGTGATTAAAATGTGCTCTCTCCCTCATCACACCAATCTTCTAGAATGAGAATTATGTAGCAGTAATTCATTTATCTGTTCTCTCCAATTCAAAATGTTTTGAATCATGTAGAAACTTCTACTTTACAGTTATATTGAATGTCTTCATGACTTTCTGTTGAAAAAATATGAAACCTTTTTGTATGAAAATGTTCAAAGCACTCATGATAACCAGGCAAAGAACTAGCTCTGGAGTTAGGAAAGGCAACATCTATGGATAGAACCAGTAAACAAAGCAAATATTAGTACATCAGAGGTGATAGTCAGCTGTTAGAAATGAGAATTCCTGATCATTATTTTCCAGTGTCTGAAAGCCACACTAACACATGTATTACACTGCCAGACAATAGTTTTATTTTGCTCTTTCTGGAGCATCCTACTGCAATTTTTCTTCAGATCAGACAATCCCATTTAAATTTATCTTAACTCATTCTTGGCTTACTTATAAAATGTATAGATTTATTTCTATGAAAGAAAGGACAGTATTTCACCAATCCTAATTGCAGGAGGCTCAGCTGCTTAAGGTAAAAAGTTTTAGAAAACCCAAAGCCCATAATCAGTGCTCAATGGCCCATGAGCTCAGCTCCCAGAGGATAGTTAGGTGATAAAGCTTTTTACCAGAGTTAAGCAAATTAGGCACTAACACTGTAAATGTGGGTGATTTTTTTGTTTTATTTGAGTTTTTTAAAATGCTTAAATAAATGATGAGGGTTTTTTTATAGATTAAAAACTGAAGCATTGGAATCTAATTTCTCTGGAATGCACTATACATGCCTCAAATCTTCAGTTAATCAACACCAGAGTACTCTGCCTTGCTTCATGTAAACAACTTTTGATAATAAATTCATATACAGTTGCCTTTTTCTTATTTCACTGAAAACTTGAGGAGATAGCTATGGATCTCTCAAACTCATGATTAGCTGCACACAAAACAGATGCACAGGCAGTTGCATACCAACTATAGCATTTAAATTCTAAAAAAAAAAATCTTTCCATTAGTACCATGAATCACAAACTTTATTTTCTTAAGGCTCAGTTATTTTTAGCAGAAAGCAGAAGTTTTTTTCCTCAAAGGTTTTAATTCTGATCTCACTGAAGTCACTAGCTTGTTTTCTGCTGAAGATGGTGCACTGTATTGGGCAGAATAGAAACTTAGTGTTGATAGGAGGGAGAATTGTGAACTCAGCATCCTTAACTGGCCTAAGACACAGAAGTCTTTTCTCTTGAACTACAGGTTAGAGCTCAAAAATGTAAAAAGTTTAATAATTAAATGCATCAATAACACATGCATACTCCTACTGTGCAGTACATGAAACAGAAAACCACAACATCAGCCCTAACTGATAATAACTTATTTCCAGTATAGTATCTGGCATTTCCCTGACAATTCCTTTGTTTTCTTCCAAGTACATTCTGAAACTATCAAATGGGAAGTGAAAAAGCCTATGGCCTACTCTTCATATTAATATATCAATTGAGATATCATAAATATATTAATTGCCTTCAGCCTGGAGAGATCCATTCCTCTAAATCCTATTAAACATATTCCAGATTCCATCAGACTCTGCTCGTTTCTAAGTGCCTACCTGACAGCCAAAAGCTGTCCAGCAATGCATTTGCTTTTGGCTTTAAACAATGAATGTCACAACATTACCCATTTACATTGCCCAAGCAAGGTGGGAAATGAGTCTTAAGCTTCCTTGCAGACACACCTGCAACCTTTACATAAATTCTGACATCCTCTGGCCCAAAGTTTAAATAAAACCAAAAACCTGTGTAGCAGTATACATTATGTATTTCCTAATGAACATAGGACAGGGGAAACTGTGCCACCATCCAGCCTTTGTTCTTCAGAACAGTAGTGTTTTCTTTTCAGTCCCCTCAGAGAATGAATGTTAGTGACCCCAAAGGGTGGGAAGAATTTAAAAAAGCTTAACAGCAGGAACAGAGAAGAAAGATCAGAACAAACACTTAAAAAAAAACAAGGATTGAATTTCTGGAGAGCAGTGCAGCAAGAAGAGCCATGGCAGTAGTTTAAATAGCAGAGACACAAGCCTCAGGTTCATAAGCTATGTCTGTCTCTATCCAACCAGTACAATTGCAGTCATTAGTTTTCTAGGTTTTTTTGATCTCATCATGGTTCCAAATTGTCAGGTATTAGGGATGTAAAACTTAGTTATGAACAGGAATAATTTTAATTTCACACTACAGAGTTTCACATTTACTTGATTCTAATCACTGCAAAAGAAAACAATAGGTATTAGTCTGGACAAGAACTCCAAAGCTTGATCCTAGATTGACAATTCTGGAAATTACTCTAATGATTTATCCAACTGATTGACCAGGCAACTGCTTGTAACTTGTAGACTGGTCACCAGGAAATCTGGGTTCAATTCCCAACCACATGCATATCAGGTGTGTCCTTTTCCTATGCCAAGAAAGAGACATTGCTTCTTTAGCAGTTACTGTTCTTAATTTCATAGTCTTACCTCCAGAATCCTGCTCGGAATGTTCTGAGCTTTGTGAGCATCATAGATTTGAGAAGCTCTCCAGCAGCAGCTGTTTGTCACTTGAAGAATATGCCAAGCAGCTGGTCTTTCCTGTTCCTTAGCAAAGGCTTTAAAGTTTCCCAGGACAGCCCAGAAAAATGGTCACTAGAGGGGAGGGGAACAGAAACCCTTGATTAAGTAAAGTGTTGGGAAAACACAACTTTAAATCTTCTTTTACAGATCAATAAAACTCTCCAGGAAGTATCAGCAAGAAAAAACTTAGATCAAATTAGATCAGGTATACTGATTATTGCCAATATTTTTCTGCTTAGCTTCTGTTTTCCTTCCTCTCCTGCTAGACCTTCACATTTCCATTTCAAATTATCAAGATCTCTCTTTGTTAGTACATATAAAGTATCTTTAAAAAAAACTAGAAAGAAAATTCTGCAGTACACTTCGATTCCCTAAATTATTGCTCTTCCAAATCTACAGCTACCAAGAGGCTGCTACACCTCATCTACCTCCAAAAGTGACAAGTATGCAGTGCTTCAACACTCTCATCTTGAGACAGAAATTGTGGGTAAGAGAAAGGTATGCAGGATACTTACTTAGCCATTCATTTAGGTTGAGAACATAGACTTTCAGGAAATTTATCATTCCCCTACCACATACTCCAGCTACAGCTGCATTTTATAAATGTAACTGTTAGCATGTTCTCCTACACTGGGCTGTGCAAACAAAAGGGGATAACTGTAACCAGAACAAAAGCACTGGTGTGTTTCACATCTCAATAAAAAATGCTGGATTTTTGACCCCAGAACTCCTAAAGCAAAAGGTGAGATTGGTTTGACTAATCCACTCTGATACTCAGCCTGCCTTGAATGAATTACATGCAGCATCCATGAAAGCTGAGCGTGAGGAGGAAATAATTTATGAAGATTCATGCAAAATGAATGGGGTTTCTATTTTATTGAGCTTTGTGGCAACTGTGTGAGGCATTCAAGCAGGAGGGAAAATGCTAGTTACTAACCAATAGAGATCCAACATAATGATATGTCTGCAGAGCACAGGTTTTTCATTTTATGGGGGAAAAAAAGTGTTAGATAAGAATAGTAGCTGATAAAGATAGAAGATGATCTGTTTTCAAAGAAAAGGAGAAAGATCTCAAACAGTGCATAAGGAGAAAAAAAGATGGATTACCACTTATCTCTCATTCCCAAACTGGCCATAGCAGTAATTTCAAAGTGCTCTGGGAAAATTAAGTTTTCCTTAGTTGCCTCACTGCCTTCATGGTTACAAAGTATCTTAATAAAGAGAGATATTTGGTGTCATGTACTTTAAACCCATGTTTTACCTTTTCCCTGTCATAGCTATTGTTTAGTATCAAAGTCAAATCTGGAGGAAGAGGACAAAGGAAGGCTGCATTTGCTTGTGCAAAAAAGCAATCCCATCAGCTAGGTTTAGTGCACAGTCTCTCAGAGCATGCAATCTACCATGGAAACTCAGGTGTTTGGGGACTATCTCCTGCCAAGTTTCCATGGTCACTTTTAAAGCTGATATTGCCAGACATTGAGTTTCAAGTCAATGAACTTCCAGAAATGGGGAGGTAACAGTAAGAAAAGTCACAACTTTAGGAAGCCCTCAACCCCTAGTCCCAGCCCAACTCATCAGAAGTGGCTTGGAGTAGACAACTGCCTTCTCCAAGCTAAGTGCTCTAGGAGTGCACATCTTTGCCACAGCTGTTACATTGATGTGGGAGGCAAATTGCAACTTGCCCAAGCTGGCTTTATTGCTACTCATTGGCAAGTGTCTGGAGAATCTGGAGTAATCTTAGAAGAATTAGAAACAAGCTGCTACATGCACGACAGTGTATTACTAAAGATGGAATTAATGACTTCACTTTGCTAGTTTGTAAGTTATCAAAACTAGTTCTTGTGTTCAAGTCCTGCAACTTTTACTCTAATCAAGTTAATGATATAGTTAATTTATGGCTCCATATGCACACAGCTCTGCACTTGATAGAAGGAGAAATTTTTGTCCAAATGATCTGTACACAGGACTACTGAAGCTTTCCTTTTGTGTTCCCTTCTCACTACCCCAATCCACCAGCTATTGTTACTCTAGTAGAAAAGAGAGGCAGTTGTGCTACAACTCTGTGAAGCAGACCATGCAGCACGTAGCCAAGCAAACACAGGAAAATAAACTAAAAGTATTCACAGAGCTGCAAGTTACTCTGCTAGTGAATTTCCACACACAGATCATTCATGTTTTATCTGTATGTTTTAAGATTTTGTTTGACCTCCTGTCACAGAATAAAGTGCTACTTATGTTTCCTAAAATGGAAGGAGCAGCATGGCAGTACTTACAAAGTCCTGCTTTAATCCAAGGATGTTAACAGCCATATGTTTTCTGTATACTTAATGGATAGAGACACAAAATCCTTTTGAGTACAGTTAAGATTCAAATTATGCTTTCTTGAAGGAGTGTCTGCCATTATTATCGTCAACAGAAGAGTGCAGGGAAACTAGATACCCTGGGCTAAAATTCACCTGCAAAAAATCCTTTCTCTCCTTCACTGTACCACCACCTCCTTGGACTTACTTAATACATGTGTTGGTTTCCAGCTCACAGAAAAAAATGTTGCATAGTTTTTCTAAAGAACACCTATGTCATGGTGTGGAGGATATTGTGTAGTCTCATGGCAGCTTTTGGAAAACTTTTACTTCAGAAAAGTGTAAATACAATATGGCTTATTCAGGATAATCAAATGCTGGGAGGTATTAGCATATAGCCACTCATGGCAGGGAGGAAGGGGCTTGAAGATATGTACCCCACAAGGAAACTCTTCTAGGTTAGTGTGAAGAAACAGCATTACAATAAAGGGAAATAACTCTCTTTCTGGCTGTGCTGATTTCCCTCTTTTTGCAACCTCTGAGCAAATACTTCACTATTTTCCAGACCAACTTCTTTTTTTTTTTTTTTCCCTTAGACCAGAAAAGAGAATAAGCAAAAGTCCAAAGGAACTAAAGCTCTGGAAGCTAAAATATCCTCACTCTTTAACACATGGTAATTGGTGTGCATTAAGCAAAAGACAATAAACAAAAATATAGTTATTACATGTTTAACAATCTATCCTTTTCGAGCAATTAAATTACTATCACCTGCATGCTATGATATCTAATTATTGATTAAAACTGAGCTACTCCAATCCTGCTTGCCCAGCACATCATTAAGGACAGCAGTCCTATACTCCTCAGGCAGACCTTTACATTGTTTCAAACCAGAGTGTCTTGCAAACCTTCAAGACACATGTCTGTGGGACAGGGACAGTTATTTACCACTTTGTTCTCAGACCTAACTGAGGCTTTTTGACACCATGATAATATTTAACTATAAAGTATGTCATTCAGTAGTGCAGCCATCCTGACTCCTGCGTCAAGGCTAGAGATTCCTAGCCTGCTATTAGTATGCTTCCAAAAGCAAAACCACAGCATATCTTAGACTCATTTCTCTGTTTCCTAAATCATGAACGGAACTGATGTAGGGCACATTTTTTTGCCTTCCTCTTTTTATTTCCCTTTCCCCAATCCGTTGTAGAATAGCAGAAATTAAAATCTAGAATTTCACTGACTTACAAGATTTTTGATTCTTTTGTCTTATCAAGACTTAACTGCATCTATACAATTCCCCTAGTAGATTAAAAAGCCTCAAAGACTATTACTCACATCAAGCTGTAGCTCTTACTCTAAGCTTCTTATTCTCAATGTTTCCATCTTCTACTCTATTCACATGATTAAACAATAAGTATATTATATCTTTCAGTACATTTGTCATGTCAGGTCCCATCACAGCCTGTTTCTGACATTGCCCACTGCAACAATGTCCTTCATACAGACAGTGTATTTAGTCCAATTTTCAAGCATTCTAGAAAATTGTCATTTTCAGTGATGCCTGTTATTTCATATGCTGCTTGTAAAAACAATGACATTTGCTGCCACTTTCCACCACCTTTCAGTATAAGAGTCTATAATGAGGCACAAGGCAATCCCATTCCTTAAATTACAAGTGACACTAGGTGGGTCTATTCAGCCAAGTAGAATATCCTACCTTAGAAAAATGTACCAATCTTCTTCTGAAGTATAATATGACCATTAATTTTAAGGCAGTCTGCTACCATGGGAACAGGCATCATCCCATCAACAAACTTTCAATAGTTTCCCAAAAATAGGCTAGACTGATGGAACAGCTACAAATTCTACTGAAAAAAGACAGTTCAGTAACTTAGATAATGAAGAAAATAAAATACTGTAAAGATGGTGCATTTCTGGTTTTTTCCCTTTGTGGGTGGATCCTTAGCAGCTGAATCAGAAAGTAAAATAAGGATTAATACAAAGAGGCATACCTATAAAACACTTAATAATAAAATGTCTCAACAGGTCAGGAAGAATACTTGGTTTTCACTGGGAACATATCCATCTGACAACAACAAAGTTAGCCACTAATTATGAGCATTTTATAATGTTGGTGTTCACTAAAATATTAAAATAAGCATGAGATATTAGGAGTGCCAGAATCCTAAAACTTGGCAGCAACTTCAAAAATAACATTCTTTTGGCCAAATTCAAGTTCAGACCCAGTCTTCCAGAGTATAGAAGGTTTCTTTTGACCTGGTGATTAGGATCAGGTTGCAAATAAAAGACAGATCTGAAGAGAATATATTTGTTAGAGCAAATAATGCTTCAGTAAATACCATCTGTGTACTACTGCTGGCTCTGAGAGGGCTTCATCCCTCCATTGCTGTCAATGACTGAGTAAATCCAGAAGTCTTTCTGAAGACGTAGTGGAGGGAGTGGAAGCAAAAAAAGAGAAGGGAAGAGAAGGGGAGGAGAGGGAAGAGAGATCAGCACCAACTCACTGAAAACCAAAGCCAGACCTTAATATTTGGGCTTCTAAACCAGCTGTGTAATACCCAAAGCAGAAACAGCAACTTTTTATAATAAAGAGTCATGCCAGGATATTGTATGAACTTCTCTGTGTAGAGAAGAGCTATAGCAATTAATCCTAACCAGAAATTACTATAACCACAACCAAGAGTTCTAGTTTTGGGGAGGGGCGATGGGAAGAGGAAAAAAAGTATTATTTACATGCAAGATGTTTCAGGCCAGCAAGACCTTTGGTAAAGGAGGTGACTGCCAGAAGGAGTAGAATCCTAGGTTATGCACAGAGCTCTGAAACAAACTGTAGCAATTAAAATTCACCTCTTGTCAACTCTACAAGGACTAAAAGATCTAACAAAACAATCTCATTAAAAAAAGCCGAGAAAATAAGCCTTAAGCAGCTCTTGGTTACCTAACAGAAAACAGTAGCATTCCTCACTACCTTGACACAACAAACAAAAAGAAAACAAATGGACAAAAAGAAACAACTAAAAAGAATTAAAAACAACCTTCTGCAGCACAACTGAAGCCAAATAATACAAGTATTCAACATTCTGTGTATTAGTCTTTTGAGTCTTACATTTCTTCCTGCTTCAGATAAGATAATTCAGTTACCAAGAAACATTCTGTATTTCCATTTAAACTTCTCACCTTTTAAACCAAAGGCTTGGATGTGTTTTTTTCTTTCTGACTCCTACTGCCTGCTTTTCTAGAAGCAGGGTAGCAGCCACTGGTTGGCCTTTTATCTGAGGCGTATTGGAACAACATAAAAATGCAATAAAAGTCCTGATTTAGTTGGAATAATTCTATTATAATGACAATTTTTAACACTTTATATACTCTTTCCTGAGTCCTGGGTAGTCTTTGATATGCTCATCCTTTATCTAGCATCTCTAAAAACCTACTGGAACAGAAGCTGGCATTCACTTCTGT
The DNA here is from genome assembly GCA_013396975.1 of Bucco capensis. NCBI lineage: Eukaryota > Metazoa > Chordata > Aves > Piciformes > Bucconidae > Bucco > Bucco capensis. Next base: position 268,214 of record VWZO01008645.1, read on the forward strand.
AAGAAAAATCCAGCCAAAAGACTTTAGTCAAATACTCTCAAGAACAAGTGGAAAGAACAGCAGAAGTCCAGGTAAACCAGTATATATGGAGACTAGGTTGAAGTAGGAGGACTGAATTTTTGAGATGTAATAGATTGTGAAAATTGAGGAAACTCCACAGTAACTTATGAAAACATAAGTGTTTTGTGAAAAGGAAGCAATGGAAAAATAAAGAGGGCTACAGTTACTTATTCCTAAATCCTGAATCCCTAGACAAAGGTGTAGAAGTCTGCTGGTGAGACTGTGCCTACCAATTGCTTCAGACACAGAGCTCCTTACAGCATACAGTCCCCACAATGATTACTCCAGAATATCATCTCTCACCCCATTGTGGAGCAGCCCCTCACTCCTGCTCTCTCTCCTCCCACTGCCAGTTCCAGACACAGGCTGACCTTTCTAAAATCTGTCTACACAGGTCTCTGAAAGCAGACAGTTGTGGAACTGAGTGTGGGGAGAAGAGAGAAATGATCTTATAGAAAAATCTTTTAGAAATTTTTATTTTTCTAGGGTTTTGTTTTGTTTGTTTTTTCACTTGATTATTTTTAACCTTAGTTTATACCGGTTCACAGTTTCAGTTTTCTACATTTCTGTGATGGTTAAAGGTTGCTTTTAGTTTTAAATGAAAACTGAAATCAGTTTCATAACTAAATGAACCTGAGTGCTCATCCAAAACTGAGAACTAGCAAACTGAAAGTCTCAAGATTTGGCACCACTCTACAGGAAGCTCCCAGGCACAGTCTGAAAATCACTTGTGGTCTGCTGTGGCCCCTGGTGCGATAACTGTGCCGACAGCAGAGGGAGCATTAAACTCATTGCCCACGGGAAAGTGTGGGGAGTGATACCCATGTTCCTAGAATCCTTGCATGGGTAGGATGAGCTCATTAGCCTTCTGGCAGTCATCCTAGGAGAAGGACAACTCTGATTCCAAACCCGGGCAGATGGAGCTCGTTTAGCCCTGTAAGGCCTTCCAGCTAAGAGGTTAAACCTCCATCCTAAGAACCTCGCTGCCAGTGTCCAAGCTTGCTAGGCCCTGGCAGATGAACCTTAGGACTAAAGGGTGGGTCCAGCTCTGCGCATGCTGTGTCTCACCTAAAAAAAATCCATAGCACAGGCTCGAGGGTGCTATCTGCTATCCTCTTTCTATCAGCTCGCTTGGAAAAGGCGCTGATGAGGAGCATGGATGGAGCCCTCCCTGGATCTTCGTTCACGAAGCCTAGCCATGACGACGACA
>VWZO01008645.1:271389-294928 GCA_013396975.1 Bucco capensis
AGTTTTTCACCTCCACCCCCTTTCTTACTTCAATATACAACTCAAATATTGAAAAGTCCTGCTTTTTTTTCCTAGTGCTAGAAGTAGGAATGAACACTGAACACCTAAACCTTCCAGTCTCACCCTGTCTCTCAAACCCCCTCCAAAAGTGAAATCCAGAAGACCATAAAGCTAGAACCCAAATGCACCTTAAGAGCATATCTTTTGTTGTTTTCTAATTTTCATTCTAATGCAAAAATAAGGAGAAAACAATAAAAAATGATCCAAACCACTACCAGATGGCCAGATTTATTAAGCTAGAATAGCAAGTTTTAGTTCTTGAATTAACATATAACCATTTTTTCAGATTTTTTTCTCTCTAAACCCCCTTGAGATTCCACTAACATTAACTATTAAAGTGGAAATCATCTAAGTTCACTTTTAATTTAGTGTCATATTTTAAAAGAAACTGAGTAAGGAGCATAGTTCTTGTGTACAATTATAATATATAATGCTTCTTGCATTACCTTAGCTACTCTTCTGTTCCAGATAAAGATGGTTTCATACCATTTATCAACACTTTGTCTTAAGCTCCCACACAAACATATCCCTAACTTCAGACTTCTTCTGAAGACCAGTGGCTGTTCTAATGATTACTCATGCATACTGGCAGCATTTCTAACCACCAGTATAGGCAATGAATGGAAACTTGTACAAGCATAACATAACTAAACAATTTGTCTCATATAATGAATGCAAAATACATTATCATACTTCAGAAATGTTAAGGGGTTCAAAAAATATTTGATGTAGGGCCTTTTTTGGGCTCACTACATAATAAAGATTTTTTATTTCTTTCTGTGAGAGAAGAAGGAAGAGAAAGGAGAAGAAAGAGGAGGCATTACTGTTATTCTTGGATCTGGGTCAAATGGATCTGGTTTATTCTGTTGAGTGCAAAGGAGAGTGGAAAACTACTTAAAGCTGAACAAAACAGTAATAACACAGATTTTGACTGCTTTCTACCTCATGTTAAGGGGGAAAAGCACCACACATTCACATGGCAATATTATTTTGGTCTCATTGAGGATAAAAAGAAGAATTGCAAGGCATTAGAATTATTACTGAAAGAATTAATTAGAAATACTGGACACTATTTCTTCCTGTAAAAATATGAAGATAGATGATTGTTTCCTCTGTCAGGAACCTTGCTAGATACTATTTTTAAGGAAAGCTGAAAGAAGTGATGTTAAAGCAAAGCAAGCTGGAATTTCCAAAGATAAAATCAAGTGATACTGAGGTAGTTGCAGATATTACTGTCTTCAGCTTCTCTGCCAGGAGGGAGTTATCCCATCACATCACATGCATGTGCATCTCAGCCACAGTCAGAGCCTGGCACACTCACAAACTGTCAGCAAAGAATGCCAGCAAGCAGCTGCTTTGCCTGGAGACGTGTTCTACACTGCCAGTTTTGTTTGCCTGGCTGTAACCTCAGCTGACAGGATGGGTAGGCAGCTCCAGGGAATCATTTATTAATCTCTTACTGTTAAATCTGATGTAGTATGTTGCTCCAAGATCTTTATTTTTCTCCCCAAGAACACCCAAATCACAAAACACAAGGTCGAATTCAGTCATGGTGAAAACAGGTGCAAGGACAACAGAGGAATCTTTCAGTTATGCCAAGGCCACAATTAGGCATAAAAAATATTAACCATATGGCAAAGGAGAAATCACAATGAAAATTTCCCAATAACCCTTCCACATTTTGGTATTTTTTTAATTAAGTGTAATTATCTGAAAAACATACTATTTCAGACAAAATTGTACTTACAAAGGCCACAGATAACATAAACAAAGGCTAAAGAATTTGAAAGATGGCAGAAGAAATAGTTATGTTTCTAAATTTCCCTCCACAACTGAATGCTTGTTCTTTCAAAAAACTAGAGTGACTTCAGAGTTAGCATTGGAGAAGTGAAAGGGAAAAAAAAAACAACAACCAAAAAACCAAAATACCACTGTTCCCTCCCCAACTCATCATAAAACATAAGATATGAACAAAGACTGGTGGCTTTGCATTTGCAGGCAAGCACATCTTTTACTCAATCAGGTCTGCATTTCAAAGACCATAGAGGGGTGCTCCTCCAGCAAGTCACAAAGCATAGCCAACATTACAAGCTTTTCTGCCTCTGAGTGTGTGTGTGTATATATAGAGTAGCTCTAAGAAATTGCTCCCTTTTATAGTCTCAAAATGCTCTGTACAACAGCACAATTAGTCTCAGCAAAGTTGTCAAGGGTTAGGGCTGGGCCAACCACTAATTCAGTGACAAACACCGGTTTCCACTCCGGGAAGGGAAAGGGAATAAAAGAGAAAGAGACTAGTGGGTTGGAAATTAAAACTAAACCTACTTTAATAGAAATAATAACAATAAACTGAAATATATAATATTTCAATATATACCAAACCAGTACTGAACCCAAACCCCATGATGGCAACTGTGTCACCATCACCACTAATACTGTGCAGAAGGATTCAGCAGCAGATGGGAATCAGGCTCAGGGCAGTGGGGCTGGATCCTGGAACTGCATTCAAGAACTCCTGGATTGGGATTGAAGGGAGAACAGAGTCTTCCTTAAATGCAGAAAAACTCTTTGACCTATGTGAATCTGGCTACAATATGTTGCAGCAGAGGAAACAAGTGGTGGGAAGCAGGAAGAACAAGAACAGGAACTGCTCAAGAGAAAAAGAACTGCCAGTATCAAAGCCTCTAAGACCATGATTTAACCTAATTAACTGGCAAATTTGAAAGAAATGGTAGGTGGCATTTGAGAAAGCAGAGAAAAAGTGGAGCAGAGAGAGCTGTTAGCAGGAGCATGGACAAGAGACCATCAGCATCTGCAGAACAGATACCAACAGGAATATCACAGAAAAACTTCATTTTTATTAAGAAAGATTCTCACTTGAAGCAAATTTAAATCTGCTGAGCTCCAGACCTTATGGTCCAAACATGACCCTTAAACCATCTTCCTCTGTACCAGTCAGATGAAATATGAGCATCAAAATAAATCTACAATATACATGTAAAATCTGAACTGTTATAAAGGTGATGACCTTAATGAAATATAAAGAGTTTCTGAAAAATGTTCTCAATGCACAAGTTTTCACAGACAGGAAAGCCTAAATAGCATAGAGACATTGCTAGAAATTGTCTTTTAGATCTCATTTTGTGGAAACAAGTAATGCAAGTTTTTAGGGCAAAGAAGTTACTGAGAAAATTACAGACATCCCAGAAAAGGGCTTGAAAGAAAGTGACTTTATTACACAAATTACAGGAGAATTACAATCCAGCCATCACCACATCTGTATGTGGCTGCAGTGCTGCAATTACAAAGGCAGAATCAAACCATGTGAAATTAGTCAGAAAATTATTCAGAGCCAATATACACAGAACAAACAGGCAGGATTAATGCCTTAAGAGCAAAGGCAAGCAGCACCAAAGAATATCTACCCAATGTTGTTAGTGGGTGCTAGAAGTTTCATTACTTGCCACTAGCTAAGGCATGTTATTTCAGTAAGCAGTAAGCTCTTCCTCTTCTCCCTCTCCACAGATGGAGTAATTCTATATATTAGGTTAGAAGAATTAAAAAAAGGAAGTTGCCCCCATACAAGACCTCATTAGGGAAAGGCAAACTGGCAAGGTATAGACATTATTAAGCACAGTGACAATGTTTAGGAAAACATGCTTCATCCTGAAGCAGGAAAAAAGGGTCTACTGTGCTAGGGCATGAGCCTAGCTTTGATTATAAATAGGTTCAAATGCATTACCTTGGGGAAGTCACAAGATTAGAACTTCACCATCTTTAGATATGTAGGCACTACAGGAATTGTGTGTTTCTCCCACAGATCTCTGCAATAACAGCACTGCAGTAGCTGCAATGCAGAGGTAATACATTAAATATTGTGGAGACAAATGTGAGCAGTGCCATTCCTGCAGAATCACTTATGAGATAACTATCCTAAGAAAACAAAATGAGATTTGATGTAAAGCAACCAAAATTAACAGGAGCCTATTCAGTATGTATGTCACAACTTAAAATAGCAGAACTTTTCTCACCCTATTACAAGTATTCCAGGAAAAGGCCTATTGTCACTACTACTTAACAGCGCTTACAGATACTCTTTGGCTTGAATTGCCCACATAAAACCCAAGTTGTGGTGAAACAAAACAATTCTGGAGTTTATTTCCTTTCAGCTATGACCAATGTAAAAAGAATAAACCAGGTGGGAAACTAAAAGAAATCTGCAAATATCACTTCATTTAATTACTATTTTCTCTCCACAGGTCCTAGGCACACTGGTACAGTCAAGCTGCCTGTGTTTGGCAACAGAAATAAAACTTCCTCATCTAGTGCATTTCCAAAGCATTAAGACATGGTCTCTTAGAAGACTCTCTAGTTTAAGCTGTATAAATCTAGGATTCACACTCAACTGAAGGTTGTTGAAAACACTTCTGATTGCTTTCATAATGTGTGGTGACATGCCTAACTCCATTAACCTACTGAGGCTTAAAATTATTATTGTGGTCACTGTCATCATCACTAAAAGATAATAAAGATGTCACAGAATATTCTTTTTAAAAGTTGCCATTAAATGGACAAAGAAAGATGTAACTGATCTGGTAGAAAGTTTCAAAAGCACTCTATCTACACTCAAGCAAACTTTCAAGAGAGGCTTACATTTTAAAACAGAAAACTTCATAGATTCATGCTATGCATTTGCAAAGATAAAATAAGCTATGTGGCTTTAAATATTTCTACAAAAAAACATCAGCCACCTAGGGCAGAGACTAAATGAAAGGAAAGCAGAAAATAGAAGCTGCCTGTAGAAAAGAAAGTGAATGTCCAAGAAGTGAAAGCGAACTGATTTGCAAAGCAATAGGGAGCAAAATCACACTATTACTTAACTTAGTACTTATTACTTCGGATTGGATGTTAGAAAAAAATTCTTTACTCAGAGGGGTGGTTAGGCACTGGCACGGGTTGCCCAGAGAGGCTGTGGATGCCCCATCCCTGGCAGTGTTCAAGGCCAGGCTGGATGTGGCCCTGGGCAACCTGCTCTAGTGGGTGGTATCCCTGCCCATGGCAAGGAGGTTGGAACTAGATGATCTTTAAGGTCCTTTCCAACCTGGACCATCCTATGATTCTGTGATGATTCTATGAAACTCAACTGAAATCAAAGTCACCAAATTCCAAGACAAAAATAATGAAAAAATGTAGAAAAAAATATTACTCAATTCTCCTATCTTTTCTTTGCACAGAAAACAGCAAAACAGATAACTTACCAAGAATAGAAGGAAATCTAAATAGTTTTAGAACTTAATTTTGCTATGATGAACAAATACAACTTAATATCTCTAGTTAGTATATCTAAATAATAAGCATAGGATCTTGCTGGATTTTGAACAGAAAGGTCAGACATTATCTTAAGTCATTTCCTACCCTAGGCAAGTGTCTCTGTCAGCAAAGCTAGGTCAATAATAAAATCTTCCCTTTTAGGAAACAAAGATTGTGAAACCGGAGTCATTTGACCAGCTCTAAGTAGAAAAGCAACATTTCTGCCCTTTTCTTCAAGTATTTTTAGATTCCCACCAAGAGGAGGGGCCCATCTCAGTTTCAGCAGGAGTTTGGCTATGAAGTGAATCATTTTATTACTGAACCATTTGTCTGAATTGTGCCATACACTTCTAACAAACACAGGAAGGCAAGGAAAGAAAGCTTACACAAGTAGTACCACATCTCCATCATGAACACTGCTGCTTCAAGACATGAGAACAATTAGGAAAGAGTGCACTTTTACATTGCAGCTAAAATAATCCATTGTTCAGAGATGCCTCTTCTTCCACAGGCATTCAATGGCAATTTAAATTTTCCATGTATTCCTTTTCTTGAACAAAGACCACTACCTGAAGTATTCTTTGAATTCTTAAGGAAATGAAAATGTCAATCAAACAACAAATCTTGCAACAGCTATAAACCAGCAATGACTATTTTGTCATTTGAGCATGACCATTTCATATCCACTCCTATGAATGGAGACACAGCACTACAACTGGTAAAGAATCTAACTGTGTGACATCAAAAGCATGAATACTTCTACTAAGAAAACGTACGGTGGAAATTAATAGCAAGAGACAAAATCTTGGTTTTTCCTAATGACAATTTATGCATGCTGTGATTTATATGTCTGTTTTTATGAAAAGCTAGTTCTCTTTATATAATTAGAACAGCTCTTGAGGCAGGAAGAATATAATAGGCAATAATGACTTAGAACTGAGAAAGCCTCACTGGAGTTATCATTATGTCACAGCCTAAGTGTGTTGCATAAGGATAGTTTTGTAAAACAAGAGACAAAAGCAAACTGGAGGAGGAGCAGCAGCATTCAGTTGTGGACAGTTTTCCTTCTCCTTGGCTGTGAAGATGAAAGTTTGGAAAGCTGACAAGTTTTCACAGGCATGACTGAGTCCATAAGGCTTTGGCTGGCCAAGATGACGAAGCATGAACAAAAATTAAAACTAAATTTACCTTCACTGTTTATATCAGTGTAAGAAAAGCAAAGCAAACAAAAAAAAAATGCAAAACTAATTGGGAACAGCACCATTTATTGTTTGGCATGGATTCATCATTAATACAGGTTAATAACATTCAGAATTATAGCCTTAGTATTCTTAAGTACCCATTACACATGATAAAGGGTTTCTTCATTCGAAGAAGGACTTTGATACTACTGTCTCTCCTCTTTAAGTAAGAAGGTATCATTTTCTGTAGCATTAATATTAAGCTACCTATTCCTCATTAGCCTATGTATGCACATGATAAGTGTGTGAGAGGCCTTGTCCAAACATATATTTCTGGTAAAACACTGTGGTTATCCTAGCTTCCAGCCATCTCATCATGTTTTTACATCAAAGCTTTCATATCCATAGCAGTTTCATTTTACTAAGCTAAAAGTAACAACTTATACATCATATATAACAGCAAAAAGATTCCCAGAGCCACAACTACTAGCAAAAAACAAGAGTGGAAAAATTTATGCTAGACGAAGGTGAATGATGAGAAAGCCTTTGCTCAAGTTTGAGGAAAGGCTGAGGGAACTGGGACTGTTCAGCCTGAAGAAGAGGAGACTCAGAGGTGACCTTATTGCCCTCTACAACTACCTGAAGGGAAGTTGTAGTCAGGTAGGGGTTGGGCTCTTCTCCATGGCAGCTAGTGACAGGACAAGAGGCCATGGCTTGAAGTTGCAGCAGGGGAGAGTTAGACTGAACGTTAGGAAGCACTTCCTGACGCAGAGGGTGATTGGGCTCTGGAATGGGCTGCCCAGGGAGATGGTGGAGTCACCGTCCCTGGAGGTGTTTAAAAAAAGATTGGATGTGGCACTGAGTGGCATGGTTTAGATGTTGTGGTGTATTGGGTCATAGGCTGGACTTGATGATCCTGGGGGTCTTTTCCAGCCTTGGTGATTCTGTGATTCTGTGAAGTAGATGCCTGTGTTATTCTAGGTAGGTATATAACAGAGTTCAAGATGGTGTTACAGTTACTGCAGTGTTTCCAGCTAGAGTAGCCAATAAGAGGAATGAGAGGTGGATAATACCAGTGAACTGGTATCACACAGTTCACTTCTGTTCTTCCTGTCAATGTAGGCATTCGTTTGATGTAGATGACAGTATCTCTTCCTGCCTCACTTACACTCTTCAAACACTCTCATTCCCCTCAGGAGAGTCTTGTGCAACAGTCTAATCTCACTGAGCTGATCTGAAATGCAGAATACACTCCCTTCCTGAAGAACAAGAACAAAGTACAATTTCCCTTTCATTTGGTGCTCTACTCAGACCCCAAGTTGTTAGAGAAAATTTGGCAGGATACCTACGTAAGTAATGAAAGAGCCAGCTAAGCACTGGAGAGAGGTTTGGCTCTGCTCTTGCTTTACAAGAAGGGCAGCTGAATCTCCACTGATGTCAGAGTGAAATATCACTGGCTTGTAAATTACTATTGCCCTCTAACAAGTGTACAAAAAGCAACAATCACAACTCTTTCTGAACTAGTGCTTCCTGAATTCCTTCTGTAGTACTTGCAAAGTGCTCAGTTTTGCTCAAGCAATACCAAAAATCACAAAAAAACCTCCCACCACACAAAAAAATTGTGTTTCTTTGCACCACTGAAAAGCCCAAGTTATAGGAAATAAATTACATCTTTCAGCTGATCAGAGCCAAGGCTAATATCCAGCCATAAAATCCATTCTCTGTCCTCCAATACTAGACCAAAATGACATTTCACAAACAGCAAGGTTTCTTCTTAAGTAGACATCATCAAAAATGTATTTTTCTCACTACCTTGGCCTTGAAAACACTGTATTTTATAATTCCCTACATTAATTTTATACAGTGTCAGTCACATCACATTATGCCATTTTATATAGCAGGTCAGCAGGAACTGCCATGTTGGAGATACCTGACATTTTGCCAAATCATTTGGCACATCTCACATTCTCATCAATTTGAATTACTTGTAGATCATTTCAAAAGAGAGCCACAATTATTGGCAACCATTCAGAAAATGGCAGATAGTCTGAGTGCTTTGCTGGCCTTCTCATCCATCTATAAACTGCAAGCTAGACAGATTTCCCTGAAGCAATATAACTGTATGTCAGATTAATCCATGTGCAATTCTATCTTACAGTTTCTATCTTGGGGAAACACTCTACAATTCTTCCTTACAGTGAATAGCACTTAATTCTACAGTTTCCTTAAAGGCATTTTATAATCAGTGTTGCTAGGAATACCAGATTCTGACCCTAAGGCTGAGATTATATAATAGTTGTTAATTGATTCAAGCATTAATTCAACACCATATACTTGTGAAATTAAGTACATATCTTTCATTCTTTCAATTTCATTCTTACAGTAATTCTACACTAACTGCAGTAATTAAAACATTCTTAACATCAAACTCGACATGAACTATCCCTTTATGATTATGCACATCTATTTTTTCGTGCCAACACATTGCATGTAGGAGCACAATACATAAGGTAAAGAGTGTCAAATTGATGGTTAAGTTCTGGTTATACAAACAGGAATATTCTTGAAATGACCATGGGCAGTAAAAGCAAAACAAAAATCACAATATATGTAACATAACATTGGTCAACACTGAGTTAGTTTCAGGTGACGACAAAATACAAGCCTCTAAGCAGAGAAGAGTTGACATTTTCATGGGTTCCTTTGCAGAATTGCTTACATCAAGTATGGTTTTCTAATTTAAAGTCTTGATTTCAGTAACTCACAATAATTAAAACCCAGGCATAATACACGATTGTATTTTTTATCAGGCCAAAGTGGTAGATTGTTCTCCAAAAAACAGCCAAATCCAAAGACCCTCTGAAATTAATAAGAGTGTCTGAATCATGTAAGCCTATAAAAAGAAATGTTTGGGCTATTTGACTGATCAGGACAACAGAATTTAAAGACTGAACAAGAAACTTGCCCTGTCATCAGCCAAATAGTGAAAATGATTTCAAATGCGAATATTTTAGCCTGCTGAGGGCATAAAATAACTTTTAACTGTTGCAAGGCAGTTAGAAGTTACTCAAATCTAATTTCTACTTACGGTTTCACCAGTCTCAGAGAGTCAAAAGTAAGAAGTTTGAAAGCAAATCCAGAATCATCAGAGTCTCATGGACTGCTAAGACAGTCCACGAGAGCAGAAGGAGAGTGCGGAGAGAAAAGGAACAGCTGCATCCATTGGAGACAACTGAACTATTTCTCTGTAATTTAGCAGCAGCAGGGCAAAAACAGGACTCAGACTTAACAAAACTCTCAGTCCTATATCCTCTTTACTCTGCAATGCAGTTTGATTAAGAATATGAATTAACTGTCCTTTTAAACTTTTCACTTAGAATGAAACTAACTGCATGTTATGATGAAAGGGACAAATATAACAATATATATTGTTATTTTTTCTAGCTACCTAGCTAATGCTGCATTCATAAAAGAGAAAAAAAAAGCCACCAATAATTTTCATCCAGTGAAAATTTCTGAGACTTTGAAGTAGTTTAATCCCAAATTCTACAACACTGATTCTTTAATTTAAGTCAATCATTTATTACATTAACGTTGTATTTCCACTGTAATTTCAATGCTCCATTTTGAGGAAAAAAGAATATTTAGTTTTCTTTTAGAATGTAAAATTAAAGTCAAATTTGCTAATTAATTACCTTTTTTAATTTCAAGAGATCCAAATTTCATCAGAGTTCATTCCCAGCAGAGATTTATATCATCAGACCAACCTTCAGCTAGCTCTGTTGTGTATTTAACCTATTTTCTTTGACCTGTATTATTGGGATTTTCTTATGGAAGTTAAGAAAGCAACAATCAGATACACTAAGGACTATCAAAACTAGGATCAGTCTGAACTAAGTTGCTAGTTTGCTTTGGTTGTGAAATGAGATCCAGTCTGGTGAGGTGCTGGGTACACTCATAAGAAAAAGGACAAAATGGGTGACAGCAAAATAATCTCCTTACATTTTTCATTTCCATTCTTGAATAAGAACGATTATCCTGGATTTGAAACTATTTTGCCAGGATATACTAGATAAGATCATTCTTACCTTCACAAATTGATCAGTGCTCTTTTGATTCTCTCTTCCAAAGGGAGAACAATTCCTATCTTCCTAGAATATAAGTATTTTGGAAGGACTCATGTTTTGACAAGCCATCACATAAATGAGACTCAATATCACAAGCGTTATCAAAGCATAAAAATAATATAAATAATATAAACCTTATAAGCAACCAGTTTAATTTTCTATAATGAAATTAAATCAAAATAATTATATTTCACAAATTTTCAGCCAAAATGCTTTCTTAGTATGCAGGGAAAATGGGGTGAAAATAATTTTTTGGCATCACATTCCAAAATGAACAATGGCACATGTCTAAAAATGGACTTGAACTCATGTTACTGCAATTGTACTTCTTTTTTTTTTGCAGTCACCTTCTTTTTCCCCAAATGAAGTTCCCTGTAAGTGAAGAATCTCTTTTCTCCACTGACTACAAAAGAAACCATGTAGCAAATGTAAGTAAGAGTAGACACACGAATATGCCACCAATATTTCTTTACTGTCTTTTCCTGTTATATAGGCATGTAAGCTATGTTACTGTCATAATATTACTACTAATTTGGAGTCTATCCCAGACAAAACCAATACAATGAATAACAGATCTCTTTTCTGATTCCAAGTGAAGCAAATCAAACTGTTTGTTGCAGAGGAAAATGAGCACTTCCTAATTTTGTTTTGACAGATAAAGAAGTGAAGCAATTACTTTAAGGCAAGCAAAATATTTCATTTTCTCACTCCAAAATATTTTTCTCCCTTCCCAAGATTTAAAGAACAGCAGCAAAATCTTTGGCTCTAAGTAGTCAACGTGGGACACAACAAGCATATAATGCTTGTTTCCAGATGATCATTTCACTACAACTTAATGATCAAAGTTCCAAATAAGAAGTTATTGAAAAGCTGAAGTATACAGTGGGAAAGACTAGCAAAGCCCTTCACAGTCCCTCTAGTATCTACAAACTATACTGGTTAGATGAAATTTCAGCATACCATATGTCCTTCTAAATCCCACTGAATGACTGTAATTTATGGTTTCATTTAAAAGAAGTTATATATTCCTTCTTATCAAAAAAGAATTCCAGTACTGACATGAGGGAAAAAAAAAAGGGGGGCACTACAGTCTTCTGAAAAAGAGCAGGTGTTTGCTCCATTATAAAAATGGTAGATGTGTTCTTTCAACATTATAGTTTAATGTCCATAGAATCTTTTACTTACATCCTTTACTGTTTTTAATAGCTCCTGTAAAATAATTTATCTGTTCATTTTCTATTCAGATTTGGATTAGCCTTACAGAACACAGAGCTTCTGTCTTTCGTGAGCATTGTTAGAGTACATAAGGTCACAGTCAAGATCTGGTCTAGAAACAGTAAGGTACTTTGGTAGGGGCCTTTGGCCCAAGGAGCTTAAACATTTGGACTAATCCTATAAGCTGTTCTACACATACTGATCTGCCTTTAGGATAAAGGCTCTAGCCTTAGCTGAGTAATGCAAACACAAGTGTCAAGCTTCAAAGACTGAATTACAAGCTCTGAAAAGATAACTGTGGAAAAGGGAAGAACCAAACTGAATATGAGATCACTTAATTATGTAGCTGGGTATCATACAAATACAGTATAGGCAGACAGTTCCTGAAGGTACTAATATTACTATTTTAAACAACATCATCTGTGTGGATATAAGCCACCACTTGTTCATACAGCTTTTTTGTTACAGATATCTTAGTGGAATTTGAACTCCAAGGAAGACTAATCTTTTTTTTATTACTATTATTTTTTTAACTTTGAAATAACAATAAAAATTTAATTTAGTGATTTTTTTTTTCCTGTTCCAGTACTTATTTCAAAAGGACCATTTTTATGCTTAAAGTTAAAAACATACTTTAGCACTTTGCAAAACTAAGCAAGAACACTGTGGCCTTAATGCCACAGTGAGCCATGGTCAGATGGACACAAGCAGCATCCTTGTGGCTCATTCAAAGAGCTTCAGGAAGAATATCTATGGAATGTTAACTAATAATAAGCTGTCTTCAATTAAAAAAAAATGCACACACAGAGGACTTTGCATTACCATACATGGCAAAAGAAATCCAGGTAAAAAAAACATTGTTTGCCAAGGTTCTGCGTGAACAGATTCCACTCTTTCAAATGAACTGGGTTGCATAGAACCATTAATATGGTTCTGAATGGGATGCTATGCTGTGGAGGTAATAAGACAGGACCACAATGCTCCACACCACAACTCCCAGGCCTCAACATGTTTTCATGCTTGATCAGGTATTATTAATCTATGGCCAAGGCAGCAGGTGGCTGTCACAAATTGCAAGAATTTTTCACAAATCATTCAGCTGTCCAAAGAAGTAAGTCCCTGAATATGCTTTTATTATGTCTTAAAAAGAAAAAAGGAAGAAATTGTAACCAAGTGCCATTTAAAGTAATCACTATATTTAGATAACAGTCCATAGCAAAAGGAGAAACTGGAAATGCTACCTCCAGCAGCCTCCTGTGTCTCAGTCCTCTTCCCATGAAAAATTATATTCTTGAAGTAACAAAGCTGTACTTTCAAGGCAAACACATTAGGAATAACTTAAAAATGCACTTCAGAGATGTTAGACTTGGAAGTAATTTGAGCCCCAGTGAGCTTTACCATTTATTATTTGCACCAAGAGACTGACTAGTGGCCCCACTTGAGATCAAAATACTGTCATATTGAGAGTGTATTACTACAAAAGTAGCAAGAGAAACTTGCCTTGGAGGAGGTCACCATCAGTATACAGAAGAGACTCGGGGAGAAATGCTATAAATGTTGCTTATCTGTAGAACAGGGAAGGCAGCAAATCCCACAGGCCAAGTTCTGAAGAGCTCAGCTCCCACTTAAGCTAAGAATCCACATTTGCAGAAGTGCTCCATTTTCAGCAGCCCATAACAGTGTCTGCTGTGCATGTTCACACTGAAATAAGAAAGCAAGTTAGAAAGTGAATCCCTGTATCCCATGATCCTGTTCAGTCCTCTGACCAAAATACTGACTTCTACCACTACAACAAGGAAGGCCAATGGCATCTTGGCCTGTATCAAGAATAGTGTGACCAGTAGGACTAGGGATGTGATCCTCCCCCTGTACTCTGCACTGGTGAGGCCTCACCTTGAGTACTGTGTCCAGTTCTGGGCCCCTCACTTCAAGAAGGATGTTGAGGTGCTGGAGAGGGTCCAGAGGAGAGCAACGAGGCTGGTGAAGGGGCTGGAGGGGAAAGCATATGAGGAAAGGCTGAGGCAACTGGGACTATTCAGCCTGAAGAAGAGGAGACTCAGAGGTGACCTTATTGCCCTCTACAACTACCTGAAGGGAAGTTGCAGTCAGGTAGGGGTTGGGCTCTTCTCCATGGCAGCTAGTGACAGGACAAGAGGCCATGGCTTGAAGCTGCAGCAGGGGAGAGTTAGACTGGACATTAGGAAGCACTTCCTCACACAGAGGGTGATTGGGCTCTGGAATGGGCTGCCCAGGGAGGTGCTGGAGTCACCATCCCTGGAGGTGTTTAAGAAAAGATTGGATGTGGCACTGAGTGGCATGGTTTAGATGTTTTGATGTATAGGGTCATAGGCTGGACTTGATGATCCTGGGGGTCTTTTCCAGTCTTGGTGATTCTGTGATTCTGTGAACAGACTTAGCACAAGGCCAGCCCTGTGACAGTAATGTAGGTGCTTTTACAGAAACTGGCATCCTCTGTGAGAGAAAGAGGAAAAGAGAAAGAGAAAGTGGTATTGTAGAAGGTGCTTTACTGCTGAGCTACTACCTCAAGTATGCTTGTTACAATTAATACTATGCCATAATAGATTGAAATTGTTCTTTGAGTTATTGGACTTTTATCGGCATAGTTAAAAGCAGCTGTGCCATTTGCACAAGTGATTAAATGTTTTATTGACATTCCTTGCCTAATATCACTGGAACTTTTTAAAAATGAAATACACTTTGCAACTTTAATTCAGTTTGCCCTAATTGTTAAGTAATTTCTGCCACATTTTTAACAAAACCCTCAAGGCAAATAAAAATTAAAAGTGTGTGCTCAGCTTCAATCTCAGCAAATTAAATCCAAACTATTAATGCAGAGAAGGCAGAGGAAGAATCCCAGGGGCTCTCTGGGTAACAGGGTTATCTTATTTGTGCATTTGGTGCCTCATTCAAGGAGCTCTAAAACTCTGGAGTCACAAGTCCTAAGTCCTGACATCAATTTGTGTTTCTGTGCAATAAGTTGTGCAATATTACAGCAATAAGGTAATAAGGAAAAACTAGTGACACTTACAAAACTGTAAGAAACTAAAATATAAACTAGGGGTATTAATTAAGAATATGGAGATGGAGTTCTTTTAATTTCACTTTAAACCATTTGTAGCTGATGGCCAAAGGGGAACAACCAAGCAAAACCAGATACACATAACAAAATCCTTTCTATAACATTCTGTTCCAGATCTACTCTGGGACCAAGAGGTGATAGCTCAGTGACAGTTTTCCTGGTACAACTACTGTTAGTAAATACTAATGCATCTCTCTTCAAAAGATGCAACATATACTATGACAGCAATATAAAAAGATGGTTCAAGGGAACCAAAAAAGTTATTTTGCTACACAGTATGTTAAAGAACAATCAGGTTTGGGCTAATTTAGGATCTTAGAAAACTGTTTGCATGGCAATTTTTATAGAAAGCTTAACCAGGTGATTGTTTTCCCTTTTAGTTTACTTCTAATTTGGGGCCTACAAAGGCTCTAATGTACTGTGGGAATCACTCCTTGCCTCTTACTCCTCAGATTCTACTTCAGAGGGAGACTGACAGAAGTTTTTTAAAGCTTGCTTGAATCATGGCATCATGGGCATGGAAGCGGGAGAGGGGAGGAAAGAAAAGAGTCAATTTAACTAGGTGTTTAGAAAAGATTGTGAATTAATTGTCATTCACTCAATTCTATTGTAGCATTAGAGGAAGAATATGTAGTGACAATTTTTCCCCCTGAAACTAAACTTAGAATAAGGCTTGCTCAGCGCGCCAGTGAAAAACACAAACATTGCAAAATATTCATTTAGAAAAAAATAAAACCACAACCATGAATCACAGAGCCTCTTGACAGTGGGTTCTTCTGAAGGGTTACCATGGTAAATGTAACCCAAGCTCCACTTGCAATGTTCTCTGAAAGAATGTATTACACAAAACCTCCTGCAGTCAAGCCACACAGATGGCAGGCTATTGTCTAGTACAAAAGCCTGTCTCATAATAAGCAGGACAACGTTTTACCACGATAATCCAGGAGAGAACTTACACAATGCAAATTTCATATTAAAGGAATCCTGAGTTTAAAAAAAAGTAGCTAGTTTTTATTTTAATAATGGTATCATTTTAAAAATATTTTTCTCTTTTCATTAATTAATGAATCTAGTTACACTTTTACTTTGTTCAACCTCAACAACGAAAAGAACTTTACCAGTAAGTGGAGCTATACAAGAAAAAAAAAGATATTTTGAATGAGGATTTCATGGTCAGTTTCATGGGCAAAA
The DNA here is from genome assembly GCA_013396975.1 of Bucco capensis. NCBI lineage: Eukaryota > Metazoa > Chordata > Aves > Piciformes > Bucconidae > Bucco > Bucco capensis. Next base: position 287,571 of record VWZO01008645.1, read on the forward strand.
ACTGTCTCAAAAGGACATTATCTATGTCAACCACAATGTCCCTATTCAATATAAAGTCTTAAATTTTATAAACTTACATTTCTAAAAATAATTTTGAAACACTGATGACACAATATACAGAAGAGTATATAATGAAAAGACTGGAAAAGTCACTTTCACTCAATGAAAAAAGATGTTTTCCTCAAAAATTCCTAATACTGCTAACTCTTCTGTTTAACTTGGATCCAGTGAACTAAATACAACAGTACAATACTGGAATTAAAAAAAAAAAAAGTCAACTGTTTTTCTGTACTTCACACTTCTTTCTTTCAACTTCTGCTTTCATTTCTACAATGTTATGGTTTAAGTAAGTGAAAGAATAAGTTAAAAAAAACCTAGGCAATGTCACTGGACTTACTCAGTTTTCCATTCATAGGAAGACAATGCAAATTACCTACTGTAATACATGCATATATAAGAAAAAGTATCCTTTCACTACAGAGCCTTTTGGACTAACAGAACCTTCTTCCTATCAAGGAAATAAGTGGTGGGGTTTAGTTGAAGTGAGTTCATTCTTGTTTGCCAAGCTGCTCTGCTAAAAAAATTGTAAGAACTGAGAAGATTGAGAGAACAGACTAAGGCTACACTACCACTGAGAAATAACTCAGTGTCAGTGCCCCAGGAAAGAGATTAGTGTTAGTGATTTAACTCTAGATTTTCTGGCTAAGTACTGGCTAAAAATACTTGAGAGAAAACATCAGCAGAGGTACATTATCTGCTAACAAACAGTGGTATCTTTTGGTTTGTTTTGAGGGGAAACATTTTAAAAGCATTAACATTAGGAGTTAAACACCTCCCACAGTCTGCCCCTCTGGACCAAATCCAGGAAAGCATTTCAACTCAAGGTAGTTCTTGCTGATCTCAACTAGCTATATGCATTTTTAACATTAGGCATTGCTTAAATGCTTGCTGGATCTAGCTACAGCATTAGTTTCTGGATGAAAAGGCAAAAGCATACAATATAAAAATCTTTCACACGTGTAAACACACTAGAATTTCCTTAACATTTTACATCTTTCTCCTTCGAAAAAAAGTTGGCATTATGTACCAGTTTGTCTCCTTTCTAGAAATCAAATTCCTTCCTAAAGAATTAGAATTCTTAATCCTGCTACAAAAGCAGTTTAAGTGGGTCAAAAATTGCCAATAAAACAGTGCTTAAATGAAGTAAATTTATATTATTGATGATACTTATGATCTGTAAAAAATTTCTGGAATGAAGAACAATTCCAATTACTAAACCATTCAGCAGTCTAATAGAGTCTTTCTTCCTCTAAAGAGTACTATAGAAATTTGGGAGTCTGTTCTAAATGATCCCTGCAATATATATGAGTGTCAGTGAGGTACAGAATGCACTGATCTGCAAGCACATCTGTATGTGTATGGCTAGGCTTCACGNCATCTGTTTGGATCAGAAATCACAATCCAAATGAGTGGCAGATCTCCAGTCCTTCACAATGCTGCATCTCCCCGAGCAGGAAAGGGTGTAGGCAGGGTGACTGAGTGACCTCGATAGACTGAGCTCATCACAAATCAGCATTGTAAGACTGCACTCCAGGGAAGCTGTGATGTTATAAAAGCAAGACAACAGGAGACAGATTGCCAGAGGCTTTGCTACTACAGTAAGAATTGGTGAGATGGGGAAAATTGAAAGGAACAGGAGAAGCAGTTGGTGAAGAGGATCATGACAGGGAGGGGTAACCAGTAGGGAAAGAAGGAAGAACAATATGGATATATACAAATCTACTTTATAAAAATTACTGTGTGTTCTGTATTTTCACAAAATTTTTGAAAATCCAGGCAGTGCACTTAAGGTATCAAGGACCTGTACACAGACAAAAATGTATCCTACGTGTTACAGCTGTGCTGAACAAAGGATGAAGTACTTCTTCCTTATACCAGCTACGAACCACTGAAGGTAGAACTGTCTCTAAAACTACAGAATTCAAGAAAAATCAAGAGTGAAGAATGAACACAACAAGGACAAGGACCACTTTAAGAGCTATGTTAACTGCTGTATCTAGAGAGCTAGATAAAAGTTAAACATTCATTATATGTGAATAATAAGATTAATGCAAAAAAAAAAAAGCCTGTATTGTGCTATAATCTTTATAGAATTATAGTTTGTGTAGGTTGGAAAAGACCTTTAAGATCATGGAGTCCAGCTGTTAACCCAGCACTGCCCACCACTAAACTATGTCCCTCAGCACCACATCTATATGCCTTTTAAATACCTCCAGGAATGGTGACTCCACCACTTCCCTGGGCAGCTTGTTCCAATGCTTACCAACCCTTTCAGTGGGGAAATTTTACTTAGTATCCAAGCTAAACCTTCCCTTGCACAACTCGAGGCCATTTCCCCTTGTCTTACCAAAATATGAGATTCTGACCAGAAAGAGGCTGTATTTTTTTCCCCAAGATGGAATATAATGTCTGAAGCTGTATCTAAAGCAGTTCATCAGACACATATTCCTAATGATATCTCTTTCAATTAAAATACCTGAGCATATTTAAAATTGCCATTGTTCATTCCTGTATCAGCAAAATTACAAAACAAATGGGAAAATAAAGGCATTCTCAAGTTTTGTCTTCAGGCCACTTGTGTTGAAACCTCAAAACTGGAGAAGGGAAAATGAGAGAGGGAGAGAAGTGTGGAAGGAGGGACAAAGCTAGTTCCTTTGACTTGCCTTAGAAGAGTTGTGGTCCCCATCCCTTGACCAAAACATGACTAGTACAGCATTTATCACTGAGCTAATTACAACATGATTGGTATACAGAATTGTAATTATCACATTAAACTTGCTTGCTGGCAATTTCTAGCAATTTGTAGCTGTTGTTACTAGCAAGTGCTAACAATCACCGTGAGCCAGATTCCAGTTAAGTCTGTCAGCATTTTAGTTTCTGGCAAACACTTCACAGATAATACTTTGAACAGAGCCAGTCCTAATAGCAATCCCTGGGGAACAACACTCATGACTGGCCACCAGCTGGATTGAACTCCATTCACCTCTATGCTCTGGGCTTGGCTCTCCAGCCAGTTCCTTACTCAGCAAAGAGTAAACCTGTCTAAGCCATGAGCTTCCAGCTTCCCCAGGACAATGTGGTGGGAGACAGTGTCAAAGGCTTTACTAAAATCCAAATAAATAACATGTACAGCCTTCCCCTCATCCACTAGACAGGTCACGTCATCATAGAAAGAGATTGAGTTAGTCAAGCAGGATCTGCCTCTCATGAACCCATGCCAGCTGCGTCTGATCGCTTGGTTGTCCAGGACTTGCCATATGATTGCCCTCAAAGTGATCTGCTCCAAAACCTTGTCTGGTACTGAGGTCAGGCTGACAGGCCTGTAGTTCCCAGGACCCTCCTTCCAACCCTTCTTGTATATGGGCATCACATTGGCTGTATTTTAAAGCTATTTTGAATGAATCTGAGTAGAGCCTTTAAATCTACCCCCTGCTCCTGGGCAAGCTGATACTGCCCTGCATAACAAGCAGTAAAGGCACTGGGCAGACCAACCACAGCAGGCTAGATGGACACTGCATGTCAACCTCTTGAAGGTGATGTCCCCCCTCAGTTGTCCCTAAGGCACTCAACCTATGTCTAGCCTGCACAGGCAAACTGTATGGGCAGCATTACTTAGCTACTGTAACTCTGTCACCACCTCAAATGAGGGCTGTAGATTCAGAGTCATTTTCAAGTTACTGGACTGAATACAATAGGTTTGCTTTTTCAGCTGTAGTTTCTTATTTCTATTTACTAGGAACTCCTTTTCCACTCTATTTATGAACAGAATGTGTCATTTGGCAGAGGAGGTTATGTCCTATCATAGTGCAGAAAGTTGCTAAGAGATTATCATCACAACTGTGAATTCAAACCACATTCTAGCTCATACAGTATTCAAGCTCTTCAGGCCTGCACTACTAGTCTGAATAGCAGAGTTCCAGTCTTAGACTGTGTGTTAGGTTTCTTGATCAGATAGGTTTCTGCAGAAGCACACAGTATAAATTCAAATCAAATTAAAATGGAGAAATATTCTGAAAAGGGCTCACCCTGAATCTAGCCTCTCACTCTCCCTCCTCACATTACCTACTGCAAGTCTCTCACAGGTCCCCTGCCTCACTTCACCCCAGAGGAAATGCATTAATACAATAAACTCTGGCCTCGGGAATTTTCTCACTGGACCACACTTTGTACAGGAATCTGTACAGGAAATTTCAGACTAGAAAATGAAACAGATTTTCAAGAAAGTAAAATAATGTGTAATTAACCTTTATAACAGCTTATCAAGATATGTGGCAGGCTTGCAACACTCACCATGTCTTCAAATCAAAAGCTAAGATTAGAGATCACCAGTCGCTTTAGTTAGTGGGCATGACGTTGCAGCTACCTGTGACATTTTCCCATGTGATACATGAGTTCAGGTAGTAAGATTGCTCCTAAAATGCCCAGACAAGATTATTAGACTGTAATAAAGAGAGCTTCAACTATGCCAATGTTGTTTTACAGATTTTTCAAGGGAGAAGACTGCCACATGTGTTTTGTTTGCACGGAGTGTGGTATTTTTCAGTGTAAGGAGAGAGAATTTTGTTGCCATTGCCAATATTCTTTGGAAAAATTAGGTCCAAGATTGCCTTACAGAAAAAGGAAAAAAAAAAATCTAAGAATAAAGTCTCACTAGATTACTAACAAGACATGCACAGGATATGAATTATGAAAGGTGTCTTGTTTGCAAATCAGCACCCACAACCAAAACCAGAAGGACCATAAGGTGGATGGAGTTAACACAAACTAATAAAATTTATTATCTCTCTGGTGATCCAATAGTATAATTCAGGCAGAAAATAATTAAGCAACTTGTATTCTCTTTTAGTTTACCTTATGGAATCATATGGCTTTCCTCAATAACAGTCCTAACTTTTTAGGTTTGCAGTTACAACCATACTATGTCTCCAACACTTTTACCTGGTACAATCAGTAACTTAACGTAACCTAATTCACCATAGTATATGTTTTGATATAAAACAAAATTACAGAGACAAGTTTGGAAACAAAATCCAGACTGGAAACACCATCTGTATATGTGACCAGGGAACAAAGCAGTTAGATATATTAACATTTTGACATTATATCAAAACAAACTACTGTTCTCACTTGAAACTAACCATAAATGGCATCTTGTTTCCACTCAGAATCATATGTTCATGTTGTAACAATATGTAAAAAAAAGTGAAGCTTATTAAAGCATTGAGGGGTTAAACCTAAATTATCTAAATAATCTAAATGAAGCCTGAAGAATATATTGCTTTCCAGATTATTCTTGTTTTCTGATATCTGCTTAAGTAACCAAGCTGTACATTGAATATGCAGATGATGAAGCATTCAATGAGCTTAAACTAAGGCACCACTTCGCCTTAAACTTTTGCATGGCTTTCAGTACACTGCTTGAGGATTATTTTCCTAGGTTTGGTTTTGGTTTTTTTTAGCAAGATAGTAGGTAAAAAATCAACAAAAACCCTTATAATTTTTGAGGAAAAGCCAGCCCCACCAGTGAGGTACATTTGTGCTTAGTCCCCAGGACCTCCATGGCCATACTCTGGCAGCAGTCCCCAGGCACACCTGCAGGCCTTTATGGGTCTTCAGAGGTCTGGGTAGTGAGCTACAGATTTCAGTGCTGCTTTCACCTACATAATGTGTGTATTCTTTATACTCAAAAAAACCCCAGAAAACAAATAAACAAACAAACAAAAAACCCTAACTAAAGGATAGCCAAGATAAACTTACACTGCCAGCTTCTCCTGTCAGTGCTTTCAAAGGAGTTCAGGCCATTGCCCTCCCCGGGGCATCCTCAGCTTTCCCCCTCAGCCGGTGCTGTCATGAAAGTGACAAAAGGACCCTGCTGGGGAGATAAGCCCTCCATCCCATGACTCACACCTACTCACAGTGCACGTCCCCTGGGGAATCATGCTGCCAGATCCCACTCTGCTCACTGTGACACATGTCACAGGCGGCTGGTTTAGGCAGTATGCAGCTCACAGGCCAGCAGGCAGTTTTCACAGTAATGGCCATCTTAAGCATCAGGACAGAGGAAGGCAGCACATGACCCCATCCCTGGGGCACACAGGTCTCTGGATGAGACAAACAAGTGCAAAAGGGCTGCCAAACACCAGTGGGGATGCTTCCTCTGACATTCCCTTCTTGCCTTCTCCAGGTCATCCTGCCCCCTTCTTCTTCCCCTGCATCCGCCTGAGGCTGGGAGCAGCTCTGCTGCTTCTAGTTCTAACCAGGACACAGGGATGTCCCCAACACTCCTGTTAACTTTGAGAGTGATTGTCTAAGACCATTGGTTTTAGCAGTTTTCTGTGCTTTCATATAATACTCATCATCATAATATCTGTATGTATCTGTGCCCAGAACTAAACTTTTCTAGGGGAAGGGCAACACGGCCTCACCACATTCTGGGGCCTTGCTCAGCAGGGCAAGGAGAGAGGTGGCACAGGAGGAGCCCAAGGAGGAACACACAGGAGAAAAAAGGAAAAAAAAAACCCAGAAACAAAGATATGTGGAGAATGATGTGAAAAGAAAGATTTAACAGACTGTCACAGGTTTGGACTGTGATGACCCCTAATACAGTGACAGACACTCTCCATCACACCCTTTTTTCCTCCTAACCCAGGAAGCAAAAGGGAATAATAAAGACCGAGAGGAATTGTAGATTGGAGAAAAAGAAACTAAAACTACTATAATGAGAATAACAATAATAATAAAATTAAATATATACAAATATATACAAAATTGATAACAAACCCAACCCCCCTTGGCAACTATGTCACCATCACCACTGACACTGTGGTAGAAGGGCTCAGCAACAGAATGAAGTCAGAGTCTGAGGAGCTGGATCCTGGAAGTAGATTCAAGAACTCTCAAGTCAGCATGGAAGGGAGAACTGACAGAGTCCTCCTCAGATGCCAGCCATTGAAGAAGAAAGAAGGGAAAAGAAGGAACTGACCCTCAGTCATATTGAATATGAGGTATATGGAATGGAAAACCTAGTTGGTCACTTTAGGGTCACCTGAACTGTCTGTTGCTCCCTGAGGTGAAGCCTTTTACTCTGCACCTCCTTTCATGGTGCAAGAGTTAGCAGCAACCTTGGTCTACATAACAATCCTCAGCAATAAATCTAAACATCAGGCCTTATCACTGCTAGAAGAGGGCACTTGTCTGCAAAAACACACTTATTTTCAGAAAGTGCAGTTAATTAGTAGGGCTTTAGATGAAAAGCAAAATAACTGAACTGAATTGTTCTGTTCTAACCCAAACCAGGA
>VWZO01008645.1:294960-333445 GCA_013396975.1 Bucco capensis
CAAGCCAGGACACAGGGAGAGTTAGAAAGTATGCGTATGCTCTGTTTTCAGAAGCACTTTTTTAGTAGGTGTTGGCCACAATGTAGTTCAAGTAGTAGTGCAGAGAAAACAACTAATACCTTTTAGGGACAGGCCAAAAAGCTGAAGATAAAAAAAGTATTGCATAAAAAGTTGACCACCTTGTTTTAAAAATATTTGTTCCTAGAGGTGACTGACAAATGGATTCATGAACCACACAATTTTACCCATAATATGCTTACTCAGGGATTTATTGCAATATTCACTTTTCTTCCTCAGCCAGCAAGTTATCGAATTCTGAGAAGTCAAAATTAGTACTGGAAAACTCACCAGCAATCTCCAGAGTTGGACCATTTATATTACTACCAGCATATTTTTATTGGAATGATGTCAAGAAGAATCCCTTTCTAGTATGGAGCCATAGTACTGCAGCAAAAACATAGAGCTGGCATTCAGTGCCAATCTCCACAACTGCTAATCTATGCCAAGATTTGTGACAGAGGAATGAGCAAGGCAATTGACTTGGACAAATAAATAATTCTGAACAGATCATGTTGTTTCTTCAACCAGTTTGTGTTGATAAAAAGAGTTCACCCTGTCTTTGAAGCTAGACAACTGCTAATTCAGCTTCTGCTGCAAATTTTAAAAAATTATGTAACTTTAGGGTAAATTTGACAATCTAGAAACTAGTAAAGTCATTGCACAATTAGCTTGCAAGATTAAGCTGCTACAGATTATGAAGAGGGTTAGTCACCACAGTATTAAAAAAAACCAACAGAGTAACTATGTATTTAAAGTCAGTTTGATATGCAGGAGGGCTATTCCCTCATTTCCTGCTTCAATGTTGTGTTTATCTTGGTGTCTGATAGAAAACAAACCTGAAGCTTGAAACAAAACAGGAGTATTGTGTTCTTCAATAAAGCATCCCATGCGATTCCTGTAAGCTTCATTAGGCATATTCCTGAAGAGGAGAAGGATTAATAGGAAAATATGCAGCTCATTTCAGTAAGATCAATAGAAAAAAGCAAGACAAAATGTAGTTGTTATCTCTTCCAACTTAATAATGATAAATATTCCAGTAGCATTTTCACAGTGAATTTGTTTCTTTCTCTTTTCATATTAAACATTCTGGATTCATATGACACTATGATTTGACCTGTCTCATATAATAGTATACAGTTCCTGCAACACTAATGAAGAAAAGCTCTTTATACAGACTGAGTTTTCCTTATATTTCATAGTTTAGCTTCTAAAATAGTTCCATACCAAGTGTTTCCATCCAGTTTAACAAGCAACATATAAGTAAAGACCCAGCATCACAGCCAGAACAGCAACCAGTTGAGAATCAGATCTCGAGAAGAAAAGTCAGATGCGAACTTGCTGCCAGATAATTGGAGTCATAGAGGCTCCAGTCCTCAACTGAAGCCACTTTTGAACTTCTCTAAATTACATATCAACAGTCAGTTTGAGNTAACAATAATAATAAAATTAAATATATACAAATATATACAAAATTGATAGCAAACCCAACCCCCCTTGGCAACTATGTCACCATCACCACTGACACTGTGGTAGAAGGGCTCAGCAACAGAATGAAGTCAGAGTCTGAGGAGCTGGATCCTGGAAGTAGATTCAAGAACTCTCAAGTCAGCATGGAAGGGAGAACTGACAGAGTCCTCCTCAGATGCCAGCCATTGAAGAAGAAAGAAGGGAAAAGAAGGAACTGACCCTCAGTCATATTGAATATGAGGTATATGGAATGGAAAACCTAGTTGGTCACTTTAGGGTCACCTGAACTGTCTGTTGCTCCCTGAGGTGAAGCCTTTTACTCTGCACCTCCTTTCATGGTGCAAGAGTTAGCAGCAACCTTGGTCTACATAACAATCCTCAGCAATAAATCTAAACATCAGGCCTTATCACTGCTAGAAGAGGGCACTTGTCTGCAAAAACACACTTATTTTCAGAAAGTGCAGTTAATTAGTAGGGCTTTAGATGAAAAGCAAAATAACTGAACTGAATTGTTCTGTTCTAACCCAAACCAGGACACAGGTAGAGTTAGAAAGTATGCCTGTGCTCTGTTTTCAGAAGCACTTTTTTAGTAAGTGTTGGCCACAATGTAGTTCAAGTAGTAGTGCAGAGAAAACAACTAATACCTTTTAGGGACAGGCCAAAAAGCTGAAGATAAAAAAAGTATTGCATAAAAAGTTGACCACCTTGTTTTAAAAATATTTGTTCCTAGAGGTGACTGACAAATGGATTCATGAACCACACAATTTTACCCATAATATGCTTACTCAGGGATTTATTGCAATATTCACTTTTCTTCCTCAGCCAGCAAGTTATCGAATTCTGAGAAGTCAAAATTAGTACTGGAAAACTCACCAGCAATCTCCAGAGTTGGACCATTTATATTACTACCAGCATATTTTTATTGGAATGATGTCAAGAAGAATCCCTTTCTAGTATGGAGCCATAGTACTGCAGCAAAAACATAGAGCTGGCATTCAGTGCCAATCTCCACAACTGCTAATCTATGCCAAGATTTGTGACAGAGGAATGAGCAAGGCAATTGACTTGGACAAATAAATAATTCTGAACAGATCATGTTGTTTCTTCAACCAGTTTGTGTTGATAAAAGGATGCTGAACTGTTCACCCTGTCTTTGAAGCTAGACAAACCCTAATTCAGCTTCTGCTGCAAATTTTAAAAAATTATGTAACTTTAGGGTAAATTTGACAATCTAGAAACTAGTAAAGTCATTGCACAATTAGCTTGCAAGATTAAGCTGCTACAGATTATGAAGAGGGTTAGTCACCACAGTATTAAAAAAAACCAACAGAGTAACTATGTATTTAAAGTCAGTTTGATATGCAGGAGGGCTATTCCCTCATTTCCTGCTTCAATGTTGTGTTTATCTTGGTGTCTGATAGGAAACAAACCTGAAGCTTGAAACAAAACAGGAGTATTGTGTTCTTCAATAAAGCATCCCATGCGATTCCTGTAAGCTTCATTAGGCATATTCCTGAAGAGGAGAAGGATTAATAGGAAAATATGCAGCTCATTTCAGTAAGATCAATAGAAAAAAGCAAGACAAAATGTAGTTGTTATCTCTTCCAACTTAATAATGATAAATATTCCAGTAGCATTTTCACAGTGAATTTGTTTCTTTCTCTTTTCATATTAAACATTCTGGATTCATATGACACTATGATTTGACCTGTCTCATATAATAGTATACAGTTCCTGCAACACTAATGAAGAAAAGCTCTTTATACAGACTGAGTTTTTCTTATATTTCATAGTTTAGCTTCTAAAATAGTTCCATACCAAGTGTTTCCATCCAGTTTAACAAGCAACATATAAGTAAAGACCCAGCATCACAGCCAGAACAGCAACCAGTTGAGAATCAGATCTCGAGAAGAAAAGTCAGATGCGAACTTGCTGCCAGATAATTGGAGTCATAGAGGCTCCAGTCCTCAACTGAAGCCACTTTTGAACTTCTCTAAATTACATATCAACAGTCAGTTTGAGGCACCTCTCCTTCATCCCCCACCCCCTAAGCTCAATGCTATTTAAGAACTGGATGGGAGCATAGAAAAGCCATTAAAAATAGAGCAATCGGCTTCAAAGACACTAGAGTTTCACCTATCTTTACATTCAGATTTTTTGGTTAAAACCCAATGCTACTTATCCTAATTATAGGAAAAGCTCACCCATCTGCTACTGAAATACAAGCTTTTAAAATTGTACTGTTATCTATTTAAGCCTCTTGCCCACTTTAATGTTGATATGCTCTACAGATTTTCAGTACTGCTTAGCTCCATTAAATAGTTTTTGTAGTCTGTTCCTTGAAGTTACCTCAAATTATCCTTTTTCCACCCTGTAGTAAAAAAACTCCATCATTTTACTAAAGGTAAAATTACACACATAACCTTAGGCAAAGAACCAGAAGGCTAATGAAACAATGATTTTTAGAAAAGGTATATTACTATTAAGACTGTAAACACTTGCTGACAAGCTTTCAGAATTTTTAAGAATAAAGAGGAGATTGGGCATATGTTAAAAAGGATATTATTCCAAAGGGGAGGGTCACTACAAGAAAGCAGCTGATTGGAGAAGTAGAGAGGAAAGGCAAAAGGAACATATGCTTTTTGGATTTACTGATCTATGTTTCTCTATTACAGTCCCTAAAATATGTTCACTTGTAGACCCTTTACACTACTAGGATGAGATCAATCTTCTTTAACATAAAACAGAACTACATTTAGCTTGTATTTTAAATAATAATCAACTTTGAGATCACTTGGGAAAATGAACTAAATTTTATTAAAGATGATATTATCTCTGTTAGTATCTTTAACAGAGAGGCCACAGAAATTATGGACTGACATAGGAACTAAGTGTCGCACACCAGAGATAGCAACCACTTTTGTGGGAGGCAAAATGATTTTCTGCTTCTGTGAAGCCTAACAAATATTTTTCTACCACATATTTTCCCCAAGTCTCTCTCAGACTATCTACCATGTTTGTCAGATTTACTTAAGCCCTTTAAAAAAAACAAACCCAAAACCAAACAACAAAACAAAATCCAATCAGATGTTTAACTTTCAAACCTAGCATCATCTTATTAGAGCTCTAAAAGCACAGCAGGTGGTAGATACTGTGCTAGGAAGTTTCTCTTTGTCCTTGTTGTAACTGCAACAGTTTCTAAAGATACTGTCAAGCACAATGTGATGACTAGAAATGATTGACTGGCTTTCTGCCATCAAACAATTTACTTCCTCCTGATTTATTACTTACTTAACCTTATATGTATAATAAGGATAGACAGATCCAGTACAGGACTGGCAAAACATCATTTATTTCCTATTTGCTGAGCTAGCTTTTTTGTAAGAATTATCCCACTAGAATATAGCTGAAGCATGCTGGCCTAAGTTCCTGCTTGTCTCTTCATGTGCTGTGTCAGTCCTTGCTATATTTAAAGCAAATTATTGCCCATAGGAAAAATAATTCCTTTGGATGCAGTAGAAATGCATTCAGGTATACAGTACACAGCACACTTGTCAGAGATTAATGTAGGCCTTAGTAGTATGGTTCACCTCAACTCTAGGGTTAAGCTCCAGCTCATCCTCACTGTAGACAGACCAACAAAGATGCAGTAGCAGAATGCACCTGTGCCAAGGCCAGCAAAAGCTAAAAGTAGACAGCCCAGGAAGAACCAGTTAGTCCCTCAGGTAACCCCATTAGCTATCTGCCAACATCTCTAAGCTGCTCTCAGTATTGCTCAGCTAGGTAAAACGAAGGAGAGGACACAGTGACAAACATACTTGCCTACACCTTGGGTGAAACTCAGCTGAGTGGAAGAGGTATCCAGGCACACCCCAACTGGTGAAGCCCAGGGCAGCTGGGGAGGCCCATGCCAACAAGCTGTCAGTGCTTTATACCAGTGGGCAATACCTCCAGGGATTTCACCTCAAAAATGTAAAACATGTACACATACATATTACCTCTCACAACAGGAAAAGGCAAAAACCATTCTCAGTCTTACCTACAACTCTATATTCTGGTTTATCGCAGAATCACAGAATCGATTGGGCTGGAAAGACCTCCGAGATCATCAAGTCCAACCCTCTGTCAACCCTAATCCATTTACTAGATCATGGCACTCAGTGCCACATCCAATCTTCGTTTAAAAATCTCCAGGGATGGTGAATCCACCACCTCTCCAGGCAGGCCATTCCAATGCCTGATTACTCTCTCTGTAAAGAACATTTTTCTGATCTCCAACCTAAATTTCCCCCGGCAGAGCTTGAGCCCGTGCCCCCTTGTCCTATTGCTGGGTGCCTGAGAGAAGAGACCAGCTCCCACCTGGCTAGAACTTCCCTTCAGGTAGTTATAGACAGCGATGAGGTCTCCTCTGAGCCTCCTCTTCTCCAGGCTAAACAACCCCAGCTCCTTCAGCCTCTCCCCATAGGACTTGTGCTCCAGTCCCTTCACCAGCCTTGTTGCTCTTCTCTGGACCCGCTCCAGCACCTCAATATCTTTCCTGAACTGAGGGGCCCAGAACTGAACACAATACTCAAGGTGCAGCCTCACCAACGCAGAGTACAGGGGAAGGATCACTTCCCTGGTCCTGCTAGCCACACTATTTTTGATACAGGACAGGATCCCATTGGCCTTCTTGGCCACCTGGGCACACTGCTGGCTCATGTTGAGCTTCCTGTCAATTTATCTAACTTATTAAACAACTAAAGAGAAGCAGAGCTAGGGCAAGACAGAAGCACCCTCTCTCCAGTCAGCCACTGCTGGAAGGACTTCTTCACAGGAAGAATTCAAACCTCCTTTCCCCCAAAAAACAACTCTCACAGAAATCAGCTACACAGCTGCCACAGTCACATAGGTCTTAACCACTCCTCTAGCACAGCTGATTCTGTTGCTTCAGAAATTTAAAAATCAGACTAGCCAAAACACTAAATTCAGTATATAGCAATTTTCTACTGGCAGGGAAATAATACAGAAGAGAAAGCGAATCTTCCTGGTTACAGCAAATGAATATTTATTCCATTTGTATTAAATTCAATTGTATTGAACCAGTGACAAGCACATCATATTGCACCATTGAAAATTATCTTCTATTCAGTAAAAAAAGGTAAAAGACAGAGATCTTCAGGTCCTGTGTTGATTATGCATGTTTTCATGTACCCACAGTAGTATGAACTGCTGCAGGCCAGACTGTCCTGTTACATCTAGGCAAATCCTGCTGAAGACTAATAGATTTAGACAAGTTTATCCAAAGATGTCTTTTAAGAAAGAAATGAAACAATTTACATGATGACATAATTTCGACTGTGGTGCTCTTCCTAACACCAGTAGGATTGAAAACAAAAGAATCCGTGTTGGCTTTCAGATCTTCGGTGATGTTTACAGGGCTAACAGGGATCAGGGAAAGTCTTTTATACATAAGCAGAGTACAGGTACAAGTACAACCCCTGACATACTGTGATACTTTGAGTTGATGAAACTCCTTCACAGACATAGCATAACCAGGTTTCAATTAGGCTTGAGAGATTTTTTTCTTGATACCTACTTCTGGAAGACAAAAATATATGCTGATGCAGTCATCCCCTGTCCATAATGACATACCATATTCAGCTCTATCTAGAAACTACTCTTATTTAGGTCATGAATATTTCAAAAACTGAAAATTGTTCATGCCACAAAAGTGAAAATTACAGATATCTACAAAAAGTCTTAAAAGTTAATTAACTAATCTTCTTAATGAAGATGCCACTAAGTTTAAAGGATGGAATATCTCAAGCACCACTTGAAAATTGTAGCCGTGCCACAAAAAAAAAACAAACAACAAAAGGAAGGTAATGGAGGATATTATGTCATCTATCATCAAGGAAGCCAGGGCAGTCTTGAGGGATTACAGTTGCTGAGAAAAAAATATTACACTTAGATTAAGGTAAATCAATATAGGGCTAATCAGAAAACCATTGGCTCATATTGATTTGGTGCTGGAGAGCTGAGGTTAAGAACACCATAGCACTTAATCTACCAGCACTTGAAGATGAACTAAGCAACATTAACATTTCTATGAGGATAAATTGTGAAAGTAAACTAGTAGTAAATTGGCTTTTACACCAAAGTATGCTAGTGTCCTTCCAAGAAAAACAAAACAAAACCAAAACAAACCCACAACAACAAATTAAAAAACCCCAACAAACAATTTCTCCAGCTTTCTGATTTAGGGGATGGTGGGTTTGTTTTGTTTATTTTTTATTTGTTTGGCTTTTTTTGTTTGGTTGGGCTTTGGTTTTTTGGGGGGAATTTGTTTGTTTGTTTTCTTTCAGATTTGATATATCAGTGAGCCAACTGATATAACCTAGCACTTGTATCTCCCACTGGCAAAACAACAGAGATTCTGAATTCCAAAAGACATGGCTATGAGCAGCTGGGGACAGTAATCTCAGGGATCTGTAAAGAAGATACAAACCACAGTTTCACCCTACCATTGTTGCTCATGGCTCTGAGAGCACAGGAGCTACAGAGCAAGTTTCTCAATCCTGTTCTGGCTTGTGGACTAGCATTTACTCCACTGTTTGGAAAAGTACCCAGAAACATTGTGTATGTGAACTGCCTCAGGAAATGAGCAGGTCTTTCCCAAGGTACCTTTAAAGAAAGCCAGATTCTTTGTTCTGTCTTTTACATATGGAGTTGAAAGTACCTTTTACAGTTAGCATATCAAAGTCTTCCATGATATGACCTACTTTCAGTTGTTTATAACTTTGCCAGTGTTGACCATTCCTAGGAATTTCCTGTACCCATAGGTGTTTGCCTCAGGATGAAAGATTTTGTAAAGTATAAACTTAACAGATGAGCCAATTTCAAGAAAGATGCAAGTGAACAATGATTTACCATTAAAAAAAAAATGGAAACAATTTAATTTAAAATTTTTAACACCTTCTCCCCTTTTCCAATTAAACAATGGAAAATAAAACAAAAGCCATGACTCTTTTCCTAAGGAAAATGGTGTGATTTTATGCTTTATATGTACAATTTATTTATGCATTGTGTAGAAAATAAATCCTTTAAAGGCTATTGTAAGGAATAATTAAATACATGAAAATGGCACTATTAAGTGTCATCAACAAAGGGGTTTGGTCAGCTATGGCCAGATTCAAAACCTGTTGAAATGAGTGAAATCAACCTTAGTTTGTGCCTTTTAAAGCAAGCCCTGATGAAGGCACCTGCCTTAGGACTACCAGATCTTGCAAAGGCATTTGAGTTCTTTACCCACAAAATGAAGGGAGTAGCATTGTGTTCTGGCACAGTTTCTTGGAGCACAGCTATGAGCAGTGGCATACTTCTCCAACCACTGGACAATAGAAGTCTAGCATGGCCAGGGTGCCTTAAGGGAGTAGCAGCTGCTATGGTACTAATTCAAGAAGCCCTTCCTGTTTATGTACCATACATGGTTACTTCTGTGCTAGAACAGAAAGGGAGACACTGGATATCTCCCAGCAGAATGCTGAAATACCAGGTGGTGTTATTGCAACAAGATAATGTTTCCTTGAAAGCAACCTCAATGGTGAACCCTGCAGTGTTCCTTTTGGCCAATCAGGTAGAAGGAGTTGCAGCACATGACTATCTTCAGATGATTGAGGAAGTATATTCCAGCTGAGTGCACCTTTAGGACATACCTCTGGAAAGTCCAGATTGGGAATTATATACTGATGGCAGCAGCTTTGTCCAGGATGGAAAGCAAGTGCACGGGTATGCTGTGACCACTGCTCACACACTAATAGAATCACAAGCTCTGTCCCCAAAGGTGTCTGCTCAGAGAGCTGAATTAATTGTCCTTACCAGAGCATTAGATCTAAGTGAAGGGAAACAAGCCAACATATGGACAGATCCTAAATGTTTTTGGAGTGGTCCATGCCCATGGGGCTATTTGGAAGGAAAGAGGATTACTGTCAGCACAAGAGACTATATTTAGACATGCAGTACATATTCAAGAATTATCAAAGGCTGTCCAGAAGCTGACTGCAGTTGCAACTATGCATTGTAAAGCACATCAAACAGGTAAGACTGTTCCAGAATTGTGAAATAAATTGGCAGATAAAGCTGCTTAATAGGCTGAAGAAAAAGGTATCTTGGCAGTAGGACCTGAAAAGGAATTGGGGTTACATGATACATTACCAAGTGATGACGACAAGGATAATAAATTAATTGATAAACTATGGGCCAAAAGGCAGATAGATGGGTGGGCTACTATGCCCACAGGACAAGTAGTTGTCTCCCACCTTCACTGATGAGGGAAATTGCTCAAAAGGAACACAACAAAGTGCATTGGGGAACAGAAAATCTGATTAAACATATTAGAGAAAACCATCGTAAGTAGGGACACAACAGA
The DNA here is from genome assembly GCA_013396975.1 of Bucco capensis. Classification (NCBI taxonomy): domain Eukaryota; kingdom Metazoa; phylum Chordata; class Aves; order Piciformes; family Bucconidae; genus Bucco; species Bucco capensis. The sequence goes on from VWZO01008645.1 coordinate 304,898, forward strand.
GATTTTCTGGGCAATCAGATAGAAATGGGAAATTTGTCTTAAAAATAACCCAAATACTAGGAATAAAACAATTCCTGGAATTACTAAAAGTAAAAATTTCCCCGGAGATTATTGGCAAATAGATTTTACTGAACTATCTAAAATAGTGTCACCAACCCTGGAGGTATTTAAGAAACATTTAGATGCTCTACTTAAGGACATGGTTTAGTTAGTGATAGGTAGGGTTGGACTTGATGATCTTAGATGTCTCTTCCAGCCTCAATGATTCTGTGATTTTGATGATCCTAAATTGGATTTCTCTGATTAGAAACCACTCACCATCCAAAAACTGGCAACATCTACACAAAATATCCTCAAAACATCTGAAATGGAGCATCCACATCACCGCTATTTGAAAATAAAGCTCTATGTGCATACTAAAAGGACATCCCATAAATTAAAGAGTGAATGGTGTACACCAGATAATGAGCTCTTCAGAGGAAGAACAATCTCTTGGTTCTCTTTGTTTGGTACAGCATCTATATTGCCATACTAGACTTTTCATTTTGGCCTTCACTGTAGATCCCACTTGAGAATTTAGAATGGTAATTTCCCCACACACACACACACTTCCTTTCTATAATTAAATTGTAATCTGCAATGCAACAATAATTTGCAATGTGGCTCTAGGCAAAAGGCCTACTGCAGACTTTGTTAGAAATGCTATTAACACAGCTGATAGCAAGGTAATTCAAAGCCTCTTAAGATTATCTATTGAAGTTCCCTATCTTTTAACATACGGTTAAGCATTAAGATTGATTACCTTTACAGATGAATATAGGATTTGATTTTACTGCATGAGGTGTAGCATTTATTGCCAAATGATTTTAATGGCTTGGGAAGAAGCAGCTCCAAAAATGAATGCATCTCCAACAGAAACATTAATATACAGCCTCATTTAAAAGTTTGAAGGGACAATGTGTCTTGATACTATGACATATATAGTATTTTGGGGGCTTTTTAGGGAGTTGAAATTATGACCTCAGTATATTTTCTTTCATACAACTGAAAAGAATTTGTTACTTCAATTGCTTGTAGGTTTTAGGCCGTTGGCAGTAAATTCACTTTATATAAATAAATGTTATCTCATTACCAACAATCTCCATTAGGATCTAGCAGACCATGAAATAGACTTTGCAAGATCAAACAATGTGCTAAAGCCCAGAAAAAACATTATTTTAGCTCCCAACTTCAGAAATGATGAGGGAAATGAAGCACTACATTACAGTTTGAAGCACACACAGTAAATAAGCCTTTTTAATTATGGCAATAGGAAAGAGAAGTATTAATTACTCGTAACTGTGTAAAGTATAATGAAGTTACTTAGCACCTGTTTCTTAGCTTAATTCCCTCCTGTTATTAACCTCTTAAAGAAGATGCTTTTTGCAGAGAAGAGGTAATACTTCTAAAACAGGATAAGGAAAAAATCATTTTAGACTCTAGGGGAGGCAAATATTATACCACACATTATATTATATTACACATTGCCAGAAACAGCTTTCCTGTTCAGAGGAAAAAAAAAAACATTTACAGAGCTATGGTAAGGAAAGAAACCACAAAGGAAAGCAAGAAAAGACAAAAATATTTTTCTGAATGCTAAATAAAGTATTAGAACTTTCATTCTATTTGAAAAGAAGTAACATCCAGTTTATAAAACACACTGAGGTTTGTATCTCTGAGGCTAAACCAATACATTTAAAGTTAGTTCACTAAAATAATATAGGATCACATTTCATTCCCTAGATGCCTATCTAAAACTCAAACAAAATGTAAACTCTCAGCCAAAGATAGTATTGAGCATCTTCAATGAGCACTTTGTGGGAGAACAGTGATTGTGGTTTCTATTTTGTAAAAGAGCAAGCTATTGCACCTGGCTCCAGACCTGGCAAAGACAAAGATTTGTGTAGCTGGCTGAGGGGTTGGGAGGTTGATTGGCAGTAGGTGGTTCAGGAAGGAGACCTGTGGAGTGGTTGGAGTTAGTCTGTTTTGCTACAACAGCAGTGCTTACACAGCCACACTGGCTGTCAAGACAGATTTTAATCCTTTGGCTGGTTTCAGGCAATTCTGAAAAAGGAGCTGTGCCTTCAAACTTAATTGCACTCCTCAAGGTTTCTTGTCAACTTGTGTTTGTAGAGAAGAAAGACACAAATTAGTACTTCTCGAAAGGGAAGGCTAACAGAATTCAACCAGTAAAGCTTTTTGCTTATCAGGAGTCATTTGACTGTTCAGTACTCTTCTCTCTTAAACATAACAGTAACACCTCTCTGTCCTTGTCTGGCAATGGGATGGAAAGCAGGAGAAACCAACCCTTCCTGGGAGTTTATGACATAAAGTCCATATCAAACAGGTTTAATTCATTTAAAACCTTAAGAAACAAACTATTTCTCTTAGCTAAAGAAAATATATTTTCCAGTCTCTGACTCCTATATAAAAAAAATTTGAAATAGCAAATGATGTGAATCACAAGAATGCTTTCAAAATTATGTATTTAGCACTTCTTGCACAATTACTTTTTCTGTACCCATATTTGAAATTTTAAGACTATTTTTTTAAATTGTCATGAAATGTAATGCAACCTTACATTTATAAAACTGAAAGCAAAGTTTTGTGACACTGAAATTAAACCACCACAATAAAATGATATAATGGCCATACAATAAGCTGTAAAAGTGCATTCAAATATAGGTATGTAGGTGCTTTAATTTGTTCATAATTGATAAATTAAACACTTGTGAAACCAGGCCAGCATCACTGAGGTTTTTCCTTCATTTATTAAAATGCCTTTAGGTCGACCCAGGAGTCTTCTCACTGTTGCTCTTGTTCTCTCCCTCACCCCACCAGCCTAGGCCTGTTTGATGAGACTTCACTGCTCGGGTGCTAAGCTTACTAGACATTTAGCACAGATACTGCATTCAACTTCCTTCCTTCCTCACAAGGGAATGCCATAATTTGTGGAATAAGAGTCACAGGGGCAGAGGGATCCAAATGCTATTGACTTTCTGCCTCTGAAAAATTTGCCTTTGTTCTTCTAAAAGTATTTCTGGAAATGCTTCTCTCCCTCCAAAAATAATACAGTGCCATGTTACTTAATGACCCTTATAATGTTTGGCAAGTAAATATTACCATAGAAAAGCACTCTTCTAAAATCCTGAATACAGCTGGGAGCATGCAGGCTAGCACATATTAAGTACAAATCTGCAAATCCAAACAGAAAATACAGAAACCACAAATTATCCAGCACTATTAGTTTAGTCACCTCATTTATAAAAAGGCAGGTTGAAAGACTGACTGACTGTTCCAGATGACACTCTGGTGACAATATGCAGCTTCATTGGCAATTTTTACTAGAGATGTTTTAAAAACAAATAACCAAAAAAAAAACAACAAAGCAAATAAAAGCATGAGTTACCTTTTTCCACCGAGGCTTGCACTGTGAAACTCTGGAGAGGGAAGTACTTTCACATTATGGTATGGCAAGTAAGTGTGTTCATTTCAGATTATTGCAAATCTAGATCCAAACACTGCGGGGGGGGGAAAGGAAAACTTTGTATGCATAACCTGGGAGAAAGGTGGGAAAGGAGTAAAAGTTTTCAGTGGATAAAAGCCTGGAGAATCTGACCAAGTAATGCATGTACCAGAACTACAGCCTGAATTTTTCATGTATTTTACATTTTGAGATTAAATAGTTCTTTGCCACCTCTCCTCTTCTGCATTTCAACTTACTTGCTACAACAAACTGCAAGATATTTTCAAGCCCTCTTTTCAGAGGACTCCTGGACTCCTCTAAGCCCATGTACTTGTATTTTCTTTTCTGGGTGAAACCCAGTGTGTGCAAAGGAAACAGGATAGAAGATTATTATGCTGCTTCTACCAGGCTTGGAAATGCTTCCTGTTTCATGCTTTACAAATAACTATATAGATGTTGTAGTACAAACCTTGAACATTCACTCTTCTGTGAGATTTCCATAGATCAGCCACACTTTAAAGCACAGAATATAGCACTTTACTTACCCCCAAAGGATTGCTTAGCAGGCTTAAACAGTTTCAGCAGCTCTCCAGAGTTGAAAAGATTTGGCCTGTTCTAATCTACTTAAAATCCATATCTTATACACCAACTGTAAATCAGACAACTAGCAAGAACCTAAAGGGCTTATTTAAAGGCTTGAGAAGAATGAGCCTCAATTAAATCTATAATTAAATAACAGATCTTTGAAATGCAAACAGATGATCTGAATACTCTCTTAAGTAGTTTTCTTGTAGGGTAATTGTCTGACCATACATTTTTAGCTACTGTGAATTACTGCTCAGTATCCCTTTATTACATCCACAGCTGACTGTCAGATACTGATGAAAGAAAAAATCCCTAGAAACTAGATTCAGTGCAGCCACAGAAATTGCAAAATCTCCAAAGTATATGGTTATTCCCAGAAGTTAAACACTTTTCAATTGGAAGCTGACAAAGGCACTCTGTCTAATAGCTGCCCCTGTAGGCTTCCTTTTGCAAGCCACTACTTTCCATCAAACTCAAATAGGAAATAACACATCCCAAGCCCTTTGAACTCTGAAGCATTTTGAAGGTGAAGCATTCTGCCTCTACCTGCATGCTACTGCACTATCTTTTGCTCCCTGAAAAGCAACCTGTGTCCACCAACACTTAGCCTTAGACTCCTTCATCACTATGTAAGGAAAAGCTTAAGTCTCATTTATTCTGGCTCTTGATTGCAAAGCAGTAAAGTTACCAAAAAGGAAATCAGAACAAAAGATCAACATCTACCTGAAACTCAAGAGTAATTAGGGGCTGCTGAACAGATTTCCTTCCGTGGACACTTCTCAGCTGCCTGGACTATTTCAGCAGACATCCTTCCCTCATTATTTCTTCTTCAGAAGAAACAACTCTTACCCTGGTTCATGGTTTTCTAATTATAATTTTTTTTTTTTGCTAAAAATTGAGCACAAATACCTTAAAAACAGATCCTGACTCCCTGAATACCTGCTCTTCCTGCAATTCAGGACAGTATCATTGTATACCAGATGCAAGTTACCATGTGTGGCTCAGTGGGAACAAAAGGTCTTCTAATCAATCTCTTCTCCCTGGATGACTTTCCATTGTGTGTGTTTTTTTAAATATAGTTCACTCTCCTTACAATGCATGTGAAGTAAGCAAAGTTTGATTTACAACCCCAGTGCTACGGTATATTTTCAATTAGCCCATGCTCTCTAAACTAAACAACTACATTCAGCTTATAGCAATACTTTCTAAATCTTCATATGCACCTAGAAACCATTTATCATTCAGACACCATACAATTAATATCATTTTCAACATATCCCCAGGACTTTTATTAAGACAGAACACACCACAGTAATAGGTAGATTTAAGAAGATACCATGTTTGGACAATGCACACCTTTTTGCCCATGCATTCTGTCTGCAGGGAATCCACCACAAAACTGTAAAAGGAGAAAAGGCATGAGTTTTTCAATAGATATTTACTGTAACACACTCCTATGTTACATCCAAAGACTCCTACTCTCACATAACATGGCAATTACAAATTACAAAAAGGTCTTTTGTAGATGTGTAAATCTCCCAGGTGTCTTTGGCAGACAGTCAAGTCCCATTTTTTCACATTTTCCCATCACTTGCCCATACCCACAGAGCACTTCACATGCCTTGACACTTCTTTCTACAAGTTAAAACTGGCAAAAGAATATTAGATTTTTTAATAACAGTATGTAGCAGGAAAAACCTCTCTAAGACTATGAATTATGAATATGTCAGAATCATCAATAAGATGTTGAAGACATTGTCATAGGTAATTGATTTAATTGCAGTTTTTATGCAGCCCAAGTCTCCCTGCCCAGTCCATATCTGATCTGGTATCGAAACAGTAACATGCTTTACCTTCTCAAACCAAATGTAAAGTCAAGAAATAGCCTTGAATTAATTGAACACATTTTGAGGGTTTCACTTTCTCTGGAGGGAAAGATAAGAAATAACAGGAAAAACTTGAAATGTCTAAGAACACCAAACACAAGCAGCAGAAAAATGGTTTCTGAGGCTCTTCTCCCTGCCCTTTGAAAGGCACATCATTAGCAAGGCAAAGTGCTTCTGCAGAAAGCACCTCTAATCCTATGAGCAACTTGTTGGTGTTTGATTGAAATTTGTACCACTGCCACTTTAAAAAAATGTGTGAAGTCTTAGACTTCAAGCATTCAGAGACTGTAACTGTCATCCCAGAGCAGAGCTGCTCTTAGTGTCCCCACTGTGCTTGTGCCAGCAAGTGTATTCCAATACACAGGCCTATTCTCATGCCTCCAAAATCCAGGCTTTAAAAGAAACAGTCTGCCTCAATTCTGCATATAGTGAATGACATTAGATTAGGGTCCACGGTTCAGAATTCCTATAATGGGCTCTGTTGAGGTCCACTAGATAACTAAAGTCAGAGTTGCAATGCTTCTCTTACATTACTAACAAAATACTTAAGTCTCTAATACCAGCATTCCAAATCAAGACAACATAAACACCTTTATAATTATCAAAAAATCAGAAAAGGGTCAGAAATCAGAGTTCCTTATCAGTAAGGCACTAAACCAGAAATATAACAGTGACATGTAAGCTCAGTTATCACATTAGAAATCAAAAAACTTACTTAAGAATGGCTTAAAATAAGAATAGAAAGATCATTAGTCTGTTTTAAACACTAGGTGGTTACAGATCAACACCTAAGATGAGTTTTTATGTACTTAAGATATCAGAGCCATCGATCAAAGTTAGTAAAAGACAAAAAAAGCAGGAAAATGAAGTTAGTACTCTTCTCAAGTAAAATATTTCCATTAAGTAAAACATCAGTCTTAGTCAAGAACTTGGAAGTCCAATAAGAACTTGGCAATAGCAGCTTGTGCTAAATATTATATGTACACATGTGTGTGCAAATTTCATTTTTACATATTTGAGGGAAAATTGTGTACATTTGTATACATAGATAAAATTTGAATATGACCTTTGTACAAAACAGTACGTAAATTATATATAAACTTAAGAACAGAGATGGGGTTCAGTCAATGCAGGGTCCTCATTCTCTCTAGTAAGGAACACATTTAGCTATTAGAGTCTCAGTTTACATTAACATTTTCTTTCAGAGAACTCAGGCAGATTTGAAGTTTCTCTCTCAAACACCTTTCCACTTCCAGGTGTCATTTTTGTTGCAGAGCAGTGTCGATGCATGTGAAGCAGGTTCCTTGCAGAGAAAACTTAAGCCAGAAGCTCTTATCTATGTGCATGCCAAATGTCTTCCAAATGTTTTCCAAGTCCTAACTGATACACTTAAGTTCAAATTCCTAATTGTGCATAAACATACAGAAGATGTTCAGTTAAGGAGACAAGACTCAATTTAGGCTGAAGCAAAATCTCAGACACGTACAAAGCAAAGGCTTTGGCACCAATACTGAGCTGAGCAGCTCCTACTGCACTGAGCTACTCGGTAGCAGAGACATAATCCCTTACTAGCACACAGCAAAAGAATGGTTATGCTCAGAGGACAAAGTCCTCCCAAATTTTTGTTTTCTTCCTATTGTGTTTGACATTAAAACACCTGAATAATGCTAAACCTTCATAAATTCAGACAGCTGTGTCCAGATGTAAAGATATTCTACAAAACTGATTAAAATGGGATTTGAGAACACATTTATTTGGTCAAGGGGCAGCTGTACATCACAGCAAGTATATGCTGTATAGAACTAGATATTGCTCCATACTTTCACAGTAAAGTCCAATTTTTCACATTTTAAACATTGAACACCACCATGGTTCCATTAGCCAGTTTCTTTTTACCCAATCCTCACCATCCTGAAAGGAATAGGGAATGAGATGACCCTAATCCTTTGGTTCAATTGCCAATTAAGTAAAAACACAATGTTAGTAGAAAGCAAAACTAATCTATTTATATTATGATTGCACTTAATAATAAAGCTGAAAGTAAACAGGATATAAAAAGACAAAAGAGAAACATCATTTAATACCATAGTTATACATAATTTTACCATTTGGTAGAGGAAAAAATGCCAGCTCTTCTGAAAAAGATGTTAAGAAAATTTTGTATAATGCTTTTGGGAAAAAATGATATTATTCCAAATAATTAGGAAAATACTGCAGCATCTGCAAAAAAGACTGAGAGAATTGTAACAGTATGTACAGCTGAGAAGGACTATTAAGTGAACAGCTGAAGGGGTAGCTATTACAATGTTTTTATCTTCCCTGCCAAGTTCTCCTCTTTTGTAAACTAGCAACTTTTTAAACAAAACATCATCACCAAAAAAATTAAACACAATAACATCTAAGTCAAAGCATGTAAGGCTGCAGTCTGAGAAAGCAACATGTTTTCCTACCTTTTGTCAAGCCTCATCTTCCTCTAAAACAAATTAAAAGTGACAGCTGCCAGAGCTTAAAGAAAAAAAAAATCAGGTGTTCACATGTGTAGCTTTTTTTAAAACAGTAAGCAAATCAAAAGAGAAATCATCTTGTTATTTCAAGTATATTGATTAATGCTCCATATCAGAACTAGGTAAGTAGGAGATAAATTCCAAGAAATTAAAACCCAAAGTATGCTTTGCCATATTCATGTAGCTTTGTGCATTCACTGTACAAATATTCTGTGCTCATTCACTGAGTGTGCTGGCTGTTGATAAAGAAAGAACATCCTTAAAGACAGCAGTTGTTACAAGTTGTTGAAAACTCCCTCTGCATTCTGCCAAAGCTCTGAATTTACCCTTAGGAAAGCAAGCACAAGCATGTTAAGCTCAATCATCTCAACATATAGTTTCTAAAATGAGTGTATTTATATAAACAACTAGAACTGCTCTTGATATTCTAAAAGAAGTGAACTAATTAGGCCCATTATTGGGATATTCATTTTCTACTGTGAGACACTGACTTCCTCAGAATTCTGATCATTATTTCTTCANCTCATTTTCTACTGTGAGACACTGAAGTCAGCAAGTTCACAATATTCCCCTGATTTTTTACTTCCTCAGAATTCTGATCATTATTTCTTCATGCTCTTTCCATATAGAGACAGACCCTTCTTCCTACTTTGAAACTGCCATTTAATTTGCAACAGTAAGGAAAAAAAAAAATCAATACATGAAACTGCCAAAAATGCCCACAAAATAAGAAAACCTCAAGTTTTCTTGTAAGGAAAAATCTGAACACAAGATCTATATTAGACAACTTTGAAGTATATTCTGCTTTCACATTTCTAATCTCAGAAGACTGGAGTTAACACTCCAAAAATAATAAAGCAGCCTTAGATATTTTTGCTATTAAAGTAAAAACTTTCCACCTGAACATGCAAGTCAGTATTCATGGCCAATGTTCATTACAAAAGCTCCTGAAATTTGTCTAGCTTTTGAAGCACACAGAACAGGCATATTCTCATACTCCCAGCCTGGCAACAACAGACTCATCTGCTGCCAAAACAACAGACTCTTCATTGTCCTAACATTACATGCACACTCTACAAAGACATCTTGCAGCCACAGTGCCTTTCCACATCTTGCAAAAGCTCCTTAATGCAGTGTACAGTACAAGGCAAGAATACCAAAGACTTTTGCCTGGATGGTTAGTGAATTGTGTTCATAAAACTCAGCATGAAGTAAGAAGAATTTGATGCCTAGAAGTACCACAGGTGAACTGACACTTGGCAGAGCTGGAGATCCAAAAAATAAAACCACCACACAACAAATCAGCATAGAAAAAAATTCTTTAGAACACCCTAAAAGGAAACTAGAAGGAAATAAAGGTCTATTTAAGCTAGCTGAATATCTTTGAACACGATCTGGCAACAGAAAACAAAACTGGCAGACATTTAAAGTAGAAATATCAGTGATGCTAATAGAATGAATTAATCAGATGAAGGTTATCAAATAAATCAGCTGGTCCATATACTGCAACAAAAAAACCACCATTAAGTTCCCATTTGATGGAATAGATTTTTAAAGGCTTAGACTGTGAGACAGAAAACATAAGGAACTTCCAAAGTAGTTTAAGCAGGCTGTACATCAAATCTTCAAATGTCCCTAACAGATACCTCTGATGCTCTCTAAACGTGCATTCTACAGAGGTTTCACATTCCAGTCTCTGCTAATCTCTGAATCACAGATTTCAAACACCACAGATAAGTAACAAAAAAGCTTAGAAGTTAGTAATGAATTCAGACATGTCCTATGGGAAAAAAAAAAAAAAGGAATCCATGAAAGCACCATTGTTAGTTTCTACAAAACCAGTAGACAGTGTAGAGAACCAAAACATTTGAGTGCCTTTTAAAGGTAGAGAATGTCTCCATTCTAATGAATGTAAAGAAAATTGCATTTAACTTAGTCTTTGCAGTAAATCAGACTAGCATACACAGTTTAACACATTTGAGGTGTCTCCTAACAGAGCACCTCACAATGAAAACATACCTGTTAAGAAAGTACCACATATGCCATGTCTTAAATTTCAAGACAACCAGGATCAGACTATACTATACTCTGGAAACTGTTCAAAGAAAAGATGGGGCAGTTTTTCATGCTAATTTCTTCTTAAGATCATAATGATCTTGACATCTGAGGCACCCTGGAAAATGTACAAGTTTCAATCTGCATGTTTGCAGTTCCTAAGTTGAAGCAGCAGGACTGCAACTGAAAGAAAAATTAAAAAAATCCAAGTGTTTTTGTTCCTATTATTTACACAGGCTCAGAAAATCTAAACAGAATATATGCTGTAGTATAGCTGCAGGGCTTAATTTCAAATGCTCACTCAAAAATCCAGAGTAAAGGGGAAACATCAGAAGTCATTATGTTTTTCTATCACATTAACTGCTAGAAGATTATGCTGAATTGTACTGTACCACAGTGGTCCTAGCAATTTAAATGGCTCTAAATACAAAGAAAAATAAGTTTCTTAAACAATAAATATCAACTTGTTTAATTTGAAAATGTTTTCTTTCAGTTAATGTAACAAAGATATGGCTTGGTGAAGTCATTTTTAAGAAAATTAATCCTACTTACAATAATCATCAAACCAAAAATACTCCTTACAGATCATTGATATTTTGGATCAGTCTATTGGGAGGAAGGAGGGGAGGAGGAAAGTTCCTATTTGTCACTTTTGATGATGATGCATTCTGCAACACTACAAAGCCTAGTTCTATGTATCTTTTCATGCCCCCGAGACTACAGCAAACTTAAAAGACTTAGATCTGAAAATGAATATCTGAGATGAAGTTCTTAAAAGTATTCTTTATTAATATCATTAGAAGTTGCAGAAACAACTTGTAATATAAAGGCACGGGAAGACAGTTTTTGATAAAATATTCCAATCAAACAGTAAGTTACAGTACAAAAGGACAACTGTAATGCACATACAAGCCCCAAACATTTCATTGAAAAATATTTCACTGTGTTCATCAATAATAATGGCTAATGGCTAAAAATATAAATCGTTATTGTACAATAAATATCTGATAGGTACAAACAGAACAAGATTTATTGCTCTCCACAATGTTTTCCCTGTAGTGGTTTGTTGTTGGGGTTTTTTTTGTAGATTTCTTTTTTATTTTTTCCCTTTTTTTTTTTGTTTGGGTTGTTGGGTTTGGAGGGGAGAGGTGGGTGTTTGGTTTTAGTTTTGTGGGGTTTGTGTTTTCTTTTTTTGACATTAAAAATTCCTTTTGTAACTTTAGTAACTTATTTCTGAGGGAACTAAACCCCAAACCAAATCTGATAGGACATTCTAACAGTTACAGAATTGCCTCAAGTAGTAACCAAAACTGGCAGTGTTTGTTTCTTTACAGCTTTAACAATCACACTCCACTCACTCACTGGGAAATGTGGTAGATGATTCAAAAACAAACCAAGGCTTTCATGGGAAGGTTAGTGTAACCTAGTCTGAAGGTTAGTCTATTTTCTTCAAATAAGTAGATTTTATGATGAAAAATAATATGAGTCATCTCTGACAGCTTGTGCCAGAGCAAGTGTGTAAAACTGCTTTCAAACAAGGGAAGGGCAGAAATTAAAACTAAAAGCTGCATTGGGCATTCTATCTTCAGAAAACAAGACAAGGGATTGTGAGCAAATTAGGACTACATAGGCAAAGATGACAAACTGAGAATTTTGAATTCTAAAATAGCCTTAATATAGTCATCTAGGAAATCAAACAGCACTCTGCCCCTTTATATGGCTCCACTTTTTGAGCTTTGCAAAAGAAGTGTCAGTCAGTGAGTTTGCCATTTGCCAAGTCTTGCACTTGCAGCAGTTTGGTAAAACAGTTTCCACCAGTCTATAGATGCAGTATGGGAGGCATATTAATATTTGCTCTTGAAAGCATCACATACTACCTTCCTCAGAATTCTTCTTAGCTTGTACAAAATACCATTTTATACACACATTTAAGGAACACTAGTTTCCTTCATTACTGTTCTAAGAAGTATTATACGTACATTTCCTACGAGAATCTTTTTAGGAATAAGACTTCAGGAAAATTAAGCATTGTACCAGTTTTTAAAAAATAATAATTAGAAGCAAGCTCTGAAGTGAGTCCTTATAGCAATAACTGAGGCTTTTATAGAAACTCTAATTTATGAGAACTGCTGATACACACAAACCTCAACAAGTCAATTTTAACTGCACTGGGAATAGTCAAACCATTCAAGAAAAGGTGTCTAGAGTGAATACAGCTTAACCAATAGCTGGAAAGCCAAAAGAGGAATACTCAGTAAGCTCCATTACACTTAAATTCAACAAAACTGGAATAATGTAAACCGAATTGCTAACTTACTAGACATTATTATTCAAATCAGAGTTATTTGCTAGCATAAGCACACAGTTTTAGAAGTTTTTCAAGGACCACTGAAATTTGAGTTTTGAAAATGATTAGCTTCATGGCAGTACAGCATTTTTTTTTCTTTACTACTTGTTTAGAAACTAATGACCAAAACCATTTTCTTTGGTTTATGCTTAACTACACCGGACTAGTGAATTTTTGTTTTCAGTCAAGCTTCTATCCCCAATTTCAATAAATAGTGATCCTTCTATTATAGTCTCCAATTCCCAAATTACCTCTGTTAAAAGTAAGAGTTTGCTCATATGATTTACTGTTGAACAGTCATGTCTATATACTTGCATGAAGGGTAAAAGTTTTGTACAATAATTACATTAAGTAACATTTCCAATGGTAGAACTACAAAAGACATCAAATGCATGTTAGTTCAAATGACATTTGAGTTTATGACAATCTTAAAAAAAACCCACACAATGTCTAAGCATAGTAAAATACAGTGTAAAACTCCCTAAAATTAGACAGTAACCGTAGGAATCCTGCACTCACAGTAGGAATGTACTGCACAGCATTAACATGAAAGCCCATTCAATTTGAAACAATGCAGACAGCTAGACTTACCTGGATGTAAATGCCACTTCAAGGTGTTTATTTAAACACAAAAATGAGACAATGGATGTCAGGAAAAAGGCCTTTATAACAGGCCAGTCTAACTTGACTTTCCAAGTAAGAACATCAGCTTCACCAAACTGCGACAATAATGCAGTTTTATGTAAAGTACCCTTTGACACACAAGCTGTCAATTAAGCTATCACAGTCTCTTTTGACCTATTCCCTTATAAATAGTTTGGGAAGAGAGTCAAGAGTAAGTCAAGTTTTAATTCATAAAGTACCTTGTCTATTTGCAAAGGAACATGATAACACCATAAAATTATATTTTTATGGTATTTTGAAAACTGATAAACAAGTTTCTTTTATATTTTCTTTCTCACACACAAGTTCGAAACTTCCTTTTCCATTGGTTTTTGCCATAGTGTTTTAGCCAGTGTTGCAAAAAAATGTTCACTGTAGACTACCTCACATTGTTACTCAACTGTGCAAGGTATTCCCGCAGCTCTTTTGCAGCTTGGAATCTACCATATCTCTTCTTTGGGTTGGCACATTCATCCAGCAAGGCCTCAAGTCGGCCATCTTTGGCAATTTCAGCTGGGGGGTCATGAAGTAGTCCTCCCGAAGTGCCACGCCACGTGGCATGTCTTGATAAAAGGTTCTGACAAATAGCATAATAATTGTGGTCCACAGTGACACGAGCACAAAGAATCTCTTTTGAGAAGGACAGACAAGCTTCTTTATCACAGTCATCAAATTTGCTTTCATACCACACATCCCAGTTCTCAGGTTTATCTGTGAAATATAAGGAGAGAGGAAAACAAAAAGTGAGAAGAGGAAAGAGCGTATGTGTGTCTGAATATAATTAGAAGCTCAATACACAGTAAACTCAGGCACGGTCTGAAAATCACTTGTGGTCNTAAACTGGTAATACTTAAGCTATAAACTGATATATTCTAGTCTAAGTTTGTGTCTGACAGTTTGATGCCCTCTTCTGCTGAAATGGTCCTGGCAATACAAAAAAAAAATAAGGGAAAGAAAGAAAGAGGGTAAAATAGATAGCAGAGAGAGGGAGGCAGAAAACCAGCACACTAAACACATGAAATCTACATTCACACACATACCCAGAGGAAACAATGTACCACAAACAAGTACAAGAGAAGGATTCACAGCTGAAGTTGAGAGAAAAACAAACAAGCAATATGATTCCTTTTAGTAACGTAGATATGGTTTCCTCAGTTGCCCTCTGAACTAACAGTGGAAAGGCATCTACCAATAAAAAAAGAAACACACTGCAAAGTAATCGTCTTAGACTTCTGGCACATTATCTCCCAAACTCTTATTTTAAAGAGAATAGTAAAGAAGCAGGTATGAAAAAGCAGATGCATTACAAAGATAAAAAAATAGCATTTACATACCTGTATAAACCCTTCTTTATATATATTTTAACAGTTATCAGACTTTGAAGGTGTAACTACTGTTCTTGGCACAAATCTTTCTTAAAACTAACTTAAAACTTGATTTACAGAAAATACCCAATAATAATACATAAAAGGTTTCTAAGGTAAGTGTGAGATCTCCTGAGTTCTTACAATGGTGTTAGAAAACTTTCATCTTATGTTTCTGGACTACTGCCAGCTTTGAGAAGAGTGCTTCATCATGGAATCTCACTAGTTCTGCGCATCTCTTTTAGTGCTGTGATGTACAAAGAAAAATTTAGCCTCTGAGCTAACTATTGAGTCTGCACTGCAAGCCAGTCTAGAAAAAAAGCATACTGAAGCATACTGCTAAAACTACAGAAATACGATGTAAAATTTGTACAATGAACAGCAGACTCTAAACAGAAAGACTTAACAAAGGAAAACAGGAAAATGGACTTTAGCAAATTCAACTATGATATCCCACAGAGTACAATTAGATATTACTGTACAGTACAATTGGACAGAATGTACATATTCAAGTATTTAAACATGCATATTAATCACTCTAGACAGAGATTGTTTAATGAAACTTTACAGACAATTAGTGAAGTCAGTATTAAATGTCAAGTTTATACAGAGACTGAAAATGGTGTCCTCATTTTTTTTTCCTGAGTTCTTGGTTATTAAGATTACAAATCATGCAGCAAAACCCTTGTTAGATTCAAATCAGAGAACTACAGACAACAGATCTAAGCATGATACTTCCAGCATTCGCCTTATTCAAGAAGCTACTTGTTCCTATTCCAGGTACACATCAACTTCTTCAGAGTTCATTTGGTAATTTTTGTGACTGAGCAATTCAGATATGCTCCAAAAGCCAGTGTCTTACATAATACCATTTTAAGAGGGTCTATGTAGAGGGGAAAGAGTTCAGTACTTATGAGCCACACAGAAGTAAATGTACTAAATTGACATTCCTTGAGAAAGCACAATAAATCTAATACAAAAAGTTAATTTAGCAGCACAGCATATGAAGTCTATTTGCAAAGCTTAAAAAAAAAAATCCATTCACCCAAAGCAAACTGGGGTCACCTGGCCTATTGCCATGAACTTATGCAGAATCTAGGGTTTCCTGTTCAGTGCTGTCTAGCCCTTAAGTCTGAAGAGTTTTCCTTATGAACACAAAAGGAATTTAAACCCATGTAATGCCACTTTGTCAAACATCTCTTCCTGCTGCCACAGCTTTGAACTTTTAGAGGTGACACAAAGAAGAAGGGAAAATTTCACTATTCCCATTTGGAAACAGCACTAAAATTACCCATTCCTTCAGTTTCATTATTACAGAGCACTAACCTGAACAACCGAATCAGTCAGGCTATATAACTAAGGCAAAGAGGGCTTGTCATTCACAGAAAATAGAATGGCACTACTTCAATCCTTACAGATCTCTAGAAAAGAAAGGAACCTCTCTCTTTTAGTTAAGGTAGACAAATCAGTTAGCCAGCCCATCTGTCTGTATCTGTCCACCCATCTCCTCCCACTCCCAGCTCTCCATTTAAGCAGGAGATTAAAAGTCTATGTAAATCAACTTCAGGTAAACTCAGCACTCGTAAAATAGACAAACTGACAAATTGGTTAAGTTTGTTAGTTACCCTAATTGCAGAAGAAAGTGAATAAGTTTGTTAGTTAATACATTGATAAAGCCACCAAAACAGGTATTTAGCAACTACACATACTTTAAATATTGTGCTTGCAGACAAAGAAGCTAGAGACATGGGGGGAGGGAAGGAGAGAGAAAGACAACACTTACTCTGTCTAATTAACCTTTTGTCTGCTACCAGAACATTTTCTGCATCTACAATGATAACTTTCCCATCTCTTGGTCCAACTGCAAAGTTGTCAAAGCTGACATCAAGGAGGTAGAGTGCAAATTCAAAGTCATTGTTTGTCAGTTGCTCAGCTATTTCCATTAATTGCCAGGCCAGATCCACTCGTTTCTCCCACGGTGCATTAAAGTAACTCCACAGCTCTTCTCCAACGTAGTTGACAGCCACCATTCTTCCACATGCTCCTAAGTACTTTGCAAAAGGCCAACCCTCATCAGATGGAAAACTCTGTATAGAAAAAAAGATGTTTTAAAATTTTCATTAATACAAAACAGCTTAAGATTTTAAAAGGCTGTTCAATAAATTTGAGAAAAGACACCTCTGAATACCCACCAACACTAATTTTCCATATATTTAACAAGTTCTGAAGGGAAAATAAAAACAACTCAAAATGTATTTGTGAGCAAGAAGCCCTGCTAGACCATTAAAGGGAAAGAGTTGGAGAACTTGAAATAATATACCACCCATATCTAGCTTTCCATATGCTATATATACACAGACACATGTGCAAGTCCACCAACTATCTTTTTCAACTGAGATTTTATACATATCTGTTGTACTAATGCAAGTATCCTTCTCTCCAACATCCCATTCCCATTTTTCCAAGCTGATTGCATTCCTTTGAGGATCCTCACAGTTGAAGATCTCTACCAAAAAGGGTTACAGAACAGATTAAGGTATACAAGAAAGCTTAGGGTTTCTTATGCCTCTAGCACTCCATAACAATCTACCTCTTAATTGCTACATACATACTTTCTGTGTTTATTACACAAAACCTTTTTATCAAAAGTAAAAATGTCTCCAATAGTAGCTTTCTTGAAAGTTAATACAAGATACTGAATAGTAATAGCATATTACAAACAATTAAAAAAAGAAAACACACCAGCAACCAGTATATTTTTCCTACTGAATGTGCCTAAGACTTCAATATGAATGAAAGAGCATTTAAAAGGAATTTTATGTACTATGGATCAGGAATAAACCATAAAAACATTAAATTAAGAAGCCCAAAATGTGAAGAAGTCAGTACTCTTTAAAAAAAATAATGTACACTGATTTTAACAACTAGGCAATTCTATGTGCACATGCTACTTCCTCGTGCACTAGCAATCGTGTCACCAGAAGCAATTGATAATCAGTTCTTCAATGATGATGTAGCAAAAGTTTTACCACACTTGGATTGAACAGGCCAGTGGGTTTCAGTCTGAATGGAGGCTTTATACCTCCTGGAATCCATGATTGCAGAAAACATTTACAGTAAATTGTGAAAGAGAAACACTGGAAGAAAACATAGCATGTAGAATGGATCTGAACTACAAGATCAATCAGAAAAGAGGTGCCTAGCACTCACTCATCTGTGTATGTATCCCACTTCAACAAAATGTAGAAGAAAAGTGAGAGCACTTACATACCCAATAGCAGTTGGCTGGGTTTGTTGATTTTTGTTCTGTTTTGCTTTCCTTGTGGTTTCAAAGTAACGTTCCCACAAGTGAAATGTCTGCTTATTCAGTGTTCCTTACTTATTCTACTAATATAACAAAACCTCATGCCTGTGGCATCAATAAATACCACCAAAATGAGATTTCTTGCACATTTTCATTACTATATTCAGTCCAGATCAAAACAAACCAGTAAGAAAATAGTTGTCATCCATCAAATGATGTAAGTTATTTACAAAGGAACATGTTACTTCACTCAAAAAGAAGAAAGCAGAGGTTGGTGCTTAGACAAAATCTCCAGAGAACTCTGAGCAAGAAAAAATTGTTCATTCCAGTGAGTGGGCTCAAGTGGCATACAGGAAAATACAGAATACTGCCTACCAGTATCTATCCAGAAAAAAGCCATTCAGCTTATTAGGGAAATCTGAATGTCTGTACCTGTGCAAGTCTACTTTATCCATAACTCGTAAACCCAAATTCATATCTTAAATTAGAGAAAATTTACCTCATTACCTTTTCTGATAAAACACCTTTTAAAGTGATTTCACCAACTGTGCATACTATTTTCATATTGCTGCATTTTATTAGTACTCAATGCAATATATTTAATTGCTACAGCAACAATGCCCAAATATTTTTTAAGTAAGATTCTGGACCATCCCACTCCTTTTCTTTTCTACCTCTCTCCTTTCCTATGTTCTGGTTCTGCCTTTGCCTCCCTTTCCAAATAGAAATTCAGCCACAAATAGTTGAACCTGGCAAAGGCCATGGTACCTTTGGAAGCAAATGTGTCCATCCCTTCCAATCTCCAAGCACTCACTTCAATTCCCTCCTTCATGTAACTAGGAAAGCAATGCAGCTGGTACTTGCCAAGCTGGTGTTCAGTTAGATCAGCAGCCTGATCCAGCTCATCACATCCCCACATCATGCTACTACTGAAAAATGGAAAGAAGGCCTGAATAGCCAGGTGCAGAAGAGAGGAAAGGAGCTAAGAGGACCTCTTCTTTCCAGCAATAGTAGGGATTTATGTAACAAATTAAACTGATTTTGAATGTACAGTGTTAGTCACAATGGTACACTGATCTTCAAAACACATCTATTATGCTTTCTGCAATGTGTAAACACTGTCATTTCACACAGGAAATTCTAGGAGCAGTTTGGTTTATTAATAAATGAACATCCCAAACATTACTAGTAAAATTGCTGCATGCCATACTGTAATACAGATATATTTATAACGCTGTGACAATAAAAAGATCTTTTGACAACACGTCTGCAGTGAATCCTGCCAACATCTACACATGCACAAACATCTCTCCTTTGGCTCCATTCCAACTGGCATGGAGCAGCCACATCTACACTTCATTACCCAAGTCAGTAGCTGAAGAAAGGGATAAAAATATGTACCATTGTCTCATTCAGCAGTTTTATATTCACTTGATAAATTGACATGGATATTAATTGAAGTGCAAATCTGTTGTCTTTGCAAGCAGAGATGTTAACTTTTTGTAGTCACTTTTTGAAAGCATCTTTCTAGATGAAATTGCAGTTAACAATATGAGGAATTTTTTTTCTTTGTGTATTAAAATTTTGAAAGGCAGTAAGACATGAACATAAATTTGTATGGCCATTAAACAAGTTTTCCATGAACAAGTTGAATTTAGAAACAAAACCTTAGTAGATAACTGCCAAAAATCTCAAAGTTCTGTGGAATAATATATAACATTATTTTAGGGTTTAATTCTCAAATTATTTGTAATATATTTAGATAATTTTGTCCTTGAACATGCTATTTGAAGACTGTAAAATGTGCATTTGACAACTAAGATTAAAAACCTAAGTTTTTGTTCAAAACCAGAAACAGCTATCTGACAAAAGACTCTGCAATTCTGATGCACCCACTTACCTTTTATCAGTGAATATACACATAATTGCCATGGAAACCACAGACTATGTTTTTAAAAGTGTTTTAAAATATAATAATGCATATGAAAAACCACAAACAGGTAGCTTAGTAAGTTTTCCTCTCATTAAATTTATCTTTATTCACAGAGAAATGTATAATCTAACAGTAAGATAAAGAACAGTAAAAGACAAAAATTACTGCTCTCACCATTCCTAGTAAGACATACATTAAAAAATACTTTAACTGTCCTAATTAAAGGACAAGATAACTCTTTAAGCAAGGCTTAAAAACATAAACAAACCCTGTCAAACAGACAAAGGACATTTTGTTCCTGAAAGAATAATACTGCATTTATGTTTGGGGGTTCTTTTTAAGCACACTGTACTCTCAGAATAAATATTGGGAATTAAAATGATGAATTTATCATTTCACTGAAACATAAAATACACTAGCAGTGCATTTGTCTTCCTCACTTCCCACTGTCTAAACATGAGAAGATATACAAATCTGCCACTGGTTTTGAATGTTCAGAGCTGTGAATTAAATCATGCAGTGAAAACTCACCAGTTTCAAGCTGATAAGGTCTACTGTAGTCTGCAATAACACAAAACCCCTTTGAATTAACACTTAAAAAGAACATTAATTTATTGTAACCAAGCATATAATTCATTTCAATAATCAAGTCCACAAAAGCCAAAACAGTTTAAGTAACAATTCAGTTCCACTTTACTGTTAAAAGGGATGCTTTCCATTTTCAAAACTACTCTAGCAGATGCTACATGTCACTACTAATTTTTGTATAATGAGTTCCATCTTAAAAAAAAAACAAATAGGAAAAAAAAACAAACATCAAAAAACCCAAAACCAAACCACAAAAACCATCCACCAAAAAAGGATGAAAAAAAACCACAGAGACCTACATCTCTTCAAGTAAAAAAAGAAATAGCCCAACTGCACAATAGTAATGTGAGGGAAGGTGGGAGTCATGATTTATAATCACCTGCAGTAGACTACAGTGAATCTTTAAGATGAAATAACCTATGAAATTGCAGATAATTGAAAAGACTCAAACTGAAGATAATATGACTAATAACAACTGGTCTCAAACTAGGTTTTAAACTTTTTCATAAAGACCAGAGGAAAATATTCAACATTCTAAAATACTACACACTAAATAGCACTCAGTATGTCAAAATGCCAGTAACTGTCTGAGACAGGATTTAAATAATACAAGCTTACTACAGGGCATATCAGGCACTATCAGAAACACCAGACTGAATAATCAAGGAAGTTTAAAAGGTACCAAGTATTAAAACTGTATGACATTCTATCAATGTATTTATAATAGAACTACAGAAAATAATCTGACTAGAACAGTTTGTTTAATTAAAAAAGAAAAGTGAAACCCCAGGCAATAAAATTTGCTCATTTACTTCTTACTGAGTTATGTACGGATCAGCAAAATAATTCTGTAAAACATTTTGCTAAATTGCTACTTTGAGTGAATTCAGCACAAGAAATTGTTTCAAAGAGACCACAGTTAATGTTTTAATATATGTTTACCAGATGGAAATTATTGCTCTTCCTGTAACAAAACCAAACAGAAACCCAAATGATGACATGAAGAGAAGTCAGCAGTATTTTAGGTTGTGGCAACAGACATTCATGCAGAGTAATTATACCAGGAATAGAGATACAGCTGTTGGGTTTGGAGGTTTTTTCCACAAGGAATAACAATTATCACAAGTTGTGATAAGAATAAAACCCTTAAAACTTTATTATTTAGAAAGCTAAATACATACCTGAAGCAAGGGCAATGATACACACAACCTATTAAGATAATGCAGAAATACTGCTATTTTCCAGATAAATATTGGAATTTTTTCTTACAGTCAGAAAAACAACAGTCTGAGATTTGTAATTTACATACAAGATACAAACATTCACCATCATTTTTTTGAAGAACATCCATGTTAAACAGGTTGTTGAAAGCTACAGCTCTAGACAGAGTTGGATGTAATTCACTCTGGATGTAATTCACAGGTTGAAAGAAGCTCACATTACTTGCAAGCATTTTATTTACTTGAACAGCAAAGTCTGTATGCAAACTTCAAGTTTGCTTGGAAAACAAAGCAAATCCACTGTCATTTTAATAGTGCCTTTGGTGGTACTGTACACCAACACAAAGGCAAGTTTGAGTATTACAAGACCAGCTCTAGATGCACTTTTTCCACAATTTATAGAACCTATGTTTCAGTTTTGCCAGGAGAGGTGTAAACTGTCTTTTCAGCTAATCATATGATCTTCGGAGAAATACAACCACTTTACTGAAAAACATCATTTTCTTATCTAGTAACAATTTCTTACCTCAGCAGTAGTGAGTTATACTGTAGTTTCCTCAATTCCCAGAACAAGGAATTCTCCACTTGGCCTTGTTTTTGGTGTTAACTGGTTTGGGGGGTGGGCAGTGTGTGTTTAAGTACAAAACTTAAAACTTTGCAACAGGCCTTCTGTGTTGGACAATGCTTGGTTGCATAGCATGGCTCCCAGCATGGCAGCTATGGCAGCACAATGACATCAGCTCAAAAGCTGCTAAGAGACCATCACAGTTGCTCTAAATCTGAAATCTGGAGGCTGATAGTGATCAGTGCAGGAGCTCTATGGAAAATAAGAAGTATGTCTAGAGAAATCTTCACTATTTCCAAAAATCCTCCTATTGAGCTGCCTTTGTTTTGGAAAAAAATCTTGTTAGGAGCTGGGAGACAGGGAAGAAAAGAACAATTTGTGTAAGAGTCAAAGACTGAAAAAGAATCCTAGCTTCTATGGAAATCAACACCAGGCAGCAAACGTTTCTGTTTGTGTAAGAGTAAGTATATGTTTCCATTTGCCACTGAAGGTAAAAATTAATCATGTTCCTTCACAAAGCTGTACAACATCCATTATTTGAGTTCACAGCATGGTTGAAAAAAAGAACACACAAAAAAAACCAAACACAAAACAGTTTCTCCACTACAGTTATTTTTAAATTACAAACTAGAAGGTGTGTGGTTTATAAAAAGTCATAGGGTGAGGATAAATCTACTTACATCCACACTGGTCCTATGAATTGTACAAGTGGTGAATATTTACACTGCACTCAGTCTGTAATCCAATTTCTTTTTAAAATTTTGCTACTTCTTCACAAGGCAACTTTGTCCAACCTATCTTTGCAAGTGTCTGATGAACACAGTCATCATATTCAATTATGAATCAGATGTCATGCACAGATCCTATCTTCCAGGTGATTCCTATTTAAAATACAATGTCTTCTATTAAATGAGTTGAAGGGAACAGCAGCAAATTGTTGTTGCTTTTGTCTAAACAGGCTGTTCATGATTATATAAAATCTTGGTTTAGATGTAACAAATTTTGATTACAGATCAGACCTTATTAAAGACCTTATAAAACTATTTGCCTTTATATTGCAGTAAAGGACTACTAGAAAGAGGAAGAAAAACCCCCAGACCTATCAGAAGTTAAATCTTAAACATTTACACTTCAAGTTAAATAATTTCCTCAAACATTGCACATAGGTTGTTTCATTCAAATGCGAATTTAGATTAAAAATGTGAGAGGTAATTACTGACTAATTTAGCAAGACTCTACAAAGGTAAAAATAATATTTTGATACCCAGAAAAGATGTAAACTGTACTGAATAATAAAGCAGCATTTGCTTCATGAAGTAAAATGGCAAAGGAGGCCGAATTTTTCACTGAGTACACTTATGCAACTGTTTAACTGGATAAAGAAACTTAACAAGAAGCCTACACAAAACACAAATATTGAGTTAGGATTACAATAAGTAATCTACACAAAAATGTGCTTGTTTGATACTGTTCAGAAACTTTTAAAAGTAGTATATCATGCTATGGGTCCAAAACTTCCTACAGCAAGAGCTATAAGTCAAGTCATGACAATATGCAATTCATAAGCAACACCACTTTAGTAATAATCCATACTCCAAGTAGGCTTCAAACTAAAATCCTAATTTGTGATAAAAAGTCTTACAGAGCACTAGCTCCAGTAGACAATTACAGTGAATTCTCCACTGTAAATCAACGACCAAGCTTTAAATTCGATGCTTATTTACATCTGGCTACTCCTGTAACTTAAATAACTTTAAAGAACTGAATGGTCAGGAGTTTAGAAATTATCTCCACTTCTAAATCGAAAGTGTTATTAATTACAGTGTCTTAAACAGTCACAGTAATGTTTCATGAAAAGCTCAAGCCAAAGACTGGCAATACTTTTCTTTGTACCTTCTGGTGATAGACAGACATCATCAGTTAAATGTACTGATTAATTATTTATTTAAAATTTGATTATTCACATGATGTTATGGAGGTTTCCTTTACTGGAAGCATCTGCTTTTTAGGACAAGCCTACAAGTCTCATTCCTGTGCCAGTATCTGCCCACATCAATACTTCAGAATCTATGTCCTGGTTTCAGTGGGACAGACTCCTAGGCCAGCCACAGCCTGCAAGCTCTTAGCAGTTTCTAGTCAGCCAAGGCAACTGACCTGAGTTGGCTCATAGGTATATTCCATACCATAAATGTCATGCCCAGTATAAAGGATGAAGTTTGCTGAAGACAGGTGCTCTTTCTCCTCCCTGCAGGACTTTGCTTATCTTTGTGTTCCCAAGGACTCTTTTCCTGTTTATGGTGACTGCTGTACATTTGCTGGGCAGAGTATAACTTTGTATACTTTATATTGGTATTAGTTTGGTGGTTTCATTAAATCTGTGTTCATTTCAGCCTGAAAGCTTCCTCTCTTGTTCCTGGTCCCCCATCTCTGCTGGAAAGGGTTCATTAGGCAATAGAATAACTGCTATAGTTTAGCCCTGGTGTCAAGGGTTAGGGTTGGGTCAACCACCAACCCAGGGACAGATATTCACTATTATCCCCCTTTTCCCCCACTCCAGGGAGGAAAAGGGAAAATTAACACAGACAGACAGACTTACAAATTGGAAATGAAACTTAAACTACTGAAAATAACAAGAAGAAAATGAAGAGTATACACACACACACACACAAAATCAATGCTAGAACCAAACCCCCCTGGATGGTAACTACATCACCACTGATGCTAGAGCAGGAGAACTTCAGCAGCAGCTGGGACTCATGCTCAGGAGACTGGATCCTGGAACTCAGGAACTCTTGAATTGAGATGGAAGGCTGAATAGGTAGAGTCTTGTAGGAACAGAGCTGGGCTGCTGATCTTCACAAGGCTCAGAGTGCTCAGCCTTCCAGGATTGAAGGCAGAACAGAGAAAGATCCGAGGAGCCGAGCTGGGCTTCTGATCTTCACAGAGCTCAGGGATGCTTAACCTTGGGACTGTGTAGAGACCTAGACCTCTCCTTATACACACACACACACAGACACACATTGTTAATTAGCTGCTAATTAGCTAACAAGCATCTGTTTGCTTGGGTCTTACACCTCATGCACTAGACGCCAAGACCCATGCTTGATACCAAACCTCAAGGACTGAATATGATGTATATGGCATGGAATACCTTATTTTGACTGAAACTAGGACACCCGGATACAGGCTAAAGAGGTATTCTCCATGTTATGGTATAGCATCTATTAAGATTATTTCAACACACAAAGCTGACCTGAAGTTCCTCAGAAATATTTTCCAGCATGTAACTCTTCAAAGTTTACAAGACTGCAAAACACTTCTGATCTGATAAGAGGCGACAGACAACTTTACCACACTCTGGACTATTAATGGCTGCCTCACTTCCCATCAATTTAACCTGCTTTGCTCTCAGCAGCACCTTCACTAAGATAAATGGTAAGCGAAGTGCTTGTTAAGTTCACGTCCAAAGATTCTTATCTCTCCAACATATAGCCTCAGGAACCATCCACAGCTTATCAAGAAACTGACAGAAATCAATGCTCTTAAATCAACCAGCGCTGCCCACTGCCTTTGACTCACCCCATCGTAGTAAAAAGTGCAACTGTGCATATCCTTTTTTTTTTGTCCATACCCTTTGCTTGTAAAGAATACACTGGCTCCACAAATCATGAAGTGTATAGAGCTGTTTTATG
The DNA here is from genome assembly GCA_013396975.1 of Bucco capensis. Lineage (NCBI taxonomy): Eukaryota > Metazoa > Chordata > Aves > Piciformes > Bucconidae > Bucco > Bucco capensis. The sequence continues at coordinate 331,109 of VWZO01008645.1, forward strand.
GACATTTAGGTCTATACTCAGTATGCTGATACCAGCATTCACAACCAAAACTGTAAGTTGTATGAAATACAGCTAAAACAATTCTCAAAGAATTTCCAAATATATTCTGCAAAGCAAAGCAGTTTTGATTTTCTGAATTAAGTGAAGTTTCCTTTTTCACTATGTTCAGGAGAAACTTTACAACAAAATGGAACAGACATACTGTACCCTAAGTCCACTGAGAAGCAAACTGGAAACTGAAAACAAAACACAAGACCTGTATGCGGAGTGACTGAAGGGCAGAAGACATACTGCCAAAAAATATATTTAAGAGTTCATAAATCAATTCTCCAGAAATTAATCAGTAGGTGAGCTTGCTAGAGGGCAAAGACTGCAGCACTGCTTTTTTGAGCATTAGATATTTCTTGGCCTCTCACTAGAGACATAGCAGATGTTTGGAACAGGAATCATGCAGTGATGCTTTCAAACATACTTACAAATATTCTTTTATCATACATCAGATAAAGGCAAGGGCAGCTCAGTAGTTACATGAACTAATTCACAGTCCAAACTTAAACACTAAAGGCATATTTGGAAGTTCCCTAAATAGTGCTAAAAGCCAAAACGCACAGCTCCCTATCTAAATAGATATGCAATAGAAACAACTGAGTAGTGCCACAGAATATAACTTCCCCACAAATATTTCACCTAAAAGTTTACATAACATATTAAAAGCACCAATTTCTGGTCTGTGCACATACCCAGTCCTTCTAAATAAAGAATATAAAATATGTAACTGCTGAAAAAAGAATACTGTTCATTTGTCACTTCGTTATCAGGCTACAAAATATCTATTTCTTTTACAAACAGAAAAATAATAATTATATTTAGCTCACATAAGAACACAACATAGCACAAGTCAGCTTTTGGCAATGAAAGCACACTAGCATTACAGTAAAGTCTTCACCCACTATCTGTTAAACTAGACCCTAAGAAACTAACCACGCATTCTTATAGCTGCCTAGGAGTGTATGTATTACGGGAGACGCCACAGGATTAAAGCCCAAAACTTAATGGTAAGAGAGGCACAAATCCACCAGAAAGCATCTGCCTTGCATTGCAGAAAGCACCTTGCTTCCTGCAGAACAGCTACTTGTTTTACTGTTCGCTACCGAAAACAAAAGCAAGCTCCCTACCTAGATGAGAAAGGCAAGAAGCATGCAGAACGAGTGAGAGCCTTGAGGCACAGCACCACGGAGAAAGAAGACAAATCCGCGCAAAGTCTTTGAGGAAGAAAGACAAACTATGAGACTGAATGCGATAAAATCTGCCTCCTGCCCAGAGTGGGAAATGGAGACCCTTTCTTCAGCCCACCCAGCTGGTATCTTTACCTAAGAGGCAGCGTTAGGGCAAACACCGCCAGGAGGACTCCAGCGTTTCGCTCCTATTTCTGAGGTCAGCTTCCCAGACCTGCTCTCCCTCACCCAGAGAAACAGCTGCGTGCGCCCGGCGCGGCGGCGTGAAGGGAACGAAGGGCCAGAGAAGGCTGCAAGGGGTCTGCCGGAGCACGCGGGGGGCGGCTGTCCAGCACCAAGGAGAGCAGGCGGGGCGGGGCAGGCGCCCACCTGGGCGCTCCTGGCCGGCCGAGAGCCGTAGAGCACCCTTGCTTACCTGCAGCACCAGAGGCTCGGGGTTGAAGGCAAGGGTGATGAGGAGCTGCATGCGCTCCGAGTCCTTTAGGTTTCGCAGCAGGAAGCTACCCGAGTCCTTGGTCTCGGCGTAGCGACGGACCAGGCGGTCGAGTAGGCGCTGAGAGGGGCAGTGCACTAGGTCCGACCAGCCCTCCACGGCGTCGGGGGTGAGAAGCCGCACGTCGCCGTTAAGGCTGGCGAACTCAGTGGCGTGCAGGGCCTGGAGGAGGTCGCAGCGGCCCCTGCCGGTAGCGCGGCGGCAGATCTTGGTGTCGATGTCGGCGAGCTCCTGCGTGGAGCCGAGGCGCTTGAGGACGACGCGGCGGCTGCCCTCGCGGGGCTCCCCATAGCGCGCGAAGTAGACGTTCTTGACGTTGAAGAAGTCGAAGAGGCGCAGACGGCCCCAGCTCTCCAGCCGCAGCTGCCCGTTGAGGAACTTGCGGCACCAGCTGGTGCCCCAGCAGGCCGGGCACTTATTAAGCTGCAGGAAGCGCCGCTCCGACAGCTCGTTACGCTGCAGCGAGGCCAGCAGCGAGTGCGTGTTCAGCACCAGCGCCGCCGCCAGGCTGCCCAGTACCGCCAGCTTCACGTAGCGGTAGAGTCGCCCCAACTTCAGCGACACCAGCCGCAGCATCGTGCTATGCCGTGCCGGCCCCCCCCCCCCCCC